>CM062815.1:585659927-586161010 GCA_031772625.1 Pinus tabuliformis
ATAGAACGAGCGTCCCATAGGATTGCAAGACCTCCAGACGCTCCATCTGCATCTACAGCCACATTAAGTCCTCCTGGCCATGCTTTTGCTGCAATCCTTTCTATTGCACTTGAGTTGCATTTTGTTTCTTGTATGAAGAGAATTTGTGGTTTTTCTTGCATTATCATTTTTTTAAGAAGTCTCCCTTTCCCTGGGCTGTTAAGCCCTCTAATATTCCATGATATTAACTTCATTGGGAAGAGTTTTGGAGGTATTCGTAATACTTTGTTAGCTTGGAGTATCTGCCGGACTCCACTAACATTGCTCCTATTCTGATTGTTCGTTGAAGATCTATTTTTCTTCCACGTTTTTTGATGTCTTTGGTGATGACTCTTCCATCCCAAGGGCTTCCAGTTTGAATACCTAGAGATTTTTGCTTGTGTGCCCTTGATAAGATTTCCTCCAGATCCTCTACCTGCTGATCTGGAATTTTGTCAAAATTCTTTGCGTTGCATGCCTGCTCAAGGCCCTGAATGTCTAGTTCCCCGATGTCTATATTTTCTGGGTCCTCCTCCATGAACTGAGAGTCATTTTGCTCTTCATTGATTTCTACTGCTGTTCTTGAGTCAGGTTCTCTAATGTCTTCCTCCATTCCTTGAAGATACCATTCTAGGGCTTTATGCTTAGCTGAAGAAAAGGGATCGTTGATCATCGGATTTGTTGGGATCATTATGGATTCTGTGTGCATTGGTTGTTTATCCTTCTTTGCCCCTCACTCTGGGGGAGTTGGGTTATCAGGATTGATCACGGGTTCATTAGCTAAAGCTTCAAAACTATTGCTCGTTGAAGGCTTGGAAGCAGTAGCTTGAGGTCGCCTGGGATTTGGAGCTGCTTTCTTGTGATTTTTTCTGCGGTTGGATACTTTGGTGAAACCATCAGATTCAGACTTATCAGAGGCGCTTGGAGGAGAGGATTTTTGATTTAGGGGACAGTCCCTGAATAGGTGACCCAGGGCATGACATCGTCTGCACCTAAACGGGACATGTTCATAATCAATTAACTGAACCCATTCATAATCGTCATGGAGTAAACTTACCGCATCTGGGAGCGCCTTGTTGAGGTTCATGTACACGCAGATTCTTGCATAAGAGGTGTATCTGCGGATTTTTGTTTCCTCTGCTACTTTGATAAATTCTCCTAGAACATTACCTATTTCTTGTAGAGAGACCTCTTCCCAATACTCCACAGGAAGCGAGTAAAGCCGAATCCAGACAGGAGCCCAGCTGAGGTCCTCTTTGTCAGGGTTGAAGCGCTCAACCCATCCTCTGAGATACAATCCAGCTGCATTGAAGAAATACGGGCCTCCATCCATTACCCTATTTCTGTCCTCCAAACAATTGAAAATGGCTGTAAAAAATCCTTTAGGTCCCAACTGCAATGTGATGTGTCCTTTTGGGCTCCATTTCGCTGCTATCCAGCCTCGCAGCGCTTTCTCAGTTGGCCATATCCCTATAAACTTGCCTATAAGCGCATGATCCCGCATGTATTGTATCTGAGCATTTATGCGTTGGCTTGGAAATTCTACTTTCGGCCGTTCTGTTGCTACTGGCTTGCATGTGGTCGAGCTTACTCTGGGTTGTACTTTGTCGTCTTTTTTTCCCCCTTGCTGGTTCAGATCCACGCGATCCCCACTCTGAACCTCTTGATATTCACCTTCCTTATTTTTCTGCCCTTCATCATTGATCAATGGGGGAGGTTCTGCGCCCTCCCCCTGGGGGGGATTCATTGGTCCTTAGACTACTCTTCGTCGCTTTGTGATGGCTCTGAGGTGCTGTATCTGGCAGGTCTGCAGGATTCCGAGGAGATCTGTCGTTGCAGATGAACCAGAAACCCTAGAGTGTAGGTCCGTCGAACCGCTCTCAAGAAAAACGAATCCAAAATATTGTTTGATTATTAACTTTTAATTCAATTTTAAATTATTTAATTAATTAAAGAATATTGAATATTCCTTAAATTATTATTAATAATTATTTTAATTAATTTTTATTTTATATTTTCAAAAATACTTTATTCTCATTTGTGATTTTTCTGAAATTCAAACTTAAATGGTTATTTTAATTTATTCATTTAATTCCTTAAATATCAATTAATTCGAAATCAGTTTTCTACCAATTAGCTTTACTATTTTAACCCTCACCATGTTTATTCTCTAACAAATACTTGGTTCTCTATCTTCTATAAAAAGGCTCTTCAACATTTGTTCACACACAAGCTCTTTGGTCCTTCTCGACGGATAGATTAACCATCTGAAACATTGGACAAACTAAATAAATTACACAGTTCTCTTCTAGAAATCTCCAACAATAAGAAATAAAATTGTTCATACATACAGCAAGTGGTAGCATCATGAAGAACTGGAAAAATAAAACGTCTAAAACAAAATGTATGATTCAACTTTTGCAGGCATACATGAAGAATGGAATGTCTAGCTGACAATAGCCATCATAGATAATGCACCCCTACATAAAATATATTATGACCACCAAAGTTTCTTCTATATATGCAACCGGATATAATAAGGAAAAGAAAATAAATATACAAAACATGCATACCTGCAAATTATTTTTTTCTTGAATAGCATTTTGTTGTGATTTGTACTGAATGAGATCTTATAGTCCTAAATGACCAGAAATTACTATCTTAAAATATTGAATGGATTCTAGGATATCAGACAGTTAACTAAAAATAGAAATTTAATAAGTACCGATTTTTAGATTGCAGTAATTGGTTGCATGGAAAAAATTATATTTCAAGAGCACACTCAACTTGAGAAATAGGTGTATAGAAATAATCCTGATAGAAAAAATTGGGGAAATTCTAGGGTAAGAAATATTATTAACCCCTCAACCTACTAACATTGAAACAATAACAAGACACGAGAATTAGATATGAAGCACAATAGATGAAGCTGACTAGCTAACCTTAGAAACGTAGCGATCTTCTCAACTAACATAGTTACCGATCAAATGGGAACTATTACCTCAAAACGAGAGCGTTAGCCCGAAAACCCCAAAAAAAACATGAAAAAAAACCCAAAAACAAAAATTTTGTATGCCAAAACAATGTTTTTTCTTTTTTTAAGGTAAATTTTCAACATTTTTTTAAAATGGAAGTAAAAACCATTTTTTTTTTTGGAAAATGGATGAAAAATACACCCTCAAAACAATAAGTGTTGATTCTGGAATTAAAAAAAAAAAAACAGGTTACAATTTTGACACTTTTTAGCAATGGAATTAAAGATAATATATCAAACATTGAAAAACCGTAAAATTCCAACAATTCTCAAACATGATGTTAAAGATAAAATATCATGTCTCAAAACATGATAATTCCAACAATTTCCATCCATGTTGTTAAACATAAAATATCTTTACTCTTAAAAACCCTAAAATTGTAATTGTTTTCAACAATAGCATTGAAGATGAAATATCATAACTCAGAAAAACCTTAAGATTTTGACAAATTTTCAACCATGGAATTAAAAACATTAAGTTTTTAACATATTTCAACCATGAAATTATGGACAAATTATACGACAAACAATTTTAAAAAATGAACAACTATATCAAAAGATTCATTATTCCAAGAGTAATCTTTATTTTAAAGGCTAAAACTATAGATCTTCTCAGATCTTAGCCTAATAAAACTTATCCTATTGCAACAAAAACCTAAAATCAACCATCAAAAATGAAGTGTCCCTTTCAATGAGGCATTAAAACTTCAACATTTTTAAAACCATCTTATACCAAATGATAACAATAAATAATTTCATGGCAATATCATTGTATAATTTTAAAATCAACATTACTTTCTAATATTTCTTTACTTTTAATCAAAATACCAACTTTGGTAGATTGAATATAACATACATTATTTTTGTAATTCATTATTGCATTCATCAGGGATTCACTCAGTGAACCTCTAACATATCACGTGTGTTTTTGGCATATTAAGAAATTTCCTTAATTTGACTACATATTGGAAAATCCATATAAAAATCACATTATTTAACCCCCTACCAATATGATTCCAATACAACTTCCCAATTTAAAAAACCCCTACTTTCACTAGATATTGTAGGTATCCATTTTTTCATTAATATTTTTTATACCCCTTTATATTTTCTCATTAAATTTAAGCTCTGTTTTTTATATTTGCCAATATGAAAACCATTTACCCCTTATATATCCCCCAATATATCATGTCATTTTTTCTTCAATATATATCCTAGAATATGAGCCCACGTGGTATGATATTTCTCCCCTAGTGCAGCCCCTGTGATTTCATTGTGGATATTCTAAAGAGATGAATTCTTTATAATTAAAAAATATAATCCAACAAACATAGAAATGACTCATAACTTCATTTAAGATCATATGTAAGTCAAAATATTTAATTCAAGTTACCACGCAAACTTCTCTAAAGATATGAACTCATCATAATTAAAACATATAGTCCAATAAACATAGAAATGACTCATAACTTCATGTAAGATCATATGGAATTCAAACTATTTATTTCAAGTTACCATGCAAACATCTCTAAAGAGATGAATTCTTCATAATTAAAACATATAATCGAAAAAACATAGAAATGACTCATAACTCATGTAAGATCATATGGAAGTCAACATATTTATTTCAAGTTACTAGGAAAACTTCATTTACATAAAATGTCCTAGACATTTATTCAAAATCACCCATAGGATCTGGCACGCCATCAGAATCTACATCTTCAGATGAATCAATGGATGAAGATGAATGTGACCCATATTCTTCTCTTTCATCAACTAGAGCCCCATCCGAGTCAACATGCATACCCACCGTTTCAAGTTTCAAAAGTCTTCTAGATCTACGACTAGATTTAGCAGACTCCCATCTCAACATTGTTTCTTCTGGCAGCAACTTCTTCAAAATATGTATGGTATTGAACAAAAGAGTCCCTCTCTTTGTTAAATTGAATTCATAGACAATTATGTCAACATCCTCCAATTTTAAGAGGTCTTTGTGGCAATGATTCATATTTGTACCCTTTATTTTTCTCCTTTTGCCATTTTGTTTATCAACTACCATATTTGGCTTATACACATGATTGAATGGGTAAGTATTTGTGGCATACCAATATACTTCAACAATTTCGATGTCATGATTTTATTTAATGACCTTCATAACCTTCGCAACCCAAAATGGATATCCAAGTGGATCTCCATCTGCTGATATTGCTATCAGGCAACCCTCCTTAACATTCTGCACAGAACCCCTATAAAGGTCTTCCATGGACTCACATTGTTCATGATCTGATAATCACCCTATGAGTGACCTCAGTTGAAGATTTATTAAACAAAAAGGTATTAGAGACTCATGTGATGGTGTGTGTGTGTGTTCTGTGTTATTTAAGCAACGGATCGATCAGATTGCCAATACACAGAAATTAAGTGGAAAGACAGCAGAGAAATATAGTAAGCAACACAAAGACACAAGCAATTTTTAATAAGGAGTTCACCCTATTCTCCAGGGCTACATCTCTGGTCTAGCTTCAGTGGTGGCCCTGTTTTATTGTGTCTTTTAGCAAAGAAATTACAATGCAGGGACTCAATATGAGTTCTCCTGAAGCAGATTTTGCTTGGTAGGGTGGTTCTTGGATTCCCCAAGCCACTCAAAGTACACAGACTCTTGTTCTTCCTACCACTCTATGACACTTGATCTATAGTGGAAAGAGACAACTATGGTGCTCAATTCGAACAGATTCCTCTATGGGAAGGCTTGAATCTTCAAGCTCTCGGGTGCTCGATGTTGCCTGTGGTTAGCTCGGCCTTCTGTCTCCTCTGCTTGGCTTTACTACTTTTTGTGCTTAGTCCTCCTCTCAGGGTTCACTTTTCACTACCTCTCTTGGTCGCTTGGACTCTTCTTTATTCCCCCCTCTCTCTAAATCTTTGTTCATGGCTTTAGCCATTCGATCTCCATGACTGTTCAGTTCCTCTCCCGCCTACATCGATTTGCCTACTGCCTGTGTGCTTGGAGTTCCCTGTTCGGCGTCAGCATGAACGCTCGGGAAGTAGCCATGCATCCCCATCAGAACAGCGCCAGCCTGCTCATCGATTCGTTTCTTCGGTTATGTCGTGGATACGTTCTTTCTCCACCATGGCGGTCAATGGATTCCAAATCCCCTTAAATCGTGGCTTAATTCCCTATCGATTCCGCTTCTGTCCATAGGGCGCAATCTCAGCAGTCTGATCTGGGCTCCTCAAGATCCAACATCATACGCACGTCGAGCGCGGTTGACTTGCTCGACCGATAACACACAATCACGGTGGTTTTTCTCTCACCTCCACTGCCACGCGTCGATCGCTGAGTGGGATCGCTCTACTCTCCTCCAAAACCTCTTACCCTTCAAGGGCACCCCGATCAAACCTCCAGTTTCCAGGTCGTGGGTCCCACTGTCATACATTGGCGCTTTTCATTTTTCAGCTCCTTTTCCCATTCCGGGGCTCCCAGGGACTACATCGACCTCCTGCGCAGTCTCCATGGGCCTCGGTCAGCATGCTTTGACTGAGGTCCTCGTCGTTCCGCGCTGGCTGCCATGGCCACTAGTTCAAGGTGTTTTCGATTGCTATTTTGGATTCTTCAAGGATTTATTTCATCCCGATATAGTCATGGTTCTTTGACCGTCATTTATGGATCCGATTTGGATCACGGCCTCCCTACTGAAAATCTTTTGGACCACCAAAAGTTGGTTTTCTTCAAGCATCGACTAAGTGAGGAAACTACTATCTCACTTGTCCAATCTCAATCCACTTCGCACTGCTCAGCTTCGAACCCTTAAGCCCAATCCTAAGGTATTCCACCTGTCCACTGCACATCGTCCTTACCTTCCTGTCCAGCGCTGTATCTTCCTACAACTCATTAAGATATTCAGGTAGCAGGTCATCAACAGAAGGTAATTGACTCTGCTCTTCAGGGTCCTCAATCACTGAAGGTTCAAACAACCTCAAGCAATCTGCATTCACGACTGAGTAGATGTGCATGTAAGCTGGCAGATCAAGGCGAAAATCATTTTCACCAATCTGCTCAAGTATCCTAAAGGGTCCATACCTGATGGGTTTTAGCTTCTTGCCTTCACCTTGCATCTTGTCCTTGCTGATATACAGCCAGACTTGGTCTCCAACTCGAAAACTATGCTCCATCCGATGCTTATCATGCCTAGCCTTGTACTTGGCCTAGCTCTTTTCCCGCTGTTCCTGTACTGCTTGGTGGATCTCCTGGATCTGTTCAATGAACCTAGTTGCCCTGTCCACATCACTGTGTCTATCAACCATGGTATCTTTACCAAAGAAAAAATCCAAGGGAGACCTGGGTATGAAACCAAAGCAGGTCTCAAAAGGAAATCTCTGGGTAGAAGAGTGTTTGGCTCTATTGCAAGCATGCTGCACATAACACAAGTGTTCATCCCAAAGCTTAGGGTGTTTGCTGCAATATCCTCTCAGTAACTGGATCACTATCCTGTTAACTACTTCTGTCTGGCCATCTATTTGTGGATGAAAAGTTGTGCTTTTCTTTAATTTTGTGTCCATTAGTTCCCATAGACTGGACCAAAACTTTCCCACAAATTGGGTGTCTTGATCAGATATAATAGAAGTGGGTAATCCAAAATGAACCCATACATGTTCAAAGAATAATTTTGCAGTTTGTTCAGCTGTAATCTGTTTACTACAGTGTATCAAAATACACATTTTGTTGAACCTATCCACAACAACATATACATAATCATGACCTTTCCTAGATTTATGTAGTCCTCCCACGAAATCCATGGAAATTCTTTCCCAAGGGTGAGAAGGAACTCGTAATGGAGTGTATAAGTCTAGTTTTCTGTTACTGGGCTTGCTTTTAGCACACATAGCACATCCGTTTACATATCTAGAAACTTTCTCACTCATTCTTGGCCAATAGCAGAACCTTTGCAGCTATGCAACTGTTTTACTTACCCCAAAGTGACCTGATATCAGAGAAGTGTGTGCTTCCCTAATTATCTTTGCTCTCTTAGTTTGTGGAATGCAGAGTTTCCCACAATGATATAAGAGTCGGTCCTTTACATGATAGTCAAATTCTTCTACTCTTTTGCCTTGCCTCAAAGTTGCATATACATCTTTAAAGTCCATGTCCTGAGCATACTGTTCTATGTAGCTTTCATGCAACACAGAATTATGCTTAAGTATGGTAGATGCATTTATAATAGGTCTAGATAACATGTCTACAACCTTGTTATGTATGCCCTCTTTATATCTGATGACTAAATGAAATTGTCATAGAAAACCCATCCACCTATAATGTCTTGGTTGTTGCAACTTAGTTTGGGAGTGTAGATATTGAAGTGGCTGATGATTAGTATGTATTACTATTTCTTTACCCATTAAGTAATGTTTCCACTTTTTCACACTCTAAACTAATGCATACAATTCCTTATCATATGTAGGATAGTTGACTACTGCAGGATTAAAAGTCTTAGAATGATAACATGTGGCTTTACCATGCTGTGTCAACACTGCTCCCATGGCATAGTCATTGGCATTAGTTTGGATCTCAAATGGTCTTTGTAGATCTAGCAGTGCTAGCACAGGTGTTGTACTAATTTTTTCCTTCAAGGTGTCAAAGGCTTTCTACTGTTTGCCTCCCCACTGAAACACCTTCAATCCTGTCAAAGCATGTAAGGGAGATGCAATTGAGGAAAAATTTGAAATGAACTTCCTCCAATACTGTGCTGCTCCTAAGAAGCTTCTCACTTCTGTAGAAGACTTGGGTTTAGGCCAATTTACAATCACTGCCACTTTAGAGGGATCTATTTTCAATTCAACTCCCCCTACTATATGACCCAAATAATTTAGAGAGGTTTTGCCAAATTCAAATTTGGAGAGTTTAACATAAAGTTTTTCTCTTTTCAAAACATCTAATGTCTGCTTAACATGCTTTAAATGTTCTTCCCACGTTTTACTAAAAATCAGAATGTCATCAAGATACATAATAACAAAATCATCAAGAAAAGGTTTGAGTACATCATTCATTAATCTCATGAAAGTAACAAGGGCATTGGCCAAGCGAAAAGGCATAACTAACCATTCATATAATCCCTGCTTTGTTTTGAAAGCAGTCTTCCATGCATCTTGCTCTGCAACTCTGACCTGATGGTATCCATTGTGCAAATTCAGCTTGGTGAAATAAACAGCTTCCTTCAGTTGATCTAAAAGATCATCTATGCGAGGAAGGGGATAATGATTTTTGATTGTTATCTTATTCAGTGCTCGGTAATCAATGCACATTCTTTACGAGCCATCTTTCTTTCTCACCAAAACGATTGGTGACCCACATGGTGATGTGCTAGGCCTGATGAACCCTTTCTCGAGAAACTCCTGCACCTGCTTCTTGATTTCAACATTCTCTAAAGTAGATAACCTGTACATCCCAATGTTAGGCAAAGGAACATCTTGCTGCAAAATAATATCATGTACTATTCCCTTTTTGGGTGGCAGACCTTGAGGTTCTTGAAACAAGACATCATACTCATAAACAATCTTTTCTATATCAGCTTGTTGATCAGAATTACAACCCTCAAATACATTGGTTTTATCAGTTTTCTTTTTCTTTACAACCATCAGTAAAAACTGTTTGCATGAATTTATCATTCTTTTTATCTGTCCTGAGTTTATGAGAGTATAATTATTCTTGAGCTTATGAGCTCTCACAAAGTATTTGATTCCATCTTTAACAAGTAGATACTCGTTCACAGCTCTATAGAAAATAGCCTTTCTATCATACAAGTAAGGACTTCCTAAAACAATTCCACATATATCCAAAGGAATTACATCTAACTCAACCTCATCTACAAATGTTGACCCAAAAGAAAACTTGAGTTTGCACTGTCTAGTCACTTGTAGTTGTGCTTTACCATTCAACCATCCTAATGGGTATGGCTTCTTATGAGGTGTAGTTGCTAAACCCAATTTCTTTACAATTTCTTCAGAAATTAGATTTACTTGTGAGCCACTATCAAACAAAGTATCAATCTTTTGGTTTTTGGAAACAACTCGAATATGGAAAAGCTCATGCCTTTTTCTCTGATGTTCTTCATCAATAATGGATTGAGCAGAATTACTAATAGATGCTTCAGAATTCTTGCCTTTTATACCTGTGGCTGCAATGCTTGTTTCATCTCTCGAGTCTAACTCCAAATCTTTCTGAATAGCTACAACAGTCTCCTTCTTCTTGCCCTCGGACTTCTTAGGTCTCGGCTCTGGATGCAGAATCCAACAGTGCTCATCATCATGCCCCTCCTTTTTACAGTGAGTGCATGAAGCTTTGCCTTTCTGTGCAGTGTTAGCCTTCCTTGCTTTCCACTTCTGCTTTCTTTTCTCCTTGCTCTTGCTTACAGTGGGTTGGGATGGTCCCCCAACTTTTGGATTTCCATTCTTTCCTCTAGCTTCTAGATGAGTAGCTTTTACAGATACCTCATCTATACTAGTGGGATTAAACATGAGGATGGTATGCCTCATGTAGCTATGTAGACCACCAATGTACTTCAAAAGAGTTTCTGGTGAGTCTAATGAGATACCCAGCATCAATGCTCTCTTTCTGAACTCTTGAGTATACCCTTGTACACTTTTCCCTTTCAACTGCCGAAGAGTTTTCCAACTCATCATGGCTTGTTGCAAGTAGGCCAATGGATAGAAGTGCTTTTTTATTGCAGTAACAAATTCACTCCAGACAAAGATGGTCTTACCATGCTTCCTCATATCATCCTAGGTTCTGCCTTCCCACCAAACCAAGGTAGTGCCCCCTAAGCGAAGGCTTGCCAGCTGAATCTTGCTCTTTTCTGAGTCTATATTTTGTACTCTGCAATACACATCAATTTGCCTAATCCAATTGTCCAACTTTTCAGCATTTAGCTCTCCATCATATATAGGCAAATCAAATTTAACATCTAACTTAATCAAAGATGCCTTCTTATTATGCACAGGGCTCCTAGGAGGTGTAGGGAAGCTTTCTTCTTTTCCCTTTCCTTTTGAGTGGTCATGGGAAGGAGATTCATCTTCTTCTTTATCTTGCTTAGAGCCTGATGAATCTTCACCCTTATGCTTTCTAAAGTCCCTATACATTTCTTCTACCATAGGATTTATAGCTAGGAAACTTTCTATGAATTGAGGGTCTGGCCCTATAGAACCTTCTTCTGACATTGTCTTTCGAGAATAGACTCTCCCAATTTCAGGATTAGTTTCCACCAACTCTCCTTCTCCTAATTTGAGCTTTGATCTAGTGAGCATTCACAGCTAAAACCAACACAAGCTTGTCTGACCTTACAGCCTAGAGCTCTGATACCACTTGATCTAATAATCATCCTATGAGTGACCTCAGTTGAATATTTATTAAACAAAAAGGTATTACAGACTCATGTGATGGTGTGTGTGTTATGTGTTATTTAACCAACGGATCGATCAGATTTCCAATACACAGAAATTAAGTGGAAAGACAGTAGAGAAATACAGTAAGCAACACAAAGACACAAGCAATTTTTAATAAGGAGTTCACCCTATTCTCCAGGGCTACGTCTCTGGTCCAGCTTCAGTGGTGGCCTTGTTTTATTGTGTCTTTCAGCAGAGAAATTACAATGCAGGGATTCAATATGAGTTCTCGTGAAGCAGATTTTGCTTGGCAGGGTGGTTCTTGGATTCCCCAAGCCACTTGGAGTACACAGACTCTTGTTCTTCCTACCAGCTTTGTGACCCTTGGTCTACAGTGGAAAGAGCCAACTATGGTGCTCAATCCGGACAGATTCCTCTATGGGAAGGCTTGAATCTTCAAGCTCTCGGGTGATCGATGCTGCCTGTGGTCAGCTCGGCCCTTTGTCTCCTCTGTGTGGCTTTACTGCTTTCTGTGCTCAGTCCTCCTCTCAGGGTTCACTGTTCACTGCCTCTCTTGGTTGCTTGGACTCTTCTCTATTCCCCCCTCTCTCTGAATCTTTGTTCATGGCTTTAGCCATTCGATCTCCATGCTTGTTCGGTTCCTCTCCCGCCTACGTCAATTTGCCTACTGCCTGTGTGCTTGGGGTTCCCTGTTCGGTGTCAGCATGAATGCTCGGGAAGTAGCCACGCGTCCCCATCGAAACAGCGCCAACCTGCTCGTCGATTCGTTTCTTCGGTTATGTCGTGGATACGTTCTTTCTCCACCGTGGTGGTCAACGGATTCCAAATCCACTTAAATTGTGGCTTAATTCCCTGTCAATTTCGCTTCTGTCTATTGGGCGCAATCTCAGTCATCCAATCTGGGCTCCTCAAGATCCGACGTCATACACACGTCGAGCACGGTTGACTTGCTCGACCGATAACGCGGGATCACGACAGTTTTTCTCTCACCTTCGCTACCACGTGTCAATCGCTTAATGGGATCGCTCCGCTCTCCTCCAAAACCTCTTACTATTCAAGGGCACCCCGATCAAACTGCCAGTTTCCAGGTCGTGGGTCCCATCGTCATACGTTGGCGCTTTTCATTTCTCCGCCCACGGTGCTCTGGCTCCCAACGTGACCGAGT
Organism: Pinus tabuliformis; assembly: GCA_031772625.1. Taxonomy (NCBI): domain Eukaryota; kingdom Viridiplantae; phylum Streptophyta; class Pinopsida; order Pinales; family Pinaceae; genus Pinus; species Pinus tabuliformis. The sequence continues at coordinate 585,672,539 of CM062815.1, forward strand.
GCTTAAGGCTCTTCCATTTCAGCCCTGTTCGCCCAGCAATGCGTGATTAGCGCTAGGCGCTAATCGCGCATCGCAAATCAGCTCCTTTTCCCGTTCCGGGGCTCCCAGGGGCTACATCGACCTCCTATGTAGTCTCCATGGGCCTCGGTCCGCGCACTTTGACCGAGGTCCTCGTTGTTCCACCCCGGCTGTCATGGCCACTAGTTCAAGGTGTTTTCGATTACTGTTCTGGATTCTTCAAGGATTTATTTCATCCTGATATAGTCATGGTTCTTTGACAGACGTTTATGGATCCAATTTGGATCAGTTCATGTGACCTTCTATAACCAATATATATTTCTCTTCCCTCTACCCGTTGAGAATTAATAATGCCTTGAGATTGTTGTTGTTCAAAAATGTATCTTTCCTTATGTTCATTTGGCATATTTTGCGGCCAAATAAATGTAGTCTTGAAAAGTGTATCTTCATTTCTTGATCTTGAAATGATATCACTTTGATTATTGAAAAAAGACTCCCACAAAACTAAATCAGCAACATCAAAGTACTCATATGTATCTCTAATACATATTTTTATATCTTCCAGGAATTCAGAATAATTTATCTCTCTCTTATGCCTTCGTGCATTATGGAGTTCAACCACTGATTGTAATAATATTATCTTTGATGCAAATATTGGAAGATTTGGAATGAACTTCAATAATTCTAAACCTGATGATGCCCCTATTCTGCAACAATTGAATACTTCTTGCCCCATATAAGTTTTTTTCCATCAATTTTTTTGATACGAAATTGATGTTGGAAGCTAATGTTAATAATTTGTTCAATGCATTTCTCCTAACCATGCAATCCTAGAATAAACCTTCGCATGTCAATATTTTCTTCCAACACATGTAAAATAGGCTCTGGAATGTATGATTTTTTAGTACATTCATTAATTATGGCAAGCTCCCAAAATCCTTCCTCCTCAATGTTACTGAAAAATGACTAAACATCTGACGAAAATGGTCATGAGTGTACCCAACAAGAAGGAAAACAACCTTTGCCTTTTTAAAAATTCCCAATTCAACAAGCATGTTTAGATATCCAAAAAGAACTTGATTTTTGTTCTCATGGCTTGTGTTGTCTAATTGTAGATACAAAACTTCAAGAAGAATACCAGTGATGCAGGGTTACCCCCACTTACACTCACATTATGCATATACAATGCATAAGCACATTAGTCCCAAGTATTTTAACTCACCATCAAGTCAAAATCTTCAACCATCAATGGTTAAGGCCCTCTTAATAACTCAACGAAACCATTCATTACAATAGCCCAGTCTTTCATATCCTTCTATCGGAACTCGATCATCCCTTATAAACCTGCCTTACCCACGCTTTAGGCCTTCATAGCATTGTTGCCGCATATATATAACAAACCCCTCTTTAACCCATGGTTAATGCAAGCTTAACCACAAAACCCTCTATCGGCGCTTAACTCATTATAACCCCTTTATCCTTTATAAAGGTGGATTTATATATGAGACTTCACATATTTGGGCTTAATCCTTTATAACTTATTTACAAAGGAAATATACACAAAACATACCTTTTTGCCTTGGTACGGCCTCTGCACAGTTCTCAAGGTTTCCCTTTTAGCGCTGATCGCAATTGGGTATCGACTCCTCCGTGGGTTTTCGTTAACACTGGTTTTATCACATCCGATATGTGATAACGCACTACCAGATCTCAACTATTATTAACTGCACCTCAATACTTTATCGAGTACACCTTTTCCATATGCCTTATCGCATTTCCTCCAAACTCCGCATTACACTGGAAGTACACGAAACGTTGCTCCAAAGCTTAAGGCCGGAACACAAATGGAATTGAGTCCACCTCTATAAGATTTTGGGTTTGCACCTTTCAACCATTTTCAAAGCACTGCTCCTTCCTTCCGCTAATCTCCGATTAAATCAAGACCATAGATCTGGCTTCCGATCCGATGGTTGTGATTAAATCGCTATCGCCATATTTAAAATGGTCATTTCAACCTCGTTCCAATAGCTCTGATTAAATCTTAACCATTGATCTAGCAATCGATCCAACGGTCGAGATCCTTCCCCATTCCAAAAGTCGCTTGATGGTCTTCTGCCATTGATCTACACTTAGTAGATCCAACGGTCCATGATGACTTCGGATAGACAACAGGCATGAATAATAACTACCCGAAAAAGTGGTTTTCCCTCTATCCTTCACTGCTACGTGTCTTAATATGTATGGAATCGAGTGACTAGCCTTCAATACAACTTACGGTTTTGATGCAGCCCGAAATACCACTTCCATTGTTTAAAACCACCTTTCTTTGTTACAATTCATCGATGCGATATTTCAACACTACCCCATGCGACATGATCTAGACTGTTGATCTATAAGATCCAACAGTTGCTGTGTACTGGCACCTCACTTCTCCGTTCGTCCCTTTCACTTGGTTTTTACGTTATTTCTTCAATTTTTCTTTGTGGTTCGAGTTTCTTCAAAAGGTTTTGGGTCTTCTGTTATTTCGTTGCGCACTCTTCCTCCTGAGCTTAACTTCGCATGCTCCTTTGATCAATGTCACTTCAGAGAATTTCTTGATCCTTCAAGTGGATTCAGTGATCCATTATGATTCCTCTGAATAGTTCTTCTCCTCTGTGTAATTCTTTAGAACTCTGCCTGCAACCTCTGTTACAGAACCTACGAATTCACGCATAAATCAATTATTACATACTTATTTCACACATTTACATAGTTCTGAAATAACCTCTATATATATATAAATATTAACAACTGATTACATGTCGAGACTCTCTGTCTCTCAGGCCTGATCTTCGATATCAGTGGCCTCCTCCCTTTACTCTGCTCGTAGGATTACATTTATACCAGAAAGGCTCTTTTTAACTAATTATGGTTCCAATCCTAAATCTATTGAACTGACTCCTAAATCCTCTATGTCCACTTCTAACTTCATTTAATTCCTAAGAACTCTCTCTAGTTCCTCGAAGCATGAGACTACCTTAAGAGTTATAATTGACTTCTAACTCTTTTGTCATTATTAACCACTCATGTTCTCCTTTATTCGAGAGCATTTACAAACAACCTCACATTATCTAATTAATTCATATTCTAATCACTCAAAAGCCTAAATATTAAATTAATTCAACACTTAGGAATCCAATTTCCTTAAAATACATGACCCCTACATCTACTAAAATACAATGATTTTCTCTTGGGTTGAATACTCCTACATCAACCAAACCAATGAGAAAACACATCATGGATTATAGTTATGGTAATATTTTCATCATTATGAATATTTGGAGCTGTGAAGTAAACCCTTGGCAAAATCTTCCCATTAAAGACCATACAACCAACCAAGTGAAATTAAATAAATTTTTTCTCCTGTAAATTTTTTGGTGTGTGGACAAAATATGGCAAAAGTTTTTTCTTTTGGTCCATACCATCAATTATCAAACCCAAATATTTATTTTTATTATCATAACACTTCTTTCGATGCTTATACAATTTTTGTATTTCACTTGTTTGTTGATTGTGATGCTCTTGAAGTGCTTTGACAATGGATTCTACTCATAAAATAAAACAAACCTATTAATAAATATATTTTCATAGTTGATAACTATCCAATTTTTAAAAATAATTTTATGAATGCATACCTAATTATGTCGCTTGACATTTATCCCTTTTTTATTTAACAAAAGCACATGTACTGAAAACCCCCTCCTTGTCTTCTTAGGAATATGAACATTGTTGAATTTGTTCTTCCATATCCTTGTAAAATATGAATATGTAATAAAATTACCATCTCCTTCAGCACCTTCTGAATATTCTTTGTATAAGTTGTAGATTTTTTGTCTCGAGAAATTGTCTGGAATATGTATCGTGTCTTTATTTGGCATACACTCTCCATGCTTTGAAAATAAGTCTTTCATCCATGACATTACTGTAATTGTTGATGGTCCAACCTCTCTTTTATAATGCACTTCTGAATAAAATGTAGGATCTTTTTCCAATCTTTCTTGCATTCTTGACAAACGAAAATTGCCAATTAAATGCAACATTTGAAAGCATTTTTACAAAGCAATACATTCCCAATATGATAATCATAACCTGCTAATGTAGATTGCATGCAACCCACTAAAAATGATTTTTTCATGCTTTTATTCATTGAAAAGTATCGATATGTTTCAAGAAATTCTTTCAACAATATTCACTTGAAATCAGATCACCGATGGAACTTCTACTTGTGAGATATTTTGTCCTAAACCTTGTATAACTGGAATATTTTGGATTGATATGAAAAGGTCTACTCCCACTCCAAGATACAATAGTTTCTTGCAAAGTCTGCATCATTTCATTATTCTCTGTAGAATCATTTTCATCATCATTAGGAGGAATATTATACTTACTATGATCATTCTGAGCATAGTTAGAAAATTCACCACCATCATTGCTTGGAAAATATCCATTACCATCCTCACTTGAAGGAAATTATTCACTACCAACATTTTCACTTTTGAAATCCTGACTTGGATGAAATTCTTCACCATCTTCATCCGTGCTTTTGAAATCCTCCCTTGGAGGATTCAATTTGTCATCACCATGAGTTCCTTTGAAACACTCACTTAGAGAAAATGCATTATTCATATATGTGCCTCTAAAATTATCATTTGCAAGAAACTCTTCATCCTTCCCTTCATAATTGGTGCTCGCACAATCCTTAGGATTAGGACTAAGTGGAAAATATGACTCTCTATTCATAGTCAAATTATCATTTGCAGGAAATTTTTCATCCTTCCCTTCATGAGTGGTGGTCTCATAATCCTTGGGATTAGGACTAAGTGGAAACTTTGAATTTCTATTTAATAGAAATTCTTCATCCTCCCCTTTGTTAGTGGTGCTCTCATAATCCTTAGGATTAGGACTAAGTGGAAACTTTGAATCTCTATTTACTAGAAATTGTTCATCCTTGCCCTCCCCTTCCTTAGTGGTGCTCAAAATTCTTAGGAATAGGACTATGTGGAAAATTTGACTCTGGAAATTCTTCATCCCCCCTTCATTAATGGTGCTCACATAATCCTTAACATTAAGACGAAGTGGAAAATTTGACTCTCTATTTATTGGAATTTCTTCATCTTGCCTTTCGTCAATGGTGCTCTCATAATCCTTAGGATTAGGACTAAGTGGAAAAATTGACTCTCTATTCACAAGAAGTTCTTTTTGCTGGCCTTCATCAATGTTGCTCTCATCATCCTTATGATTAAGACTAAGTGGAAAACTTGTCTCTTTATTCATAGTGAAATAATTCTTGTTACATTCATCAAAATTAATGTAGTTGTTGCATGATGCAGATGTCGATGCTACAGATAGAAAAACTTCGCTATCAGAAGAATCCATGACCTTCAACTAGAAGATGTTGAATGATACAAATGAACTCTCTTCCAATGACAATTTATAGCTTAAATATTGAAAATTTCCCTCTGAAGTTTCCCCCCTAAATTTTTCGCCAAAAATTTTCCATCCAAAGTTTCCCCCCAAAAACATTCGCCGAAAATTTTCCCTCCAAAAATTTCATTTTGAAATATTTGCCTCCAAAATTTTTGTCTAAAATTTATTTGAAAACATATTACTAAAATTTTGGGCTTGAAAACTCAACCTACTTTCCATTCAAAATATCCACAAAAAATTTTATTTAATGAATTTCTTCAAACTTAAAATAAATTTTCTATTTAAACTATTTAGCATTGACTATGTAACTAAATTAATTTTTATAATTAGTATTTTGTTCTTTGTCTCACAATGAATAAAAACTAATTTAAACATATAATATTAACTATATATTATTTTTTTTAATTTTAATTTTAATCCCACATTCGAGAAATGCTAAAACAATCCCACAATCTTCGCTATATAATAACATTCATTGTCTCTATTCGTCACATCACATCAAGTATTCTCGATTTTGTTAAAAATTTTGGAGCAATTTTGCAGAGCAGCTGCATTATCCTCAATAACACATTCAACGAGAGTTTTTCGCATTTGAAATGTTAGTTTTACTTCTACTTTGACTATTTAGAGAGGAGTTTGGGGAAAATATCATCAATAACACATTCAACGAGAGTTTTTCGCATTTGAAATGTTAGTTTTACTTCTATTTTGACTATTTAGAGAGGAGTTTGGGGAAAATTTGTTGTTTTACGGGAAAAACCACATAAAAAACTCTTTTTTTAATATTTTTATAATGAAGAATACCAAAAAAAACTCAAATTTCTAAGGCTTTTAGGAGAAAAATTAAGATTTTTTATTTTTATTTTTTAGGCTTTGAAATGAAAAAACGTGTTAATTTTATTTTTTTGAATATATATATATATATATATATATATATATATATTATTTTTTTTCCTTTGGAGAGCATTTCTATTCTTAGAGGAATAAAAAAAAAAAAAAAAACTATTCCATTAGAAAAAAAAATTAATCTACTTATTGATTTTTTTATCGAAACATGCAAAATAAAAAAAGGTAATTAATTTTTTTTTAAACCATTTATATTGGTTATTAAAAAAAATTATATATATATATATAGTTTCTTTTTTAAAGATTTTTTTTTTTTTTTTAATTGAATTTTTTTTTCAGAATTTTAAATTTTTGTATTTTTAAAAAAATAGGGCCAAAGGCCCACAGGCAAGCATGTATTCCTGCAGGCCTTCACCGCCCTGTTGTGCCTTGGGTCTGATTCTGGGCCGAGGCTCCAATTCAGGGAATTAGACCCTCAATGGAGTGGGGGGCCGAAGGCCCGTGGGCAAGCCTGCTAGGCCCGACAGGCCAGCCCGCTGAGCCAAGGGGTCGATTCCAGGAATTAACCCCTCGTCCGAGGAGGCACCCAAAGGCCCATTGGCCCCTCAGCAAAACAAATGGCCAAAGGGTCATGACCAGGCCTACCCAGTCCTACAGGCCTGCCCATAGGCCTTCAGCCCCCTGCTGGGTCGAGAGATCGATTTTGGGCCCCTCGACCCAACGGGGTGATGAAGGCCTATGGGCGGGCCTCCACAGGTCGATTCCAAGAATTAATTGAATGAGGGGATCGAAGGCCTGTAGCGGGCCCACATGGGCCAATTTTGGGAATCGACCCCTCAGCCCAGTGAGGGGTCGGAGGGCCAGGGGCGGGTGTCTCGCACCGCCCATGGTTCTTTTGCTATTAATTTAAAAAAAACATTTAAAAAAATTTAATATATATATATGTGTGTGTGTGTGTGTGTGTGTGTGTGAAAAATAATAATAATTTATAATGGTTTAAATTATATTGATTAAAAAAATAAAAATAAAAAATTATAATTTTTTAATTGATATTGATTTTTAAAAAATTGATTTTTTTTAACATTAGATTTAAATTTTTTTATATATTTTTTTTTAAAATAACATTTATACCGTTAATTTTTGTATTGTTTTATTTCAAGTAATATATGTGTTTTTTTAATTAACTAATTTATATATTCAAGAAGATGGAATCAAGAAAGATCTTTGTGAATGTTTCTACAACTAGGACAACAATTTCATTATCTAATGTTGCAAGTTGGATGCTCTATGAATACTGTTAAACATACCTGAACTGAGAAACATCATAAAAGTCAAGCAACTGGCCCTTCAAGTACATTCAAGATTATTTCTGAACGGAGGAATTCATGAGAAATAAATAAAACAAATTTTACATGGCATGTTAAAGATATTGAAACTGATGATAGTACACATATCTATCTATATTGTGGTATGATTAACTTTGGTGAACCATATGAGGTGATGGGCAGAGTACGAGACATATGTTTGGTGTTGAATGCAGACATTGTTTATGTTCTTGCAAAATTTCCCAAGACACATGAAAATGTTAGATATCGTCTCTCAAAGGTCAAGTATGACACATATGAAGAATCTATACCATTGTGTGAAGAAGTCATAGCCAACATTTAAAATAAAATTGTAAGTATGCTTATTTATATTTTTGTGTTCTGCATTAATCTAAAGAGCATTAATATTTTTAGAAATGATCAATCATTAAGAGTAACAATCCATGACACTGCAATAGTACATATAGGGGATCATCAAAGAATCCCGAAGGTGGGTCAATCCAGCAAAGCTAAACATGTTTCTTTTGATGACATGGAAACTGAAGCTGAAGATGAAGCTGAAAAATATGTTACCATTAGTGAGGAGGAGATTAGAATTGTTGTTCAAAAGGAGAAAATAAGTAAAGCACCAAAAATAAAAATGGCCATAAATATCTCTCTTTGATTTGATGATGAGGAGATTGTTGTTATAGAAAAAGATATGTTAACCAGTACGAAGAAGAAATCAAAAGTTGGTTAATTTTTTAAAATCATAGACAACAATGAAGATCAAAGTGAAGGTAGCAAAGAAATCATAACACCAAGTGTTGATTTAGAGGGTAGCATTATTAAAACAAAACAAAATTTCATTCGATATTACTTGAGGAAGAATAAATTAATTAATGGTGGCTAAACATTTCAGCTTAATGTCAGCCAATTCTATAGGCCAGATGAAGGGCAGTCTCAATATCAAATTAGAAGGGCACATCACATACATGTCCATAATTTGAAAACATTGTTCAAATATAATCCATATGCACGTGTGGTGGATTATGTGGTTCTCATTGATCCAAATCAAGTTCCCAAAAAAGAAGAATTTGATAGGACACAATGTTTTGAATACAAATATTATGTAATTGGATGGAACCATTCAACAAAGGCCAAAAAAAAATTGATCGAGGAATATCCCTATAAGTCTCTTTTAAAACAATGAAATGCATCATTTATGTTGGTTTAATAGAAACACAAGCAAATTTATTGGCATGGGATCATAATGCAAATAATGAGTATAGAATGTGTATGAATTTCATCCAAAGGGTTAGATTTATACATAATGAATTTTTAGAAATGTTTTGTGGGGATAAGACAAAACTCAGTTTAAGCTTTAGGAAGGAATGTTGTATGGAAACAAGTTATGAAATTGAGGATAAAATCAATTCAAAAGGTGCCAAAGTAAATTCAGAATTATCCAGAGGCATGGATAACTTTTTCCAGTTGACATTTAGAATAGGGGAGATATGGGAATTAATTGATGATATTTTCAACACGTGGAAGAATATTGCAATAACAAATAAAAATGTTAAAAAGTCTAAACCCATAATATGTACCAAAAGTAAGACAAGTCCTGAAATGAATCAACTTCTAGATGATATGACTATCACACCTTGGAGAAGATTGCAAGGAGTGAAGGATGACAAACTAGTCAAATCAATGGTATGTTATGTGAAGTTGGGTGAATTGTCATTGGATGAAATGTGCTCAGAATTTCAAAAGTAAGTTTGTTGAATTCGTTTTACTTTTTCTTGGATTATGATTTTCTTTTAAATATAACATATTGTTGCGGTAGTAGTTGTTATACATATCACTATATCAACAATTTTTAATGTATTTATTTAGTCATAAGATTTATATGAAAATACAAGAACATATGATTAGAATGTTGAATGAAGAGAGTTGGAATGATGTTGTACGCAATTACCCAGAATCAAGTTCTACAACAACACTTAAATATTTTTATCTTGCTTTCAAAAAGGTATGTTTATTTGTACATTAGTTTTATTCATATGTATTCTTTTTATTACTCATACTTATATTTGTTTATTTCATTAAATATGTCGATGAAGGATGCAGTGGAGTACCAAATACTTTGAAAAGCTTTATTGAAAAAATTAAGTTGGAAAGGTTGAGAAAAAAACGTCTTTGGAATGTTGAACATGATCATACTCTTACTCATTTCATTTGGAATGGGCTGGATACTATCCAATATTGATTAATACAAGGTGATTGTGAAGGAATTGCAAAACTCACACCTAAAAGGGAATATTCCCTGGTTATTGTAGACATTCCTCATGGTTTCAATTTCCTAGACATTGGATATGATAGTGAGCCTTATACGTATTAATCGTTTAATAAAGTGGTTACATGCTTTTAAGAAGTCAGAACATCACCATTTTGGAGATTTGTGACATTTCATTTAGACACACAATTTGCAACGTTATTAACAAGCTTCAAGGGAAAATCAAGCTCAAGGATGTAGCATACATGGTAAGATATTTAAATTGTATGTTTGATTAATGTTAAAAAAAAATATGTATAAGTTAATTAAGCTTTTCCTATCTCATGTTACAGGAAATTCAAATCTTATTTCTTCTGGAGATTAGGAAATTATAAGTGATTGTGAATTCATCCATGTTGAATGTTGGACAAAATATGATAGTTATAAGTCTATTCTTGTGAATCAAGTAGATCGAAAGAGTCATAGCCAAGTACTGGTTCATGATGCTTTCATAAGAAAGTTAGCATATGGGGATAAAGATGCAAAAGGAGAGATAGTTAACATTTATCAACAACTGCAAGCATTGATTAACTATCTTATAGATTTATGTTCAAATGAAAGAGATTAGGTTTTGGATTTATTTTCAGGTTTAGGTAAGTTTTATTATATAAAATTGAATTTTAATATTTTCTTTCTTCATTTTTATGTGTTTATACTAATTTACTTACTTATTCTTTTTGTGTTTGATGATTAGGTACAACACTAACATGTTGCCTACAAAAAGGAAGAAATTGCATTGCGATTAAAATACCCACTACAATGCAATTTTATACAACAAATAATCAATGCTCTTCAATTTCTTGCAGATGCAATGCAAGAACTTGGTTTGAGGAAAGGAGATTTTAATGAATCACGTGTGGAAAAAAAGGCAAAGGAACCTCAACCACCATTACATGGAATGATTGGAAAATGACACATTGGGAGATTTGTAGATATGAAAGATCCATTAGAAGAGGAAAATGTGGAAACTCAAGCAAAAATATTGTGGAAGAAGAAAATAATGATGTTGTAGAAGCTGATGAGCATGGATTATATGATATCGTTTATGACCTTTAAGTTATGCTTGCAAATCAAACTCAATTTTGAGAGAAATTCATCAATATTACTTGTAATGTTTTGACTTTGAGATTTTATGAGAAGAATGAGCATTTGATTATTGTTGTTATATGTTCAATATTTGTATTATCTTATTTTCACTTTAACTTTTATGGGAATCAATTTTTTTTGTAAAAAAAAAATGATCACTATTAATTTTTAACATAACAAAAAAAAAAATTAAAAAAAAATGCTATTTTTTAAACTTTTTTTGTTAGGATTATCCCATAAAATTCGTTTATTTGACATGTCATTTTTGGCAAAAAAGTCTCAAAATGTGTATTTTTTCCATTATATTTTTATTGAAAATGTGTATTTTCTTTGTCAAATTTTTAAAGTTATTGTTTTTCTAGTGACAATTATTTGATGTGCATTGAACTGTTAATTAATATTACATAAACATATAGAAAATACTAACTTTAAAATATTGACCATTTTTTTATTTTTTTAACTATGCAAAAAAATTAAGATTTCATTACAAAAAAATTGAAAGGAAAAATAAAAACACTCAAATACATAAATACACTTAAAAATAATATCTCAGGGAAGAATAAGACATTAGAAAATTTAAATTGTCAAAAATCAACCCTCTAAAAAAAAGGGGTTGATGTTGCATCAACACTTTTTAAAATCATCATGAAAATCACTCACATTTAAAAAAAATGTTCATACCTGATACATAAGAAAATTTAAAGCGCCAAAAATATGCTAAAAAAAGGTGTATTTTGAATCACCACTTTTCAAAATTGGGTGATTTTCTGCTACCTAAAAAACTGGATACTAGGTAATTTCTCGCTTGATCGTTATCAATGTTGACAAACCCATAAGGAGAAAACACTTGATGCAATACTTCCATTTTGATGGGATAAAGCAGGTGGTATATTGTGAGTAAAATAATTCAATTTGGCTATGAATCCCGAGGATGGCCCAACCAACCCAAAAATGTAGAGGCATGAAAGAGAAAACATGAATAGAGATAAAGAAGTAAGAAAGAACACATAAAATAAGATTCATGATAAAGAAAATACCTTTAGATACTACAAAAATCTACTCAATCTGTTAGTAATTAACTAACATAAACCGACATAAATAACTAACATCAAATGTTGTACAAATGATATAATACATGGATGCAAACCCAATTCCCACTTTGGCATACATGTGTTGGTTGTTCAACAGTTGTCAATTCTTGATGTGAAGAGAATTGAATGTAGACATTTCTTCCCCTAAAAATATATAATGTATTAATCCCTTTCTACAAAGAATTTAAATAGTTGTAACTACCTCTTAACTCTAATGACAAGATTTGTATCCCACCTAAATTGGTTGAACAATTGAGTCCTTACTATAGGGCATAGATCATAGCAGATACACCATGCATCTATACTAGATCCTGGAAGACAAAAGTGGAAACTTAAAAAAAAATCCAAGCACCTCAAGAACAATATCCAATATCTATAATAGAAAGATGCAAGTCATTCTGTAGGTTTTAACCCTGTACAGAAATTACCTGCATACGAATTCTAAAACACAGAAAATAAACAATGTGAGAGCATAACACATAAAACACATATACACAGAGATTTTCCCCTGGATCCCAAAACCAGGACTACCAGCTTGATTTTTCATTATATTCCTTTCAATGTTACAATACATATTTATACATGCCGAAGCATCCAATACCATGGACCAAAAACCATCACATCCAAAACCATGGACCGAAAACCATAGGTAGGATCACCCAACCTAATATAGGGTACAAAAAAAAATTTCCCGGGGCGCTGCCCTGGACCCCGTAGAGGGGGGCTACCCGCCCCCCTCAAACCCCCCGGACAGGGGGGGCTGCCGGCCCCCCGCTACGCAATCGGCACAACGAAGGGGGGCCTCCGCTGCCCCTCTAACCCCCCAATTCACTACGTGGGTTAGTCATGGAAAGATATAACACAACCCAACAATCTCCCACTTGTTCTTTTCTTTCCACACGGGGCCACAAGAGAGCTTAGTCATTTCTCCAGCCCTAAAATTCCCATTGTTTCTCTACACCAAGAGAACTTCTCAGAGCTCACAGATTTTGTCAATGCATCTGCAGTATTCTTCAAAGTGTCCACCTTTACCAGCAACACCTTTTTGTCTTCTATCATATCCCTCACAAAGTGATACTGAACATCAATGTGCTTTGTCTTTGAATGACAAGCAGGGTTCTTTGCCAAGAAAATTGCACTTTGGCTGTCACAGTCTATTCTTATAGCTCCCTGTACTAACCCCATACTTGAACACAATCTCTGCAACCAAACTGCTTCCATGCTTGCATGAGTGGCTACCATGTATTCTGCCTCTGTAGTTGATAGTGCCACTACAGATTGTTTCTTACTCATCCAACTGACTGCACCTCCAAATAGGTTAAACACATACCCACTTGTAGATCTTCTCTGATCCAGATCTCCAGCCCAGTCTGCATCAACAAAGCCACGAATATCCAACACTCTGTCCAATCCTAGTCTTCCTTGGTAGCACAAACCATAATCATTAGTGCCACGCATATACCTAAAAACCCGCTTCACTGCTGTCCAATGCTCCTTCCCTGGTTTTGACATAAACCTGCTCAATACTCCCACTCCATGTGAAATGTCTGGCCTAGTACAGACCATTGCATACATCAGGCTACCGACTGCACTCGCATATGGAACACAGGACATGTCCTCTTCCTCTTCTTGTGTCTTGGGACACTGTTCAGCAGATAACCTCACACCTACAGGAATAGGAACCTTCACCAGTTTACTATCAGGCATATTAAACCTCTACAGTATTGTCTCGACATACTTCCTCTGGTTTAACCAGAGCTTCCTCTTTACCCGATCTCTTTTAATTTCCATTCCCAAAATATAGTTAGCAGCACCAAGATCTTTCATGTCGAATTTGGAGGACAAATGGGTCTTCAAATCCTGGATAATTTCTTTGTCATTTCCAACCAGCAACATATCATCCACATACAAGACCAGATAAATAACACAGTCGCCAATTAATTTAAAATACACACAGTGATCTGCTTTGCTTCTGGTGAAGCCAAGTCCCCGTATAAATGTATCAAATTTCTGATACCACATCCTTGGTGACTATTTTAACCCATACAGAGACTTCTTTAAGTTGCATACCAGTTCTTTCTTACCCTTCACTGCCAAGCCTTCAGGTTGCTTCATGTAGATTTCCTCTTCCAAATCCCCATGAAGAAATGTTGTCTTCACATCCATCTGTTCTACCTCAAAATCAAAAGTAGCAGCAACAGATAAAAGTTACCTAATAGAAGTTACCTTGGCAACAGGAAAAAAAATATCACCAAAATCAATTCCCAGCACCTGGGAATAACCTTTTGCTACCAACCGAGCTTTATATTTCTCCACCTTCCCTTCTACATTTGTCTTCTTTTTGAACACCCATTTGCTGCCAATGGGTTTCCTTCCAGCCGGCAACTCCACCAGATCCCAAGCCTCATTTTTGTGCAAAGATGCCATTTCATCAACCATGGCCTCTTTCCAGAGTTTTCCATCCTCTGAATCTACTGCTTCCTTCACAGTTCTGGGATCATCATCAGTAATAGACAAAGAAAAATTTGAATAGAAAGCATAAGGACTATACCTTTCTAGCTGCCTTCTTTCTCGAACTGATCTTCTCACAGCCGGAGTTTGTGGCTCTTCATCTTCTGATTCCTCCTCTACTGTAGAGTCTGATTCTTCCTCCTTTAGCTCAAACTCTATCTTCTCATGTTCCTTTGGTTGGACTTCATGTTTAATAACATCTTTTACCTCTCTGAATTCCACATCTCAGTTGTACACAACCTTCCGTGTGACTGGGTTCCAAAGCTTATAACCCTTTAAACCATCCTTATACCCAATAAAGATGCACTTTTCAGATTTACTATCCAACTTGGTTCGTTTCTCCTTTGGAACATGTACATATGCATCACATCCAAATACCCTCAGATGTGAAAGAGAGGGTTTCTTACCAGTCCATACTTCTTGTAGAGTCTTATCCTCCAACGCTGATGAAGGTGACCTGTTGACCAAGTAACATGCAATATCCACCGCCTTTGCCCAGAATTCCTGTCCTAACCCGGCACCATTGAAGCAAGAAGCATTCTCAGTACGAGGACTTAGTTCAAGACAAAAGAGTTCTTAAACTATTAACCTCTGGAGATAATTCACATTGATATTTGCATCCCAACTAGTAGAAAAATCATAAGAGGAAAGGTACTTTAATCTATTTCTTCATTATTTTACCAAATCCACTTGGATAATGTTGTTGAAAGAAAAATCAAAAGCTTTGAAATATTTTCATTAGATATTTAAAGAACATGTTGAAAATGAGAAAGATCTAAAGATTAAATGTTTAAGATGAGGTAGAGGTGGAGAATTTACTTCAACAGAATTTGAATAGTATTGTGAAGAACATGGCATAAGGAGGCAATACTCAGTGGCAAGAACTCCACAACAAAATGGAGTAGTAGAGAGAAATAATAAAATAATCTGGGAGATGGCCAGAGTTATGATAGATGAAGTATAGGTTCCACACACCTTCTAGGGAGAAGCAACACAAGAAATTGTCTATTTACAAAATAGAACATAGCTCAGGCCTCACAATGATCAGACTCCTTATGAGCTATGGAAAGGGAGACCAAAATCATAAAAACATTTCAAATTTTTTTGGAGCAAATGTTATATCAAAAGAAATGCAAAAATTCTCGTAAAATTTGATTCTTGAGTCAATGAGGGTATATTTCTTGTATACTCTGTCAAGAGTAAAGGCTACAAGTGCATCAACAAGAGGACAAAGAGAGTTGAAGAGTGTATTGATGTTTTAGTGGATGAAATACTACCATGGTCAGAATCATCCAAAGAGAATGAGAACTCAGGGCAAAGGAGAAAGTTCAAACTCTAGATCCTCAGATCATGAAGAAGTAGAACAAGATGCAACATAGAGGTGTAAAACTTCTATAAGATATGTGTAGAAACAACACCTAGAAAGTCAAAGTATAGGTGATTGAAGACTTAGTGTTAAAACTATAAGGACATACCTTAGCAGTCCAAGTTGTGTTAATCTTGCCTTACTGTCACTAATCGATCCTAAAAGTATTAGTCATGAAAGTGAAGATAAATTTTAGGTGAAGGAAATGAATGAAGAATTGGACCAAATCGAAAAGAATGATTCTTTGGAGCTTGTCCCTAGACCCAAAAATAAAAAACTTACAGGACCCAAGTGGGTCTTTAAAATTAAGCTAAATGAGAAAGGCCAAGTGATAAAGAACAAAGCATGACTTGTTGCAAAGGGTATGCTCAGATAGAAAGGATAGATTTTGAAGAAACCTTTAGACCAATGGAAATATTAGAAGCCATCAATTTTTCCCTTTATTTTTCTAGTCACAAGAACATCAAGGTATATCAGATGGATGTGAAATCGACCTTTCTCAATGGTGATCTTGAACAAGAAGTAATATAGAACAACCAAAAGGATTCGTGCTCTCAAAGAATGAAGATTATGTCTATAGATTGAAAAAGAAATTCTATGGGATCAAACAAGCCCTTAGACCTTGGTATTCTAGGTTTGAAAAACACCTTCAACAACAAGGTTTCAAGAGAGACACTATAGATAGGAATTTGTATATATAATTTGAATATGATCACTTATTGGTTGTTGTGGTTTATGTAGATGATATCATGTTTGGTAGTGATTTGGAATAATTGGGGAAATGATTTTTTGAGTTTATATAGAAATAATTTGAGATGGCCATGATAGGAGAACTATCCTTATTTCTCAGGATGCAAATTTCTCAATTTAAATATGGCATCTTCACCTCCCAATACAAGTATTTAAGAGAAAGATTGAAGAAATTTGGGATGGAGGAATGCAAGCTAGTTAGTACCCCCATCATTACTAGCTATAATCTATGTAAAGAGGATGAAACACCTCTAGTAAATCAAATAGCCTATATATCAATGACTGTAAGCTTTCTATACCTCATATCCTCGAGACTAGACATTATACAAGTAGTGGTTCTGGTGGCCTAATTTCTAGCCTGCCCTCATGAAAGTTGTGTCATTTATGAAAAAAGGAGTTTCAATATTTGCAAGGCATAATATGGGTTCTAGTAAGATAGAAGTAAATACTTTAAGCTAAAACAGTAAACCAATTTTGATTGGATAGGAAGCCGTGATGATATGAAAAGAACATTTGGAGCAACATTATTTTCGGGAGATGTTCTAGTGTCATGGGTGAGTAAAAAAACAAATCTCAATCAACAACTGAAGATAATTACATTGTTGTGGCCACCTATTGCACACAAATTCTTTGGATGAAGCATAAATTAAAGGATATAAGGGTAGAGTTGACTAACTCAATTCCAATCATGTGTGATAGTACTAGTGTTACCAACAACTCTAAAAGTCATGTCATGCATTCAAAGACCAAGAACATTCCAAATAAGTTTCATTTCTTAAGAGAACAAGTAGCTACTAATGTTGTTCGACTTGAAGATGTGGCCACTAATAAATAGATTGTAGATATATTCACAAATCCATTGGTACGAGAACCCTTTGAGTATCTTAGGTAGAAAATAGGAGTTGTGGTTTCTCTAGCCAAATCACCCAAATTCGATATGTTTTGGAAGCTACTCAGCCTGTTGGATCATTTAAAAATTAGCCTACAAAGTTTCAATGTGGGTTTCTTCCATTGGGTGCATACTTTGCAACTGATGTCAAAGGGGGAGAATAAGATTCTAGGTAGAATATTTATTGATGCTAGGGGAAGTTTAGAGATGGACAAAATCCTACTTGGTTTCAGGGGGAGCTTGGTATGTTTCCATCAATGCCAAAGAGGGATATTGTTGAGCATAGTTTTAACATTGATGTTAAATGGGCAAGGAAGGTAGATGCATGGTGTGTCAAGTTTAGGGGGAGAGTTATGGTTGTTACAGTCTTTAGTAAAGAACAATCATAGTAGTAGGTCAATTAGAGAAGCTATAAATCTTATAACTATGGTTGTTGGGAGTCCTAGGCCTTGAATGCATTTTTACCTTAGTATATCAACTTAGATTCTCCTATAAATAACATAGTTAGAGAATGCTTGAAAAGATCTTTCCAATGGTATGTTGAAATCCACTAAAGGCCTCCAGGATCAAATGTTATGGTTGGTCAAAGTTAGCACCCCAAAAGTGAACCGAGTGACCTGGTCATGGGAACTAGTAGTCTAGTCAGCATTTATGTGGTACAAGAGGTATAGGTGGTAGAGTAAACTTGGTTGTATTTAAGCTCAAAAGGTTCATCACAGGTCTCGCCTAAGAAACATAATCATGAAAGTTCATCCCAAGAAGCCTAAAAGGATGGCATAAATTAAATTCCCAAGATGACACACAGTTGAGAGGATGTGGCCAACAGTAGAGTAGAGGGACAAGATATTATTGATCCATGATGTTCCCATATGACAAATCATCTCGACAAAGGTTCCCCGAATGATTCAAAGGTGAGAGAAATAGAGCACACCTAATATGACATAAACCTAGAAGGAGTCAGCAGGTGGACAAGGATGGTGATTGGTGAACGATGGCAGTGGGAAGTCCCCACAAGACACGTCGTCATAAGAGACCTTGCTAGAGGATCAAAGTTGAGTGTTATATTGAAAGACCCGAGATGACGTACAATCAGGCTAGCATGGGAAAAGGAAGAAAAGGCTTTTATCAGTGCAACGAAAGTGGAGTGGACCCATAACTTAAAACTCATCCTGATTATCTTGTAATTGGTCTATGTGTGTAGGGAATTGTCCCAAATGACACATCATCCCAGAGTATTTTCCATAGGCAGATTTCAAAGGAGGCATGTTATGAAAATGTCAGGGAAATGGATCCGGGAGAAGGATATATAACCGAAATCTGACAATTATTTCAATCATTAAAAGGCACAATCAGGTCTCGGTTATGAAAAAATTTTGTGTGTTTTGTGACCATGGGACTTCAATATTATTATATTGAAAAGTGTTATGGGGAGTTTAAAAAGGAGGCTTAGCACCTATAAACATGAACGGCTTGGCAACTCTTTAGCATTATGTGTTATGCTTGACAATTATGTCAGATTTTGGGGACCGCTATGAATTGGAGGAGAAGATTTGAACATATTGATAGCTATGTTGGACTACATGCTATTATAGGCATTTATTCCATATCTAGAGCTCTCTAAAGTTGGGTTTTGTAGGAAATCAATAGGTCAATAGTTGCTTGATGTGCACGATTTTAATGCATGGGTTGATGAAATTCCTAGATCTCAGACGAAGAGATTTGTATCTCAAATAAATGTACAGATTAAGTGCTGGGGAGAAATAGGATTAAAGAAAAATTTAATGGTTGATCTCTCTCAGTGTGTGGAGTTTGGAAAATTAATTTCAAGCATGTAAAAACCTTCTTAATTCATTCCTTAATTTATAGTTGCAATTTGTGTAATTAAAACTTTGATAGCATGCAATCATATGCACAAATCCTTATGAATCTACAATTGAGATCATAAGTGTACCTGTAAGTTGAGTAAACTGAACTCATACTCACATTCTTAATTGAAGACTAGTGTGTTATACTGTATGTTAAATGTGATAGGTGATGAGATAATATATTGCATCATTCACTATGTTTTTGTTCAACAAAAAGCTCATGGAACATTGATTCAATATGGGGGGAAAATTATTGTATGTTTTGTGTGAGAGTGTGAATTGTAGTTAGAGGTTGTGTGTGTACATAAGGAGATTGGTGGTCGAGAGATCTTAATTGTACATGCTAATTGAGGTCTAAGAGCACAAATTCCGGAGAAGTGAGGAGAACAATGGAAAGTGATTCTACAGAGTAGAGAAGAAGGAGATGTGTGTGACAACAGACCGAGTTCTTTATATTTCTATGTAATAGAAGTAGTCCTTTGTTTCTTAGTTTGAAAATTGCATGAAAAGTAGGACAGATGGTTGTAGCCAGTTGTGACCTACATCTATAAGACGTCAATTCCTCTTGGAAAGTAGTGGGTTGCCATTTTTTTAAGGGGATTGGGGCCTCAGGTGAGTGGGTGCTCACAAACAACAATAACAATTGGTGGTTTTCCCATTCTGGTTTCCAAGTTAAATCCTTGTTTCCATATGTTTATGATGTCCATATTGATGGTGTGTGGATTCATGTGAATGACTTATATTGTTGTTTATGTATTCTATTGTAAGTTCTAAAATAAAAAATTACTAAATTAAAAGGAAAGTAAGGATTGGTTGTAAATGTTAAAATTCTCACTTATTACTGATTCAACCCCACCTCTCATTCACTCCTTATTCCAACACAATTTGTGTTGGTAGGGTAGCTAAACTTGAAGCCTCCTGAGAGATTTCTCACAATGAGCCTTTCTTCTCAAAATATCCCAAAATGTGCACAATCCAATGAATACCAGTACTAACGGATTGGATACCAATACCAAGGGAGTAGGGATGTCACTCCATAAGTTCCTAATGTGACTGTATTCTTCACTCTAGTATGCGAGGATATTTTCTTTGAACACTTGACGTGATAGTGGATTTACTTGATTTAGTGGAACTAGTTTTAGTTTTGTATCCTTGAAAAGTGTCCTCTCCAAACCTATTTTAAGGCTTTATGCCTTGAGCTAATGTTAGTTTGTTATAACCAAAATGTCCAATTTATTTTATTATCACTTTATTTTATGGTTGTTGTTTACTCAAGGGTATATAGTGCAACTATTATGGGGTTAAGTGACTCAAAACCAATCCAATATGCAAGTTATGTGAAAGATGCAATTGTTTTTTAGATTAATAAAAACTATTTGAAGGAAGGTTAAAGAGCTCTTTTCCGTTTTGTATGTCATAAGTGAAGCCTCACAATATCTGTTAATAAACCACTCAATATAATAAAAATGTTCACACCAAACTAATTAAAAAATAAATTAAATTACTCCAAGATGCATAGACAAAAGCACCAAACAAAAGCATTCAGACTGCATCAAACTATGGTTGATCAAATAAGACAAAAAACATGGTCACACAGAAAAAATAACTAAAAAGTCAACACGTAATACAATGTATGCAGTGAATAATCCAATCCTACAATGTTCTATAAAGAAAAACAAACCCAAACTCTAAACAAGAAGAAATACCTAATGCTCAACAACATTCGAATGTATTTTGAACTTTAATATTAGAAAGGAAACAAATATTAATCATCCACCCCATCAAGCTTATAATGTCATGAAATCAATTGGGAGATCAATAACCAAACAAAGAAATCAATAGATGAAACAACATTATGGAAAATTAAGAAATTGTAAGATTCAAGTGAATATCTTCAGAGAAGATATATATAGATCACTTCTAAAGTAGATTTAATCCTAACGCATACAGAAAATAGAGATCTAAACTCCATCAAGAGAGATGCAAATTAGTTCACATCAAAAACCACAACTTTAGCACACCGTCCCTCTGTCAAAGAGCATAAGGTGTGTAGGGAAGTCACTCTATGGGTGAGATCATGGAGTGATGAGGACCTATGGTTGCTTTGTAAAGCATTGATAGGGAGTGACTAGACACTGTAATAAAAAAATTTAGAAGAGGCGACTCATATATGAGTCATTGACTATGGATTTGATCTAAAACAAAACTAGAGGAAATGATCATTAATAGAGGAACACTAAAATTTAGTCAAAAGTAAGGAATAGGCAAAAGAAAAGGAAAAAAACTAGGGATTTCTTCTTGATAGAGTCAGCAATTATTCTTTCCTTGACTTTATGCAATAAAAAAGGGAATGTTTTCCCATAAATCCTGCCTTAAGATCTACTAGATGATGGATAGAAAACACAATCAAATCCCCTAGATCCATTGCATACTACTCCTTTCATAAAATATAAAAAAAAAAAAGTATATGGATGCACCTTGTTATCCTTGCATGATGATGGAGATTGTATATTTAATCCAAAAATTGAAGACTCTAATCATCACTCAAAGATCTATCTCTGACAATATGATCCTATCACTTACGCATATTCACAAACACATAAAGATGATATATTTTCCTCCAAGAAAGTAAAATTATTATGCAACATGGTCTAATCACAATAAAAAACTTATGATATTATGAAAAACAACATATAGAGAGGGGAAAATATATTTATTATTCCATATAAATCAATAGTACAATGATAAGATTATACCTGCAATGCCAGATGTTCTTCTCTGGTACCTTGACCTTCCTTCTTCCGTGACTCACAAATAGACTAGGCTCATCTATGAAGTGTGGAAGTTGTTATCACCAAAAAAATAATCACATATTCATGTCTTACTTCGTTGATTGAAATACACCATGTAGGATGGGATTTTACATACTAAAACCCACTTTCACCTTAGGAAATAATTTAGTGAAACATTGTCCTAGATTATTTATGATTAAAATCTAAAAACCCCATGAGAATAATTAAATAAATCATGATTTATTTATTTATTTAATTTCCATGTGACCCCCTCCGCTACGCAATTGGCGCAACAAACGTTGGGCTCCACCCCCCTTCTAACCCCCCGGTTAACTACGTATGTTAGTCGTGGAAAGAATATAACACAACCCAACATTTTCCCACTTGTTGTTTTCTTTCCACAGGGGGCCACAAGAGAGCTTAGTTATTTATCAAGCCCTGCAATGCCCATTATTTCTCTGCACCAAGAGAACTTCTCAGAGCTCACAGATTTTGTCAATGCATCTGCAGTATTCTTCAAAGTGTCCACCTTTACCAGCAACACCTTTTTGTCTTCTATCATATCCCTCACAAAGTGATATTGAACATCAATGTGCTTTGTCTTTGAATGATATGCAGGGTTCTTTGCCAAGAAAATTGCACTTTGGTTGTCACAGTCTATCCTTATAGCTCATTGTACTAACCCCATACTTGAACACAATCATTGCAACCAAATTTCTTCCCTACTTGCATGAGTGGCTTCCATGTATTCTGCCTCTGTAGTTGATAGTTCCACTACAGATTTTTTCTTACTCATCCAACTGACTGCACCTCCAAATAGGTTAAACACATACCCACTTGTATATCTTCTCTGATCCAGGTCTCCAGCCCAGTCTGCATCAACAAAGCCATGAATATCCAACATTATATCCAATCTTGGTCTTCCTTGGTAGCACAAACCATAATCACTAGTGCCACACAAATACCTGAAAACTCGGTTCACTGTTGTCCAGTGCTCCTTCCCTAGTTTTGACATAAACCTGCTCAATACTCCCACTGCATGTGCAATTTCTGGTCTAGTATAAACCATCGCATACATTAGGCTATCGACTAAACTTGCATATGGCACATGGGACATGTCCTCTTCCTCTTCTTGTGTCTTGGGACACTGTTCAGCAAATAACTTTACACCTATAGGAATAGGAACCTTCACCGGTTTACTATCTTGCATATTAAACCTCTGCAATATCATCTCAACATACTTCCTATGGTTTAACCAGAGCTTCCTCTTTTTCTGATCTCTTTTAATTTCCATGCCCAAAATATAGTTTGCAACACCAAGATCTTTCATGTCGAATTCGTAGGACAAATGGGTCTTCAAATCCTGGATAATTTCTTTGTCATTTCTAACCAGCAACATATCATCCACATACAAGACCAGATAAATAACACAGTCACCAATTAATTTAAAATACACATAGTGATCTGCTTTTCTTCTGGTAAAGCCAAGTCCCCATATCAAATTTCTGATACCACATCCTTGGTGACTGTTTTAACCCATACAGAGACTTCTTTAACTTGCATACCAGTTCCTTCTTACCCTTCACTGCAAAACCTTCAGGTTGCTTCATGTAGATCTCCTCTTCCAGATCCTCGTGAAGAAATGTTGTATTCACATCCATCTATTCTACCTCAAAATGAAAAGTTCCAACAACAGATAAAAGTAATCTAATAGAAGCTACCTTGGAAACAAGAGAAAAAATATCACCAAAATCAATTCCTGGCACCTAGGAGTAACCTTTTTCTACCAACTGAGCTTTGTATTTCTCCACCTTTCCTTGTGCATTTGTCTTCTTCTTGAACACCCATTTGCTTCCAATGGGTTTCCTTCCAGCTGGCAACTCCACCAGATCCCACGCCTCATTTTTGTGCAAAGATGCCATTTCATCAACCATGGCCTCTTTCCAGAGTTTTCCATCCTCTAAATCTACTGCTTCCTTCACAGTTCTGGGATCATCATTAGTAATAGATAAAGCAAAATTTGAACACAAAGCAAATGGACTATACCTTTCTAGCTGCCTTCTTTCTTGAACTGATCTTCTCACACTCAGAGTTTCTGGCTCTTCATCTTCTGATTCCTCCTCTGCTGTAGGGTCTGATTCATCCTCCTTTAGCTCAAACTCTATCTTCTTAGGTTCCTCTGGTTGGACTTCATGTTTAATAACATCTTTCACCTCTCTGAACACCACATCTCAGTTGTACACAACCATCCTTGTTACTGGGTTCCAAAGCTTATAACCCTTTAAACCATCCTTATACCCAATAAAGATGCACTTTTTAGATTTACTATCCAACTTGGTTCTTTTCTCCTTTGGAACATGTACATATGAATCACATACAAATACCATCAGATGTGAAAGAGAATATTTCTTACCAGTCCATACCTCTTGTGGAGTCTTATCTTCTAATGCCGATGAAGGTGATCTGTTGACTAGGTAACATGTAGCCTCCACTACCTCTGCCCAGAATTCTTGTCCTAACCCGTCACCACTGAGCATGCTTCTTGCCCTTTCCATCAATGTCTTGTTCATTCTTTCTACAACTCCATTTTGTTGAGATGTATATGGAGTAGTCTTCTGCCATGCTATACCACACTTCTTACAGAATTCTTCAAATTCTTTACTGCAAAACTCTCCATCGTTATCTATCCTCAGCACCTTTATCTTCTTCTCTGTCTGGTTTTCCACCAGAGCCTTAAATTCTTTAAACCTATCAAAGACTTCATATTTCTTCTTAAGTAAATATATCCATGTATTCCTTGAGAATTCATCTATAAATTATACATAGTACATAGACTTACCTAGTGATGGAACCTTCACAGGTCCAAAAACATCACTGTGCACAAGCTCTAATATCTGTTTTGCCCTCTTACCACCAGAGGGGAAACTCACCCGATTTTGCTTCCCATATACACAATTTTCACAGAAATCAAAATCCAAAGAGATATTACTCATACCTTCTACCATATCTTTATCATGAAGTATTCGAAGGCCCTTCTCTTCAATATGTCGAAGCCTTTGATACCATAGCATGGTCTTCTCTCCAGAGACCACTAGATTTTATCCTCCACTTTCAGGAACCATGGAATGGTTGCACCCATCAACAACAGTGCTACCTTTCAGCTCATGCAGTGTTCCAATTCGAGCTCCCCACATCAATACCAGTTCTCCCTGAACCATCTTGCAGGTATCCTTCCCGAACACTGTTTTTACACCTGCATCATCCAGCTTGCTTACAAAAATCAGATCTCTGGCTAATGCAAGAATATGCAGAACACCCGGAAGTGTTCTAATCCTTCCACCTTGCAACTTCAACTTTACTTTTCCACGACCAACGATTCTAGCCTTCCTGTCATCCCCCAAGAATACATCACCACCATCATATTTCTCATACTCGCAAAACCACTCTCTATGGGGAGTGAAGTGAAAGGATGCACCTGAGTCAATCAACCATGTCTCATGATCTACATGTGTACTTGAAGAAGCCAAGTCCACATCCCTACCTTCATCTGAGGTGGTATTCACCTCTGCATAAGGAGCATCATCAGATCCTTTTCTTTATCAGGAGCTTTAGATTTACTGTCCCTTTTGTAGTGCCCTTCCTTTCCACATTTCCAGCACACCACCTTTACAGATTTTCCTGTAGATTTAGATCTACTTCTAGATTTAGATCTCCCACTTGATGACTTATTTTTGTTTTTGTTCTTGGACCGTCATTGTACAGACAAGGCATCACCATTGTGGCTCTCCATATTTTTTTGTCTCATCTCCTCCGTCAGCAAGGATGACACTATTTCATCAAACTCCAAGGCAGTTGTATTGCTACCTATTGCAATCACTAGACTATCTCATGAATCTGGTAGAGAACACAAAAAATTAATGCACTTATCTTCATCTGAAATTTTCATATCAACAGATAATAATTGACTTACCATAGTATTAAATGCCTTTAGATGTTCTGTCACCAAGTCTCCATCTTTCATCCTCAGGTTATACAACCTTTTCCGCAGGAACAGTTTATTCATCAGAGACTTAGATTGGTACAAAGTCCCTAACTTGTCCCACAAAGCCTTCATTGTAGCTTCCCCTAATACATTCAACAATACTGAATCTAAGACACACAATCGTATTGTGCTCTTTTCCTTCCGATCCAACTTCTTTCATTCTTCATTGGACACTCTCATTGGTTTAATACCTGGATCCACTGCGATCCATTGATCTTTATCCACTAATAGATCCTCCATCTTGAGTTTCCACAACTCAAAACTCTGACCATTAAATTTCTTTATCTCTATCTTTCCACTGCTCATCATCTTCTTTCACCACCAAAATCGATCTCACAGATCTCCCACTGAATAGGGTCTACCATAGGCCCGAGCGAAACCCCTCAACAACAAAGGCATCCCCTTGAAGCCAAAACTGCTCTGATACCAAATGTAGGTTTTAACCCCATACAGAAATTACTTGCATACAAATTCTAAAAACACATAAAATAAATAATGCAAGTGGATAACACATAAAACACATATACACATATATTCTCCCCTAGATCCCAAAACCGAGACTACCAGCTTGACTTTTCATTATGTTCCTTTCAATGTCACAATACATATTTATACATGCCAAAGCATCCAATACCATGGACCGAAAACCATTGTGTCTAAAACCATGAACCGAAAATCATCGCGTCCAAAACCATGTGTGAAAAACATGCACAAAACCATAGGTAGGTCCGCCTAACTTAATATAGGATCCATAAAACAAAATTTTCTGGGGTGCTGCCCCGGACCCCCTAGAGTGGGGTTACCTACACCCCTCAAACCCCATGTGAACCCCCCCACTACGCAATCAGTGCAACGAAGGGGGGAGGCTCTGCCCCCCAGTTAACTACATGGGCTAGTCGTGGAAAGAATATAACACAACCCAACACACCTTAGGAAATAATTTAGTGAACCATTTTCCTAGATTATTTATTGTTAAAATCTAGAAACCCCATGAGAATAATTAAACCAGTCATGATTTATTTATTATTCTCTATAAATAATTATTAAACTATTATTTGATGATTATTTCTAACCATTTTTTACATAGCCTCTTGCGAATAATTAAACAAATCATTATTTATTTACTATTCCATATTTATCCCCTATTTTTCTCATGAGATAATTATTAAATAATTATTTCTAATTCATATTTTATTTTATCCCCATCAAGATTAATAAATCATTTTTTATTTGTTAATTACTTTAACCACTTTCTAAATAAAGATATTTGATCATTTCAAATAATCTTTCCCTCTCTAAAATATAATACAATATTCCTAATAGCTAGATCTTGGTTTAGTCCAACATCTTTTTATTATTTTCCTAAATCTAAATCTATCTTAATATTCTTTTATAAATATAGGGGTTTTCTCCTCATTCTTCATCATGACCATTCTCATTGTTTTCCATGGCAACCATTAGAAAAGACAGAGCTAAAGCTTAAACTCAAGGTATTCAAGGACCCATTCCACGTAGGAGGATTTCTAGATCCAAGTCTACATATTCTCCTCACCATGAGGTGTATTCAATTAAATTTAATTATAATAAAAATTTCTTCCATTCCAATTGAGTTGTTCATATAATATCTGCTACTTTATGTTCTTTAATATTTGAACGATGTTGTTGTTGTTGTTGTTTCTTTTTTTTTTTTCTTTTTTTTTTAATAATGTTTTGCAGTGCTAAAGCATATTAGCAATTTTTTTTTTGTTATGGCTATTTTCCACTAGTGGCTGTTGTGAAGATAAATCCCTTCTACAGACAGAAGCATTCTATCTAGTCCGATGAGAGGATATAACAACAAACTGGACAAACTAGTGCAAGATTTCCTAGTTTGTGTTGAAAAATGCAAAGTGAGAGAGAGAAACCCACCTCACTTTGATACTAACTGCTCAACCTTTGACATTGATCTCGATCCCTTAGCTTCCAAGCTCGCTTCTCGCTATTCCTTGCGTCTAAATACTTGTGAGAGAGATCAAAAGAAAATAAGAGATACAAGAGCATACATAGTATAATTCAAACATAAACTACATGATAGATCAAGGAGCATCATGCTAAATGAATAAATATTTATACATTTATGGAAAGTAAACACCATATGTATTTTTTAATGAATCAAAAAGGGAAGCATACAACCATTGCCTTGATGTTGGAGACCTCCTTTGTAGTGGATTTCAAAGTCCAAGCCAATACCATTCAATAACTCCTTCTCCTTAATTAGATGGGCAATATTCAGGCATAATGTTAGCATAGGAATGCAGGAAAGCAATGACCAACAAGTTGGGGATGGAAGGGACTTGATAGATAGGAAGGGAGAGGGATTTAGGGATCCAAAAAAGTGGTAGGAAGGTCCACATATCAAGGGGAAGATCCCTAAAGGTAGGATCAAGGACTCAAAATGGGAGAGCTCGACCATATCTCTATCAAACAACATCTAACTCGTTGTTCTCAAATTTTCTAGTAGGCAAAGTTTATCGTCCACTATAGGAAAGACTACCAGAAGAGGTTCAGTGCAAGTTTTCATATTAAAAGTTGTGCTAGGTCAACATGCAGCAACAGGTCATCAACACGAGCCAGTAGTAGTGCAAAGCGTGTTGATCGTGAAAACCAGGGTTTCAAGCAAATTTCTCCAGAATTCTCTTAGGGCAGCATTTATTCTATTCTTCAGGGATGTTTCTGTATGTATTTCATGGTGAGTACACTTTGACAGATTTCGTTGATTTGACACTTTAGGATATGGGATGGGAAGTGTGAAAAAATACTATGTAACAGTGGCTTAAGTCGAGGATTTTGGTGCACTTTCTAGAAAACTTCATATTAATAGACTGTAACACCCTCCTCCCACATCTACCCAAGTAAATGGCCAACCAGGGTAAACATATGACGATAAGATACTATGGTTAGATTCAACCTCCTATGAGACCTTAAGGAAATGGACTCGACGAAAACACAATACACAAACCTTCCACATCAACTACAAGACCCCTGAGAACCATGCCAACAATTTAGGCAGCTTGCCCCTGGGTCCCATTAAAACTGATGATCACTTTCCCTCTGGACTCTCTCATTCTATGGGCATGCCAACATCTACGGACCGCTTTTGCTGAGTTACGTGCCAGCGGCCTTGGGATTTAAGCCACTTATTCAGGCTTAGATCCCATGTCACTACCCAAAATTTTATGACATCTTCATAATAGTAATTTAACAGGGAAACAATGATGCTAAAGAAAATATTTGAATGAGCGTTTAACCAGACCCCTACTATCCATGACATGCATTTCGTCAAAAATTTCACAAACATGTAATCTATAGGTGTAAAAAAAAAAAATTAAGCATAGGGATCTCATAATTATCTAAGAATCGCTAAGAACCAGTGTCCCCTCATATCATGTGTTCCATTATCATCTATTAGGCCATATATACATTGTCCATTCATTTACAAGTAAACAGATGATGAGAGCCATACATAGCCACTGTGATGAGACACATATATAACTAGCATAATAGCAACATAAATACCAATGAAATCACAGCCATATGATCCACATATAATCAGTATAATACTCATAGAAATATAATGACAGATAACCATTCATTAATGATATAAAATCCAAAATTAGGATGGGACTTCCACGTTCCACCATACCATATAATGGTTGAGCCAAATCTCTCTTCATCGATTGACACCCGTGCCATATTCCAAGCATGAATGTGGGACTCAAACCAAAAGAACCAACTAGGGAATACCAAGGCTAAGCCACCTCACCCTCATTAATAGAAACTAGGCTTTATCATAATCCATCATGAATCATTAGGCCAACACAATAAACATATCATAATAGGCTTTACCATGATCTCCACCCGATCACTAGTCCAAGAAAGCATGGATGCCATCGGAATTCTCCACCTACACCGTGAGGTATTTTCTTGTCCCCTAGTCTCTCAAGCTTTACAACAATCCAAACCTGGATCACTAGGCCCTAAAACGAGACCCGCTCTCCAGGATTTACCACATATCCCAATCTCGAGATTACTAGGCCCAACAGAGAGAAAACCACCTCTTGGATTTACCATGTATCCTGGCATTCATCAACAAGGATTCATAGGTCCACTGAGGAAACACATTCTTGTCTTCACCACAACCCATAGTTTGGCTCAGGGGTCACTAGGCCAGTGGGTTTACTGTGATCCACAGTCTGGTTCAGGTACCATTAGATCATGTGCTCTATCATTTGTAGATCCACCTCGCTCAGCTTCGAATACATCCAACAATTCAGCTCAACCAAAACATGAAAGCCCCATCACACTATGGCTATTTGGAAATGGCAAGGCTATGCTGAAAACACGGTTACACGTGGCAAAACCCATGCCATGACATAAAAAAACCACATGCAACACCATGAATGCCAAATCTAGCAAGGAAAATACACATGAAAATCGCTACCTGCAAAGAATCTTGTTCTAGCTGCTTGATCCTTCCTTTCCCTGCTTGATCTTTGTTTCCTCTTGCCTCCTTTTCCTTTCTTTCTCCAATGCCAAAGTGCTCCAAGAAAACTCTAAGTGTCCAAGAGTGAGAGAGAGAGAGAGAGAGAGAGAGAGAGAATAATGAGAGAGCTCCAAAAATGAACTGACAAAAGGTTACTAACTGATCCTCAGAAGCCTTTTTATCAATTAGGCATCTGTTTCTACAGAGTTTGGATGATATTCTATGAAATTACCCAGAATCAAGTTCTACAACAACACTTAAAGATTTTTATCCTGCATTCAAAAAGGTATGTTTATTTGTACATTCATTTTATTCATATGTATTTTTTTTATTACTCATACTTATATTTGTTTATTTCATTAAATATGTCGATGAAGGATGCAGTGGAGTACCAAATACTTTCAAAAGCTTTATTGAAAACATTAAGTTGGAAAGGTTGAGAAAAAAATGTCTTTGGAATGTTGATCATGATCCTACTCTTACTCATTTCATTTGGAATGGGATGGATACTATCCAATATTGATTAATACAAGGTGATTGTGAAGAAATTGCAAAACTCACACCTAAAAGGGAATATTCCTTGGTTATTGTAGACATTCCTCATGGTTTCAATTTCCTAGACATTGGATATGATAGTGAACCTTATACTTATTAATCGTTTAATAAAGTGGTTACATGCTTTTAAGAAGTCAGAACATCACCATTTTGGAGATTTGTGATATTTCATTTAGACGCACAATTTGCAACGTTATTAACAAGCTTCAAGGGAAAATCAAACTCAAGGATGTAGCATACATGGTAAGATATTTAAATTGTATGTTTGATTAATGTTAAAAAAAATTATGTATAAGTTAATTAAACTTTTCCTATGTCATGTTACAGCCAAAATTCAAATCTTATTTCTTCTGGAGATTAAGCAATTATAAGTGATTGTGAATTCATCCATGTTGAATGTTGGACAAAATATGATAGCTATAAGTCTATTCTTGTGAATCAAGTAGATCAAAAGAGTCATAGCCAAGTACTGGTTCATGATGCTTTC
The DNA here is from genome assembly GCA_031772625.1 of Pinus tabuliformis. NCBI lineage: Eukaryota > Viridiplantae > Streptophyta > Pinopsida > Pinales > Pinaceae > Pinus > Pinus tabuliformis. The sequence continues at coordinate 585,704,464 of CM062815.1, forward strand.
GTAAGAAAGTTAACATATGAGGATAAAGATGCAAAAGGAGAGATAGTTAACATTTATCAAAAACTGCAAGAATTGATTAACTATCTTATAAATTTATGTTCAAATGAAAGAGATTAGGCTTTGGATTTATTTCCAGGTTCAGTTAAGTTTTATTATATAAAATTGAATTTTAATATTTTCTTTTTTCGTTTTTATGTGTTTATACTAGTTTACTTATTTTTTTTGTGCTTGATGATTAGGTACAACACTAACATGTTGCCTACAAAAAGGAAGAAATTGCATTGCGATTGAAAAATACCCACTACAATGCAATTTTATTGAACAAAGAATCAATGCTCTTCAATTTCTTGAAGATGCAATGCAAGAATGTGGTTTGAGGAAAGGAGATTTTAATGAATCATGTGTGGAAAAAAAGGCAAAGGAACCTCAACCACCATTATATGGAATGGTTGGAAAATGACACATTGCGAGATTTGCATATATGAAAGATCCATTAGAAGAGGAAAATGAGGAAACTCAAGCGAAAATATTGTGGAAGAAGAAAATAATGAAGCTGTAGAAGATGATGAACATGGATTTTATGATATTGTTGATGACCTTTAAGTTACGCTTGCAAATCAAACTCATTTTTGAGAGATATTCATCAATATTACTTGTAATGTTTTGACTTTGAGATTTTATGAGAAGAATGAGCATTTGATTATTGTTGTTATATGTTCAATATTTGTATTATCTTATTTTCACTTTAACCTTTACGTGAATCATTTTTTTTTGTAAAAAAATTGTGATTACTATTAATTTTTAATATCTATATCTATATCTATATCTATATCTATATCTATATCTATATCTATATCTATATCTATATCTATATCTATATCTATATATATATATATATATATATATATATATATATATAGATATACTATTTTTTAAAGTTTTTTTGTTAGGATTATCCCACAAAATTCGTTTATATATATATACTATTTTTTAAAGTTTTTTTGTTAGGATTATCCCATAAAATTCGTTTATTTGACATGTTATTTTTGACAAAAAGTCTCAAAATGTGTATTTTTTTCATTATATTTATATTAAAAATGTGTATTTTTTTGTCAAATTTTTAAAGTTATTGTTTTTCTAATGACAATTATTTGATGTGCATTGAAATATTAATTAACATTACATGAACATATAGAAAATACTAACTTTAAAATATTGACGATTTTTTTTTATTTTTTTAACTATGCAAAAAAATTAAGATTTCATTACAAAAAAATTGAAAAGAAAAATAAAAACACACAAATACATAAATACACTTAAAAATAATATCTCAAGGAAGAAGAAGACATTAGAAAATTTAAATTGTCAAAAATCAACCCTCTAAAAAAAAGAGGTTAACGCTGCATCAACACTTTTCATAATCATCATGAAAATCACTCACATTTTAAAAAAATGTTCATACCTGATACATAAGAAAATTGAAAGTGGAAAAAATATGCTAAAAAAAGGTGTATTCTGAATCACCACTTTTCAAAATCCGGTGATTTTCGACTACCTAAAAAAAAACATATACTAGGTAATTTCTCGCTTGATCATTATCATTTTTGAAGAACCCATAAGGAGAAAACACTTGATGCAACACTTCCATTTTGATGGAATAAAGCAGGTGGTATATTGTGAATAAAATAATTTGATTTGGCTGTGAATCCCAAGGATGGCCCAACCAACCCAACAAAGTAGAGGCACGAAATAGAAGATATGAATAGTGATAAAGAAGTAAGAAAGAACACATAAAATAAGATTCATGATAAAGAAAAGACCTTTAGATACTACAAAAAATCTACTCAATCTGTTAGTAATCAACTAACGTAAACCAACATAAATAACTAACATCAAATGTTGTACAAATGATATAATACATGGACACAAACCCAATCCCCACTTTGGCGTACATGTTTTGGTTGTTCAACAATTGTCAATTCTTGATGTGAAGAGAATTGAATGTAGACATTTCTTCCCCTAAAAATATATAATGTATTAATCCCTTACTACAAAGAATTTAAGTAGTTGTAATTGCCTCTTAACTCTAATGACAAGAGTTGTATCCCACCTAAATTGATTGAACAGTTGAGTCCTTACTATAGGGCATAGATCATAGCAGATACACCATGCATCTGTACTAGATCCTGGAAGACAAAAGTGGAAACTTAAAAAAATCCAAGAACCTCAAGAACAATATTCAATATATATAATCAAAAGACGCAAGTCATTCTTGGCACACAATAGGCATCTCAAACTTGTTGTTTTTCTCACAACATCACAAGTTTTGTTATTGATCCAAAATGTTGAACTAGGTTCCATAAGTCATTCTGCACAATTTAATTTAGAAAGAATAAGCATTCTTTCTAGCTCATTTTTTAGAAATCTTAAGCAAGGATCATGTAAGTACACATGAAAGTTGTCCCTTCAATTACTTTGACTGTGGAAGAGTTGGGCATTATGTATCCAAGTATCCTTATAAAGAAAATCCATACAAGGATAATGTTAAAAATCCGAGAGACAAAGCTCAGAAATATTAGAAGAAGAAGGGCCTCTACTCTAAGCAAGATAGATTTACATCAAAATCTGAAAGCGAGGATTATTTAGAAGATGAGTCTAATGAATTTTTTCTTATGGCACTTGAAGTTGTCTCCAAAACCAATAATGTCTCAGACTCTGAAGAAGAAGAAGAAGAAGAAGGGGTAGTGGATCTTGAAGCAGAGTTCATCAGTTCCATTGATGAATAGAAGAAGGCCAGAAAGAATAATAAGGAACTAAAAGAGCCCTTAATTAATTGAAGGCGGCTAGAAATAAGAAAATGCAACTAACAAAATAGTTGTTTCATGCTGAGGAAGGGATTTATAACTCTGACAATGAGTAATTTTTTTATCAAAGAGAAAAACTTGAATAAGTCATTAAAAGCAAAGACAACTTAGCACTCCAATTAGAAGAAAAACAAAAAACATGAGGAAAGCTAGAGGAGGATAATAGACTCTTACAGCAAGAGATGATCAAGGAAAAGGAGGAGATGATCTCGTAAATCTGTAGAGGACAGATTCTATCCTTGAAATTCAATTTAGAGGAATAAAAATGGAAGTAAGAGGTTCTAAATTATTTTATTCTAAAATAGGAAGAGAAATGTCATAGTATATAAGTGGATATTTTCTCCTTGACAAAAGATCTTGAGAAGACAAAGACTAAGAAATATTTGGAAAAATTATATGTTGAAGGGACAAGGAGGCTAAATCACATTCTGTGTAGTCAAAGGCCTCCAGAAAAAATGACGGGTCTAGGATATCTTGAATCACAAAAGTCTTCTATGGGAATGGTGAGTTTTAGATCCACACGACTCAAAGATCCCCAAAGATATGCAAAGGTGCTTCAAGGTAGAATCAATGAAGATAAAAAAAAATGAAGCCATAGAATCACTCAGCAGTGGAACAAGAATACTAACCTCTCAAACAACTCACATAATAGAGATGTGAATAAATAAACAAGGCAATAAAGCTACATGTGACCAACTTAATCTTGTCCATTCTCAAATATTAGGTAACCAAAATTATTTATGGTTATTGCTATAAATTTTATATATTTGAACGTAAAACCACAAATTGAATAAGCATTAGGGTTGAAATAAATGAAAATTTTGTATGCATAGATTATCATAATTCTAGAAATCAGAAGTCATTCCCTAGGAATAAAAATCCTTTCTCTCCTGTGATGAATGAAGCTAAATGCTTCAAGTGTAATAATTTTGGGCACAATGCAAGTGAGTGAAAAAGCAACTTTGAGTACCCTTCTAAACCACAAAAGCCTAGAAAACCAACTTTCCTTAAGGACAAGAAGAATTGGAACTAAAATCCTAAGAAAAATGATGAGTGTGGACTTTCTTTATCTACACATGATAAAGAAAATATATGGTATGTAGATAGCAGCTTCTCTAAGCATATGACCAGGGATAAGACTAAGTTCTTATATTTCAAAGAAAAATAAAAAAGGAACAATATCACATTTAGAAATAATGCTCCAACAAGAATTAAGGGAAAGGGCATAGTTAATATTGATGAAAAGACCAAGGTTCAAAATGTATTGTATGTAGAAGGTCTCAATAACACTTTTCTTAGTGTGAGACAAATGTGTGATAATGGCTACAATGTGACCTTTCGATCCAAATACTGTGAGATTTAACAATAAGAAAATGGAAATATAGTGGGAAGGTAGTCAGGACTCACAATAATGTATACATGTTTGATGACTCCAGAGTTGTTACTTGAGTAAGACAAATCAAACTTGGTTGTGGCATAAAAGACTTGGATATATAAATTTTGATATCCTGATAAAAATTTACAATATAGAAGAAGTAAGAGGGTTACGAAGATTATCGAAGCCCTATAACTAAATTTACAAGTCCTATCAATTTGGCAAGAATACAAGGACTCAGTTCAATACAAAAGAGTTCTTAAACTATTAACCTCTGGAGATAATTCATTGATATCTGTGTCCCAACTGGTAGAAAAATCATAAGAGGAAAGGTACTTTATTCTATTTCTTGATTATTTTACCAAAGCCACTTGGATAATGTTGTTGAAGGAAAAATCAGAAGCTTCGAACTATTTTCATTAGATATTTAAAGAGCATGTTGAAAATGAGAAAGATCTAAAGATTAAATGTTTAAGATGAGGTAGAGGTGGAGAATTTACTTCAAGAGAATTCGAATAGTATTGTGAAGAACTTGGCATAAGGAGGCAATACTCAGTGGCAAAAACTCCACAACAGAATGGAGTAGTAGAGAGAAATAATAAAACAATTTGGGAGATGGCCAGAGTTATGATAGATGAAATATAGGTTCCACACACCTTCTAGGGAGAAGCAACACAAGAATTTGTCTATTTATAAAATAGAACATAGCTCAGGCCTCATAATGATAAGAATCCTTATGAGCTATGGAAAGGGAGACCAACATCATAAAAACATTTCAAATTATTTTGGAGAAAATGTCATATCAAAAGGAATGAAAAAAAATCTCATAAAATTTGATTCTTGAGTCGATGAGGGTATATTTCTTGTATAGTCTGTCAAGAGTAAAGGCTACAAGTGCATCAACAAGAGGACAAAGAGGGTTGAAGAGTGTATTGATATTTTAGTGGATGAAATACTACCATGGTCAGAACCATCCAAAGAGAATGAGAACTCGGGGCAAAGGAGAAGGTTCAGGCTCTAGATCCTCAGACCATGAAGAAGTAGAAGTGGAAGAAGAAAATGAAGAACAAGATGCAACATAGAGGTGTAAAAATCCTATAAGATATTTGTAGAAACAACACCTAGAAAGTCAAAGTATAGGTGATTGAATAATTTGTGTGAAAACTATAAGGACATACCTTAGCAATCCAAGTTGTGTTAATCTTGCCTTGCTATCACTAATCGATCCTAAAAGTCTTAGTCATGAATGTGAAGATAAATTTTGGGTGAAGGAAATGAATGAAGAATTGGACCAAATCGAAAAGAATGATTCTTGGGAGCTTGTCCCTAGACCCAAAAATAAAAAATTTACAAGACCCAAGTGGGTCTTTAAAAATAAGCTAAATGAGAAAGGCCAAGTGATAAAGAACAAAGCATGACTTGTTGCAAAGGGTATGCTCAGATAGAAGGGATAGATTTTGAAGAAACCTTTACACCAATGGAAAGATTAGAAGCCATCAAATTTTTCCTTTATTTTTCCAGTCACAATAACATCAAGGTATATCAAATGGATGTGAAATCGACCTTTCTCAATGGTGATCTTGAACAAGAAGTAATAAAGAACAACCAAAAGGATTCATGCTTTCAGAGATTGAATTTTATGTCTACAGATTGAAAAAGGAATTCTATGGGATCAAACAAGCCCTTAGACCTTGGTATTCTAGGTTTGAAAAACACCTTCAACAACAAGGTTTCAAGAGAGACACTATAGATAGGAATTTGTATATAAAATTTGAATATGATCACTTATTGGTTGTTGTGGTTTATGTAGATGATATCATGTTTGGTAGCGATATGGAATAGTGAGGGAAATGATTTTTTGAGTTTATGTAGAAATAATTTCAGATGGCCATGATAGGAGAACTATCCTTATTTCTCAGGATGCAAATTTCTCAATTTAAAGATGGCATCTTCACCTCCCAATACAAGTATTTAAGAGAAAGGTTGAAGAAATTTGGCATGAAGGAATGCAAGATAGTTAGTACCCCCATTGTTACTAGCTATAATCTATGTAAAGAGGATGAAACACCTCTAGTAAATCAAATAGCATACAGATCAATGATTGTAAGCTTTCTATACCTCATAGCCTCAAGACTAGACATTATACAAGTAGTGGTTCTAGTGGCCTAATTTCTAGCCTACCCTCATGAAAGTTGTGTCATTTCTGAAAAAAGGAGTTTCAATATTTGCAAGGCATAATAGACTATGGGTTCTAGTAAGATAGAAGTAGATACTTTAAGCTAAAAGAGTATACCAATTTTGAGTGGACAGGAAGCTGCGATGATATAAAAAGCACATTTGGAGCAACATTCGTTTTGTGAGATGTTCTAGTGTCATGGGTAAGTAAAAAACAAATCTCAATCTCAATATCAACAACTGAAAAAAAATACATTGTTGCGGCCACCTATTGCACACAAATTATTTGGATGAAGCATAAATTAAAGGATATAAAGGTGGAGTTGACTAACTCAATTCCAATCATGTGTGATAGTATTAGTGTTACCAACAACTCTAAAAGTCATGTCATGCATTCAAAGACCAAGAAAATTCCAAATAAGTTTCATTTCTTAAGAGAACAAGTAGCTACTAATGTTGTTCGACTTGAATATGTGGCCACTAATAAATATATTGTAGATATATTCACAAATCCATTGGTACAAGAACCCCTTGAGTATCTTAGGTATAAATAGGAGTTGTGGCTCCTCTAGCCAAATCACTCAAATTCGATATGTCTTGGAAGCTACTCAGCCTGTTGGATCATTTAAAAATTAACCTACAAAGTTTCAAGGTGGTTTTCTTCCATTGGGTGCATACTTTTCCATTGATGTCAAAGGTTGAGAATAAGATTATATGTAGAATATTTATTGACGCCGGGAGAAGTTTAGAGATGGAAAAAATCCTACTTGGCTTCACAGGTAGCTTGGTATGTTTCCATCAAAGCCAAAGAGGGAAATTTTTTAGCATAGTGTTAACATTGATGTCAAATGGGCAAGGAAGGTAGATGCATGGTGTGTCAAGTTTAGGGGGAGAGTTATGGTTGTTACAGTCTTTAGTAAAGAACAATTATAGTAGTAGGTCAATTAGAGAAGTTATAAATCTTATAATTATGGTTGTTGGGACTCCTAGGCCTTGAATGTAGTTTTACCTTAGTATATCAACTTAGATTCTCCTATAAATAACATAGTTGGAGAATGCTTGAAAAGAGCTTTCCAATGGTATGTTGAAATCCACTGAAGGCCTCCAAGATCAAATGTTATGGTTGGTCAAAGTTAGCACTCCAAAAGTCAATCGAGTGACCTGGTCATGGGTCCTAGTAGTCTAGTCATCATATATGTGGTACAAGAGGTATAGGTCGGTAGAGTAAACTTGGTTGTATTTAAGCTCAGGAGGTTCATCACAGGTCTTGCCTAGGAAACATAATCATGAGAGTTCATCCCAAGAAGCCTAAAAGGATGGCATAAATTAAAGTCCCAAGATGACGCACAGTTGAGAGGATGTGGCCAATAGTAGAGTAGAGGGACAAGATATTATTGATGCATGATGTGCCCATATTACAAATCATCTCGATGGAGGTTCCCCAAATGATTCAAAGGTGAGAGAAATAGATCACACCTATGATGACATAAACCTAGAAGGGGTCAGCAGGTGGACAAGCATGGTGATTGGTAAATGATGGCAGTGGGAAGTCCCCACAAGACACCTCATCATAGGAGACCTTCCTAGAGGATCAAGGTTGAGTGTTATATTGAAAGACTCGGGATGACGTACAATCAGGCTAGCATGGAAAAAGAAAGAAAAGGCTTTTATCGGTGCAACGAAAGTGGAGTGGGCCCATAACTTACAATTTGTCTTGATTATCTCATAATTGGTCTATGTGTGTAGGGAATTGTCCCAAATGACACATCATCCTATATTATTTTCCATAGGTGGATTTCAAAGGAGGCATGTTATGAAAATGTCGGGGAAATGGATCCGAGAGAAGGATATATAACCGAAATCTAACAGCTCTTTCAATCATTAAAAGGCACAATCAGGTCTTGGTTATGAAACTTCTTTGTGTGTTTTGTGACCATGGGGCTTCAATATTCTTATAATGAAAAGTGTTATGGGGAGTTTAAAAATGGGTCTTAGCACCTATAAAAATGAACAACTTGGCATCTCTTTAGCACTATGTGTTATGCTTGACAATTATGTCATATTTCTGGGTCCGCTATGAATTGGAGGAGAAGGTTTGAACATATTGATAGCCATGTTGGACTACATGCTATTATAGGCATGTATTCCATATCTAGAGCTCTATATAGTTGGGTTTTGTAGGAAATGAATAGGTCGATAGTTCCTTGATGTGCATGATTTTAATGCACGGGTTGATGAAATTACTAGATCTCAGACGAAGAGATTTGTATCTCAAATAAAAGTACATATTAAGTGTTGGGGAGAAATACGATTAAAGAAAAATTTAATGGTTGAACTCTCTCAGTGTGTGGAGTTTGGAAAATTAATTTCAAGCATGGAAAAACCTTCTTAATTCATTCCTTAATTTATAGTTAAAATTTTTGTGTAATTAAAACTTTGATAGCATGCAATCATATGCACAAATCCTTGTGAATCTACAATTGAGATCATAATTGTACCTGTAAGTTGAGTAAACTAAACTCATACTCACAATCTTAATTGAAGACTAGTGTGCCAAACTATAAGTTCAATGTGATAGGTGATGAGCTAATATATCGCATCATTCATTGTGTTTTTTTCAACAAAAAGCTCATGGAACACTGATTCAATGTGGGGGGAGCATTATTCTATGTTTTGTGTGAGAGTGTGAATTGTAGTTAGAGGTTGTGTGTGTGCATAAGGAGATTGGTGGCTGAGAGATTTTAATTGTACATGCTAATTGAGGTCTAAGAGCACAAATGATGAAGAAGTGAGGAGAATAGTGGAAAGTGATTATGCAAAGTAGAGAAGAAGGAGATGTGTGTGACAACTGACCGGGTTCTTTATATTTCTATATAATAGAAGTAGGCCTTTGTTTCTTAGTTTGAAAATTGCATGAAAAGTAGGACATATGGTTGTAGCCAGTTGTGACCAACATCTATAAGAGGTCAATTCCTCTTGGAAAGTAGTGGGTTACTATTTTTTTAAGGGGATTGGGGCCTCCTATGAGTGGGTGCTCACAAACAAAAATAACAATTGGTGGTTTTCCCATTCTAGTTTCCAAGTTGAATCCTTATTTATATATGTTTATGATGTCCATATTGATGGTGTGTGGATTCTTGTGAATGATTTATATTTTTATAAAATAAAAAATTACGAATTAAAATGAAAGTAAGGATTGGTTGTAAATGTTAAAATTCTCACTTATTACTGATTCAACCCCACCTCTCATTCACTCCTTATTCCAACACAATTTTTGTTGGTAGGGTAGCTAAACTTGAAGCCTCCTGAGAGATTTCTCACAATAAGCCTTTCTTCTCAAAATATCCCAAAATGTGCACAATCCAATGAATACCAATACTAATGTATTGGATACCAATACCAAGGGAGTAGGGATGTCATTCCATAAGTTCCTAATGTGACTGCATTCTTCACTCTAGTATGCGAGGATATTTTCTCTGAACACTTGATGTGATAGTGGATTTACTTGATTTAGTGGAACTAGTTTTAGTTTTGTATCCTTGAAAAGTGTCCTCTCCAAACCTATTTTAAGGCTTTATGCCCTGAGCTAATGTTAGTTTGTTATAACCAAAATGTCCAATTTATTTTATTATCACTTTATTTTATGGTTGTTGTTTACTCAAGGGTATATAGTGCAACTATTATGGGGTTAAGTGACTCAAAACCAATCGAATATGCAAGTTATGTGAAAGATGCAATTGTCTTTTAGATCAATAAAAATTATTTAAAGGAAGGTTAAAGAGCTCTTTTTCTTTTTGTATGTCATAAATGAAGCCTCACAATATATGTTAATAACCACTCAATATAATAAAAATGTTCACACAAAACTAATTCAAAAATAAATTAAATTACTCCAAGATGCATAGAGAAAAGCACCAAACAAAAGCATTCAAACTGCATCAATCTATGGTTGATCAAATAAGACAGACAACATGGTCACATAGAAAAAATAACTAAAAAGTCAATATGTAATACAATGTATGCAGTGAACAATCCAATCCTACAATGCTCTATAAAGAATAACAAACCCAAACTCTAAACAAGAAGAAAGACCTAATGCTCAACAACATTTGAATATCTTTTGAAATTTAATATTAGAAAGGAAACAAATATTAATCATCCACCCCATCAAGTTTATAATGTCATGAAATCAATTGGGAGATCAATAACCAAACAACAAAATCAATAGATGAGACAACATTATGTAAACCAAAGAAAGTGTAAGATTCAAGTGAATATCTTCATAGAAGATATATATAGATCAGTTCTAAAGTAGATTTAATCCTAATGCATACAGAAAATAGAGATCTAAGCTCCATAAAGAGAGATGCAACTTAGTTCACATCAAAAAACACAACTTTAGCATGCCATCGCTCTGTCACAGAGCATAAGGCGTGTAGGGAAGTCACTCTATGGGTGAGATCATGGAGTGATGAGGACCTATGGTTGCTTTGTAAAGCATTGATAGGGAGTGACTGGACACTGTAATAAAAAAATTTAGAAGAGGCGACTCATATATGAGTCATTGACTATGGACATGGTCTAAAACAAAACTAGAGGAAATCATCATTAATAGAGGAACACTAAAATTTAGTCAAAAGTAAGGAATATGCAGAAGAAAAGGAAAAGAACTAGGGATTTCTCCCTAATAGAGTCACCAATTATGCTTTCCCTGACTTTACGCAATAGAAAAGGGAATGTTTTCCCATTAATCCCACCTTAATATCTACTAGATGATGGATATAAAACACAATCAAATCCCCTAGATCCATTGCATACTACTCCTTTCTTAAATTTTAAAAAACAAGTATATGTATGCACCTTGTTGTCCTTGCATGATGATGGATATTGTATATTTAATCCAACAACTGAAGACTCTAATCATCAGTCAAAGATCTTTCTCCGACACTATGATCCTATCACCTATACACATTCACAAACACATAAAGATGATATATTTTCCTCCAAGAAAGTAAAATTATTATGCAACACGGTCTAATCACAATAAAAACTTATGATATTATGAAAAGCAACATATAGAGAGGGGGAAACATATTTATTATTCCATATAAATCAATAGTACAATAACAAGATTATACCTGTAGTGACAGATGTTCTTCTATGATACCTTGACCTTCCTTCTTCCCTGACTCACAAATAGACTAGGCTCATCTATGAAGTGTGGAAGTTGTTATCACCAAAAGAATAATCGCATATTCATGTCTTAGTTGGTTGATTGAAATACACCATGTAAGATGGGATTTTACATATTAAAACCCACTTTCACCTTAGGAAATAATTTAGTGAACCATTTTCCTAGATTGTTTATGATTAAAATCTAAAACCCCCATGAGAATAATTAAATAAATCATGATTTATTTATTATTATCTATAAATAATTATTAAACAATTATTTGATGATTATTTCTAACCATTTTTTACATAACCACTTGAGAATAATTAAACAAATCATTATTTATTTACTATTCCATATTTATCCCCTATTTTTCTCATGAGATAATTATTAAATAATTATTTCTAATTCATATTTTATTTTATCCCCATAAAGATTAATAAATCATTTTTTATTTGTTAATTACTTTAACCACTTTCTAAATAAAGATATTTGATCATTTCAAATAATCTTTCCCTCTCTAAAATATAATACAATATTCCTAATGGCTAGATCTTGGTTTAGTCAAACATTTTTTTATTATTTTCCTAAATCTAAACATATCCTAATATTTTTTTATAAATATAGGGGCTTTCTCCTCATTCTTCATCATTACCATTCTCATCGTTTTCCATGGCAACCATTAGAAAAGAGAGAGCTGAAGCTTAAACTCAATGTATTCAAGGACCCATTCCACATAGGAGGATTTCTAGATCCAAGTTTGCATATTCTCCTCACCATGAGGCGTATTCAATTCAATTTAATAATAATAAAAATTTCTTCCATTTCAATTTGGTTCTTCATATAATATCCACTACTATATGTTCTTTAATATTTGAACGATGCCTTTTTTTTTTCCAGGTTTTCTAAATAATGTTTTATAGTTCTGAAGCATATTAGCAGTTTTTTTTGTTGTTATGGCTATTTTCCACTAGTGGCTGTTGTGAAGATAAATCCCTTCTGTGAACAAAAGTGGTGTATCTAGTCCTATGAGAGGATCTGGCAACAAACTGGAAAAACTAGTGCAAGATTTCCTAGTTTATGCTGAAAAATGCAAAGTGAGAGAGAGAAACCCACCTCACTCTAATGCTAACCGTTCAACCTTTGATGTTGATCTCAATCCCTTAGCTTCCAAGCTCCCTCCTCACTATTCCTTGCGTCTAAATACTTGTAAGAGAGATCAAAAGAAAATAAGAGATACAAGAGCATACATAGTATAATTCAAACATAAACTACATGAAATATCAAGGAGCATCATGCTAAATGAATAAAGATTTATACATTTATGGAAAGTAAACACCAGATGTATTTATTAATGAATCAAAGAGGGAAGCATACAACCATTTCCTTAATGTTGGAGACCTCCTTTGTGGTGGATTTCAAAGTCCAAGCCAATACCATTCAAGAACTCCTTCTCCTTAATTAGATGGGAAACATTTAGGCATAACGTTAGCATAGGAATGCAGGCAAGCAATGACCAACCATTTGTGGATGGAAGGGACTTGATAGATAGGAAGGGAGAGGGAGTTAGGGATCTAAGAAAGAGGTAGGAAGGTCCACATGTCAAGGGGAAGATCCCTAAAGGTAGGATCAAGGACTCAAAATGGGAGAGCTCAACCATATCTCTATCGAACAAAATCTAGCTCATTGTTCGAAATGTTTCTAGCTGGCGAAGTTTCTCCTCCACTTTAGGAAAGACTACCAGAAGAGGTTCAACGCAGGTTTTCATATTAAAAGCTATGCTAGGTCAACATGCAGCAACAGGTCATCAACACGATCCAGTAGTAGTGCAAAGTGCGTTGATCCTGAAAACTAGGGTTTCAAGTAAATTTCTCCAGAATTCTCTTAGGGTAGCTTTTATTCTATTCTTCAGGGATGTTTCTGTATGTATTTCATGGTGAGTACACTTTGACAGATTTCTTCAATTTGGCGCTTCAAGATATGTGATGGGAAGTGTGACAAAATATTATGTAACAATGGCTTAAGTCGAGGATTTTGGTACACTTGCTAGAAAACTTCATATTAATAGATTGTAACACTCTCCTCCCACATCAACCCAAGTAAACAGCCAACCAGGGTAAACATATGACAATAAGATATTATGGTTAGATTTGACCTCCTATGAAACCTTAAGGAAATGGACTCGACAAAAACACAATACATAGACCTTCCACATCAGCTACAAGATCCTTGAGAACCATGCCAACAATTTAGGCAGCTTACCCCTAGGTACCATTGAAACTTATGATCACTTTCCCTCTGCACTCTCTCATTCTATGGGCATGCCACAGACTACTTTTGTTGAGTTACGTGCCAATGCCCCCGGGATTTAAGCCACTTGTTTAGGCTTAGATCCCAGGTCATTGCCCAAAATTTTATGACATCTTCAGAATAATAATTTAACAGGGAAACAATGATGCTAAAGAAAATATTTGAACAAGCGTTTAACCAGTCCCCTACTATCCATGACATGCATTTTGTAAAAAATTTCACAAACATGTAATCTATAGGTGTAAGAAACAAAATTAAGCATAAGGATCTCATAATTATCTAAGAATCGCTAAGAACCAGTGTTCCCTCATATCATTTGTTCCATTATCATCTATTAGTCCATATATACATTGTTCATTCATTTACAAGTAAAAAAATGATGAGAGCCATACATAGCCACTATCACGAAACACATATATAACTAGCATAATAGCAACATAAATACTAATGAAATCAAAACCATATGATCCACATATAATTATTATAATACTCATAGAAATATAATGAGAAATAACCTTTCATTAATGAAGTAAAATCCAAAATTGAGATGGGACTTCCACATTCCACCCTACCATAGAATGGTTGAGCCAAATCTCTCTTCATCCATTCACACCCGTGCCATATTCCAAGCATGAATGTGGGACTCAAACCAAAAGGACCAACGAGGGAATACCGAGGCTAAACCATGTCACCCTCATCAATAGAAACTAGGCTTTATCGTAATCCATCCTCGATCATTAGGGCAACACAATAAACATATCATAATAGGCTTTACCATGATCTCCACCCGATCACTAGTCCAAGCAAGCATGGATGCCATCAGAATTCTCCACCTACACTGTGAGGAATTTTCTTGTCTCCTAGTCTCTCAATATTTACAGCAATCCAAACCTGGATCACTAGGCCCTAAAACGAGACTCGCTCTCCAGGATTTACCACATATCCCAATCCCGGGATTACTAGGCCCAATAGATAGAAAACCACCTCTTGGATTTACCATATGTCCTGCCATTCATCGGCAAGGATTCCTAGGCCCACCGAGCTAACACATTCTTGGCTTTACCACAACCCATAGTCTGGCTCAGGGGTCACTAGGCCAGTGGCTTTATTGTGATCCACAATCCAGTTCAGGTACCATTAGGCCATGTGCTCTATCATTTGTAGATCCACCTCACTCAGCTTCGAATACATCCGAAAATCTAGCTCAACCAAAACATGAAAGCCCCATCACACCATGGCTATTTGGAAATGGCAAGGCTACTCTGAAAACACTGTTACATGTGGCAAAACCCATGCCATGACATAAAACAACCACATGCAACACCATGAATGCCAAATCTAGCAAGGAAAATACACATGAAAATCAATACTTGCAAAGAATCCTGTTCTAGCTGCTTGATCCTCCCTTTCCCTGCTTGATCTTTGCTTCTTCTTGCCTCCTTTTCCTTTCTTACTCTAATGCCAAAGTGCTCCAAGAAAACTCTAAGTGTCCAAGAGTGAGAGAGAGAGAGAGAGAATAATGAGAGAGCTCCAAAAACAAACTGACAAAAGGTTACTAACTAATCCTCAGAAGCCTTTTTATCAATTAGGCATCAATTTTCTTCATTTTCCATTATTTTCCTTCAATTCCCTCCTCACATGCAACCTGTGACCTTTGACCTTCCTTTTCTCCTAATTTCCATTATTTTCATAAATAAATTTGCGAAAATGCCTTTTTGCCTTTTAATTCATTTTCATTTTCCTATTCTAATCTCCTTATCCATAATAATTTAAAATGAACACCTACACCAAGATGTCCTACCCGACATTCAGCTTGGAATACATGTCCCTTACCCATGGTATTATTTTTCGTTTATTAATTTTTATTACATGGAATTTTCACTAGGGCTGTTATAGAACCCTCCCCCATAGAGAACATCATGCTCGGTGTTAAACACACCAAGACCTCGACAAAACCACAAAAAAACAAACATACTACCCATGGAGCTTTATAACTTAGCTCGTTGCAGTATTTACAATGAATGATTTGCCCAAAATAAAAACTTCATGACAACATGACAAACATGCCATTTACTAGAGCTTTATAACACAACTCATTATGGTATTTACAATAACCACATATACACATATGCACATTTACTAAACCAAAAGATAAAAGGATACGATGCCTATATGAATTAACAAGGGAATCCATAGCCTCACACCTCCACCCTGAAAGTAATACCAAGATTCACCACCTTCCCAGGAACTCCAGAATCCACTATCATAGTCAAAGCTACATCCAATGTCCAATGCTATAATCCTGTGCCACTTGTCCTCTTAGTGAACAATTGTCAACTCATCATTCTGGGGCACACTCCCATTATGCATATGATTCCATCTGGAAATTCTCATGACCAAAATAAATATATCTTCGACCTTCCCTTCTCTGCTACATAGTCCCTTGGGAAATCTGGTCACCCCCTTCTGTGCAATCACTCACCTTCCAAGTTTCCCAGCATCCCCTATCCTGGGTGATCCTTCCCTTGGCAAGAATTCCTCGCATTAGAAAAACAACCAAGCCATATAATTACCTCAAACCATCATATCGGTCATAACATGCTCATGGAAATAAATGGACACTAATGGGTACCAATGTCCCACAATGGCCCTACTCCTGAAGTGCTTTACCAACATACTGCTGCATGTTCCAATTCCTTTTTTCGTTATTGCTAATTCTTGCAGTCAATTTCAACCACCCAGCTGGGCATTTTCGTGCTTCTTGTACAAAGCACATAAGTTCCATTATATTTAAATTAAATTCAAATAAATTCAAATCATACATCATTGGTATCTTAGCAATAAGGTACACTTGCAATTTTGTTCACTGCCTGTCACAACAAGTCAAACTAACATCTTTGACCAAATCATCACATATAATCATATCACATTAGGTTAGCTCAAGACACAACCATCATAGATCAAAATCATAAATCACATGTAACCATCATAAACTAGAATCATAGATCACATGTAATCATCATATACTAGAATCATAATTCACATGCATAATAAAACTAAAATAAAATATGTATACTTATCTTTTAATCAATCCTTAGTTTCTACCTTTGTCCTTATTTTGTATGCACACCGGAACAGTTTCCACACCTGACGAACACCCGGTGCCTTCTCCTAAACCATGTGCACATACACATAATGTGCATCACACACATACATCCACATATGACATTGAACACCATACAATACATGTGCCTACACTTGACATACAACACATACACCTACACTCAGTCTACACCACCACATAATACATACATCTATACCCGATGTACAATCAGACAAAAAGCATATACATACACAGAGTACAACATAACGAATACACATGTCACGATACCATGACTACACAATGCACATATATAGTACTGCATGCTCCCAACACAACATGTACGACATGCATACAATACCACATGCACACCAATACCATATATATAACATGTACATAGTACCACTTATACACAACGCCACCTGCACAACATCACATGTACACGAAACCACCTACACAACTCATACACAATGCCACATATACACCACACCACATGTACACAGTGGCACATGCACGACATGTAAACGAAACAACATGTACAGAGCATCACATGTATGACATGTACACAACACCACATGCACATAGTACCACATGTACAACATGTACATGGCACCACATGCTCACAACACCACTTATACAATCATGCACACAAAACTATATGTACATAACACCATATGTACAACATGCATGCAACACCACATGTACATAGCACTACATATCCAACATGTACATAGGATCATTTGTACACAATACTACATATCCAACATGCGCATAACACCATATGCACACAATGCCGCATATCCATCATGCACCCGGTACAATATGTACACAACACTACATATCCAACATGTACATAGCACCATCTATATCCATCACTGCATATGCAACATTCATACAACACTATCTGTACCACCTTGTACATAACATTGCACAAACAATATGTACACACACTATATATACACAACATTGCATGTGCACAACATGACAGATGCAACATGTACAACATATACAACATATGACAACAGTAGTACCAAACATCCAAAACCACATTGTCTCTACCAAGCAACCATACCTCCAGTGTCTTACCCATGCTTATCTTAACATTGTTGGAAATAATACTGAGAGGGGGGTGAATCAGTATTATCATATCAATAATTTTATTTCCCAAACCGATTTATATACGCTACTTCAACTAAGTAAACTAGCGTATACACGTGATTATACTTAAAGCAACCAGCATATATGTAGAGAACTTTTGATTTAGCCCATTTATCATGCATTGAACTTTAACCAGTATATCAAAAATTTATTAGACAATGCAGTAAAAGAAAAATAAAGCATCACACATAAGCAACATACATGAAAACCAAGATATAAGGTGGAAACCCAATGTGGGTAAAAACAACCTGTTGATGTCGTCTCTGCCTTCTTTTAATAATAAGAAAATCTATTTACAATCTTGTACTGGTGCAGACTCATACCAGTACATAGGATTCTACCTGCAGAAGGTTACAACCTTCTCTCATTCTCTAGCTTCTACTGGAAGGGAGCTACAACCCCCTAGATCTTGTACTAGTCGATATGTTTATTATTACGTAGGCGACGACCTACAGAAGGCTACGACCTTCTTTCTTCCTCCAAAGACCACGTTTCATAAATTTTTAGACTAGATCCATTGACAACATCATAACTACAATACAATCATCAAATATATCTACATCAACCAATCACTGAAACTCAATCATCACTTTCTGAATCAACCAACAACTAAATCAATCAAGCACTTTGACAACCCATTGTCACTATAGAAAATCACAATCAATCTAATCATTCAGAACACTGTCACCAAAACCCAAAGTAGAACCCAGAACTCTGCAACAACAAACAGAAACAACTGAAACATCATTCATAAGTTATACAATATTTCCATGTGTCAAACCAGCATGTATACATGCTTTTATCAAAGCCAACCAGCGTACACCTCTGCAAATATTAATTCATAATTCTGCAGCTATTTCGGACTTTAGGTATACCCAGATCATAATATTTATAGAATAACACATGCGTCAGTATTTAGATCTAGACTATACATGATCAAACAACATAATGATAATTCATTTCAAGCCTTAAGATCCTGATCCATCATTAGATCTTATCCTTCATCAACCACTAAGGTTCATCCTTGGTTCAGATCAAGCACAGCACCATAAGCCAATAACCTGCATACTAGATCTCACACTTCATCAGATATTCAATACTTTCACACTTGGCCTAATGATATTCTCCTCCTTATATGGTTTTAGGCCTTTCTCAATACCATGGACCAAAACCACTAAGGACCAATACCTTAGACCAAATACCTAGGGTCAATACCTCGGACCAAATACCTTGGATCAAAATACCTTAGACCAAATACCTCGAACCAAAAACTTAGTTTTCCAAGATATGTGTGCTTTTCCTTCTGTGAAAGTGCATGTGTACGTATACGCTACTAGTGTTCAATGAACCTGTGTGTATATGCAGCTTGGTCAAGGTGAACCTACTTGTATATGCAGCTTGGTCAAGGTGAACCTACGTATAACTTTCTTTCTTCATTCTTTGTAGTCTGATCTATAATTATTTGTTGTTGACATGTTGTACTGTGATCTTTCATTTGAATGAGTTGCCATCAAGGAAAAACCTGTATCATAATTCCAACAATCTCCCCCTTTGGACTTGATGGCAACAACAACACCAATTCACTCTCTCCCTTTGACATCAAGGGCAAAGGGTGGACCAAGATAATTTCTCTCTTTGACATACATTATGTTGGTCATGCTCCCCCTGAGTACATGTTGAATTCTCTGATTGAGCTCCCCTTTTGTACATGCTGAGATGTACTGAAATTGTCCATGCTCCCCTTGAGCACAAGCAAAGTCTGCAAAAATATTTTCTAAAAGAATAACATGACTCTATAACTCAACTATGTGAGGATGACCTTCCTATTACCAATGACTCATGCATACATCCATCTCCCAACCAAGTGGGGATATACCAAATTTGACTCATCCACCCAACCAAGTGGGGATATTCCAATTGTTTATACATGACAAAAACAAGAAATATTACATCATCCATCCCATGTAAAGTGGGGATATAAATTACGTCATTTGGCCAAGAGAACTCATTCAAATGTATGAGAAGACATATCACACCCTAGACTTTTACATGACTTGAGCAACAAATGGTATAAATATCTAAAGCCATAGCTGGATTCGAAAACCATAATTCCAACAATGTTGAATGTCTGTGAACGCTAATGCTCCCCCTGAATTGGTGCTACCTGTGCATTGTTAACAGGTCCATGATCAAGGCATCTTTGTCAGTCAGATAAAATTAATGAACAAAGCATATTAATCATCAATATCAGTCAGAGCTCCCATATCAGAGCCTGACCCACTATTTTTCTTGTCTGAAAAACATATACGCTCCTTGACCCACAAAAACCCGCGTGTGTACACAACTATACTTCATGAAACACGGGTATAATAAGCTTTCTTTGAAAAATTTGATTTAACAGCATGATGATGCAGCAACTACTCCCAGCTTTTGTCTGAGATATTCAAATGTCTCTCTGGGCAGTGGTTTAGTGAATATATTAGCAACCTGTTCTTTGGAGGGAACATATTTTAATTTGACCTTTTGTTCAAGCACTTGTTCACGTAAAAAATGGCATTTGATGGGTATGTGCTTGGTCTTGGAGTGCATGACTAGATTCTTTGAAATATTGATGGCACTTGTATTATCACGTAGAATGGAGAAGGGTGGAGTACATGTGATCTGAATGTCTTGTAATGTTTGCATCATCCAAAGTAGTTGTGTGCAGCAAGATTCAGCAGCCACATATTCTGCTTCAGCTGTAGATAACACAATTGAACTTTGTTTCTTGGTGAACCAAGACACTAACCTGGAACCCATATAGAATGCACCACCACTAGTGTTTTTTCTATCATCAACACTTCTTGCCCAATCTTCATCTGCATATGCATGAAGAGTAAGATCTGTATCTCTAGGATACCATAAACCAAAGTTTTGTGTTCCTTAAAGATATTTGAAAATTCTTTTGACTTCCTGAAGGTGTGATTGCTTTGGATTTTCTTGGAATCTTCCAACTATTCCTACTGCATGCATGATGTCAGGCTGGGTACTTGTTAGATAAAGCAGACTGCCAATCATGGATCTGTAAGTTGGTTGATGTACTATTGTTGATTCATCATTTGAGCTGAGACTACATCCTGTTACCATTGGGGTACATATAGGTTTAGAATCTTCCATGTTGTATCTTTTTAAAATCTGTTTGAGATATTTGGTTTGTGAAAGAAAAATACCATCTTTATTTTGTTGAACTTGTAGACCAAGAAAATAGGTAAGTTCACCAAGCAAGGACATTTCAAATTCTTGCTGCATTACTGAAGCAAAATTCTAACTCATGGATTCTTCATTGCTACCAAAAATGATATCATCAACATAAACAACAATTATTAGCAATTTATCAGTGTCAATCTTTGTATATAGATTCATATCTGCCGACCCTTTTGAAAAACCCTATTGGTGTAGATATTTGTCAAGGCAGTAATACCGGGCCCTTGGAGCCTATTTCAGACAATAGAGAGACTTTTTGAGTCTGCATACAAGTTTTGCATCATTTCCAAGAATGAATCCTTGTGGTTGTTCAATATAAACTTCTTCTTCTTAATCTCCATTAAGGAAAGCATATTTTACATCCATTTCGTATACTTTGAATTTCTAAAAGCCAGAAAGAGCAAGAAACATCCTTATGGCTTTAAGTCTAGCAATATGTGCAAAAGTTTTTTCAAAATATATACCTTCTTTTTTAGCATACCCTTTACAAACAAGTCTAGCCTTGTTTCCAATAACTTCTCCATTTTCATTCAACTTGTTTTTGAATATCCGTTTAGTTCCTATAATTTTTTTATCATGAGGTCTAGGAACTAATTCCCAAGTATTATTCTTTTCAATTTGCTCAAGTTCTTCGTTCATGGCCTTGACCCAACATTCATCTTTGCATGCTTCATTTACATTTTGAGGTTCGGTGGAGGATAGTAATGCTAGATGGCTTGATGTTTCTGTAATAGTTCTTCTTGTCTATACACCTACCTCTTTTTCCCCTAAAATTTGAGTTTCTGGATGATTTATCTGAACACACCTAGATGGAGTCTTTTCTTCCACTGTTATCCCTTCTTTTGGTGCTTCATTGGTTTCTTCTTCAGAATCATTATGATTTGATGTGGGAAAATACTCCCCATCTTCTTCATTGTCATAATCTTATGTTTTTGTCCGTTTTGAATTTTTGCATGCTTCATCAACTACAACATCGATACTTTCAACAATTTTACCAAGTCTTTTATTATAACATTTATACACTTTACTTCGGGAAGAGTAACCAAGAAGAATACCTTCATCTGCTCTGGGCTCAAACGCACCAAGTTTTTCATCAGTCCTTTTGATATAACATTTGCTTCCAAAAACTTTTAAGTATTTTATAGTAGGAGTGTTACCATACCAAAGTTCATGTGGAGTTTGAGTGCTATTTACCCGAACATTTTCTTGGTTGAGAATAGTTACGGCGACGAATGCAGCTTCACCCCAGAAGGTTGCAGGAGTTCTAGATTCATCTAGCATAGCTCGAGCCATTTGTTGAACAGTTCTGTTCATTCTTGCTACCACTCCATTTTGCTGAGGAGTCCTTGCAGTGGAGAATTTCATTTTTATTCCATGTTGTTCACAAAAGTCAAAGAATTCATCCGGGGTAAATTCCCCTCCTCGATCAAATTTGAGACATTTGATTTTTTGATCTGATTCATTTTCAACCAAAGCCTTGAAGGCTTGGAACTTTTCAAATGCTTCATCTTTATGCTTTAGCAGACCTATCTAACACATTCTGGAAAAATCATCAATGAAAAAAATAAAGTATTCTTCTCCACGAGGTGACTTCTTCCTTGATGGTCCACATAAATCAATATGGACAAGTTCAAGAGGCTTACTAGCTGACCCTTCTTTTTCAATGAAGTGAGCTCTGGTTTGCTTACCGAATTGACATGGTTTGCATATTGTATTTTCAGGGATGCTGATATCTGGAAGATCACGAACAGCCTTGAATCTTCATGCTTTATTTATTTGAGAAAAGCTTAGATGTCCCAATCTTCTATGCCATAGCCAGTTTTCATCATTTTTGCTTAGAGATCACTATTGTTGTGTATAAGTTGTTTGGATTTCTTGTACCTTTGATCACGATCTCCCCTGTATCAAGCTCACGAACAACACATCCGTTTGATCTAAACACCACTTCATTTCCTTGATCACACATTTGACTGACACTCAACATGTTATGCTTTAAACCGTCTACATACATAACATTTCCAACTTTAACCTTTTCTTTCAAGAAAACAAATCCTTTACCTTTTATGACAGTAGGGGTGTAGTTTCCAAATGAGACATTCTTTTCCTTTTGTAAGGCATTATATGAGTGAAGTTTTTCTTTGTCACCTGTCATGTGTTTTGAGCATCCTCTGTCGATGTACCACTGATTTTCTTGTCCTTCTGCATACAAGGCTATACCACATCCTTCTGTTTGAGATTCTTTCCTTCTCCATATCTTGGGATTTAATGGAGTTTGCTCCTTTTGAAATGTTTGCCGAAATTTTCTCCTGCATTCAGATTCTTCATGACCAAAGTTGTTACAGATTGAGCATTCTATTTCATTTTCAAGAAGAGAAAAGTTATTATAGGAACTTTTCTTGACCCCTATTACATTCCTTTGATTTCGTTCTTCTCTAGTCATGATAGTTTTATAAGCAACACATTGAGCAGCTTTGTGTCCAAAATTATGACATGAACAACATTGCCCATCAAAGAAGTTCCTACGACTATCGAATCTATTGACCTGGTGATTGTAGTTTCTATTGATATTCATCTTTGGAGCAGATTGAGTATGATTTACCTGAGGTTGGTTGTGGCTTCTATTCATCCTTGGAATAAATTGAGTCTGATTTACCTGATGATCTGCTTTATGCCTTTGTTGACGATTGCCATAATGTTCACTGGTCTTTGCTGCATCAAGATAGCTTTTAGTGGAGGTTGACTGCTTCTTTGATTGAGATGCTTCTTCAATATATCCAAGACCTGTCTTTATCAGAGGAGAACGCTGCACTTTGATAATTTCATTTAAGGTTTTTGATCCTTTAGCAAATCTAAGATTGAGAGTTTTCATTTTCTCAAGATCCTTTCTTAGACCCACAATTTCACATTCTAGTTTTTCATTGTGTTTTTCTTTTTCAGCAAGTTGGTATGTCAAGGTATCTATAATCATATTCTTTTCTTATAAACAGATTTTGAGTTTAGAGATTTCTTCATGAAGGTCATCTTCTTCTAAATCATCCCAAAAATTATCATCGTCATAAGCCATTAGAAGTATGTAGTCATTACTATTTTCATCTTCATCACTATTTGATAAGCCATTGCTATCTTCACGAGTATAGTAACTCATTTTATTTACAACTTCTTTTCTATTCAATTTTGCATATTCCTTCCCTTTTTCATATTTATCTTTATGAGGACATTTGGTAGCATAATGACTGACTCTACCACAAGCAAAGCATTTGAAGGGTAGCTTACCTCTAAATCTTTCGGAACCCCGTTGAAGCTTCTTGACAAAGTTTACTTCATCTTCTACTTCTAAAGTGTGTCCTGATTCATTGAGTTCTTTCTTTCCTTTTGTTTAAGCTTTAAATGTGGCTTCTGTCATATCTGATGGACCTCCTTTTCTCATCTCAAAGGTAGTTAAGGTTCCGTTAAGCTGTGTCATAGTGATAGTCTGCAGATCCTGTTTTTCTTCTATGGCAGACACTTTTGATTCAAATTTAGTAGACAAGGATCTTAAAACTTTCTCAACTAAGGTAACTTCCTTTATATCTTCACCCAAATTCTTCATACAATTGACAACCTCATCTATACATAAGAAGTAACTAGCTATACTTTCATCACTGTGCATCTTAAGAGTTTCATACTGAATTCTAAGAGTTTGAAGTTTAGCACGTTTTACCTGAGACTCTCTTTCATAGCTCAGAACGATTTTGTCCCATATTTCTTTGGCTGATTTGAGCTACATGACTTTGACAAACTCTGATTGTGACAGACTTCCCAATAAAGTATTGACAACCCTGGCATTGGTTTCGTATTGCTTTTTACCTACCGTATCTGTAGGAATTGTTGTTGGAAATGTATATCCTCATTTCACAATTTCCCAGACATTTGTTCCAAGTGATTGTAGATAGGTTATGGTTCTTATTTTCCAATAAACAAAGTTTCTCCCATCAAAGATTAGTGGTCTGATGGATCCCATGCTTTCTTGATTACTCATGATGATGGATCTCCCTTCAAGCAATCAAGATTCTTCTGAAGGACCTGCTCTGATACCAATTATTGGAAATAATATTGAGAGGGGGGTGAATCAGTATTATCAGATCAATAATTTTATTTCCCAAATAGATTTATATACGCTACTTCAACTAAGTGAACTAGCATGTACACGCGACTATACTTAAAGCAACTAGTGTATATGCAGAGAACTTTTGATTTAGCCCATTTATCATGCATTGAACTTTAACCAATATATCATAGATTTATTAGACAATGCAGTAAAAGCATAATAAAGCATCACACATAAGCAACACACATGAACACCAAGATATAAGGTGGAAACCCAATGTGGGTAAAAAAAACCTGCTGTTATCGTCTATGTCTTCTTTTAATAATAAGAAAATATGTTTACAATCTTGTACTAGTGCAGACTCATACTAGTATGCAAGCTTCTACGTGCAGAAGGTTACAACATTCTCTCGTTCTCCAGCTTCTACTAGAAGGGAGATACAACCCCCTAGCTCTTGTACTAACTGATATGTTTACTAGTACATAGGCGGCGACCTACAAAAGGCTACGACCTTCTTTCTTCCTCCAAGGACCATGTTTTATAAATTTTCAGACTGGATCCATCGACAACATCATAATTGCAATACAATCATCAAATATATCTGCATCAACCAATCACTGAAACTCAATCATCACTTTTTGAATCAATCAATCACTTTGACAACCCATCATAGCTGTAGCAGATCACAATCAATCTGATCATTCAGAACACTGTCTCCAGAATACAGTCACCACAACCCAAAGCAGAACCCAGAACTCTGCAACAGCAAACAGAAACAACTGAAACATACTTCATAAGTTATACACTATTACTATGTGTCAAACTAGCAAGTATACACGCTTTTATCAAAGCCAACTAGCGTACACATCTGCAAATATTAATTCATAATTCTGCTGCTATTCCGGACTTCAGTTATACCCAGATCATAATATTTACAGAATAACACATGTGTCAATATTTAGGTCTAGACTATACATGATCAAACCACATAATGATAATCCATTTCAAGCCTTAAGATCCTGATCCGTCATTAGATCATATCCTTCATCAACCGCTAATGTTCATCCTTGGTTCAGATCAAGCACAGCACTATAAGCCAATAACCTCCATACTAGATCTCACACTTCATCAGATATTTGATACTTGCACACTTGACCTAATGATCTTCTCCTCCTTATATAGTTTTAGGCCCTTCTCAATACCATGGAATAGAACCACTTAGGACCAATACCTTCGACCAAATACCTAGGGTCAATACCTCGAACCAAATACCTTGGACCAAATACCTCGGACCAAAAAATTAGTTTTCCAAGATATACATGCTTTTCCTTCTATTAAAGTGTGTGTGTACGTATACGCTACTTGTGTTCAATGAACCTACGTGTATACACAGCTTGGTCAAGGTGAACCTATGTATTCCTCTCTTTCTTCATTCTTTGTAGTCTGATCTGTAATTCTTTGTTGTTGACATGTTTTACTGTGATCTTTCATCTGAGTGAGTTGCCATCAAGGACAACCCTGTATCATAATGCCAACAAACATGTCACGGATCACGCTATTTCCATTCCATTAATGTATCTCTCAGCATTATCTTGTGCATAACATAAACATATACATAGTATAATCACATAATATCAATTCATATCCACATGCTATTGACCTCAAAGATCTGTAAGGCTTCTTTTCCCACTTAATTCCTCATGAACCAGGAACCTCGTCATGCCATTCACCTGCATAAGCAATCAGTCCTCCAGAAGAGTGATCCCTGACAATCTTGTCAGAAAGTGACATAGATACGTGGATACATATATAGATATACATAAGCATTGGCATAAACAAATCATGATCATCTCAGACAATAACATATGTACACACATATATACGTATAAACATTAGCATAAAAATAATCATGATCCATGATGACCCTATGAGACATGACATACATACATACATACCTGTATACATATATAAACATCAGCATAATCATGATCATAACATAATTACTAGATAACATAATGTCAAGGTTAAGATAACTCCCTTTATCTATACACACAATGCACAACATTGAGAACAATCATTCCCAACATAGCCAATGCATTTGATGCCTCGAATCTATTTACTTCACCTTTCTTGTTACCTTTCTCATGACTATATTGCCACTCTCCATTTACACCAATGGACTAAACCAATCGAACCGATTGTCATAGTATTACCTTCCGTTGTGCTTACTCATGCACTGAGCTTCATCTGTGTCGTACATTACCTGCTAGGTTTCATTATTCTCTCCCCAAGCTCCATTAACATTCCTCTTTCCCAACCAATTCCTAAGACTCTCAAAACAATAAAGGCAAGACCGAGAAATAAATAAGAAGAAAACCATGGAAAACCAACAACAATAAAACACCACAAACAACGCGGTATGGCGATACACCGGACGTAAGCAAAGCCGCAAATAAAATGCAAACAAATCGCTAAAGACTGAAAGAACGAGACTAGTAATAGACACCTTGACTCAATCCCATGGTTCCCAAGGAAATCTCAACCAGAGACTTCTTCAAGATTTCATGGAAACCTCTCTTTCCATGTAACTCCCTGCATCATACTTCCATAAACACATAACTGTCAATGCATAAGTAAACATAACAATACTCCAGTTACCTTACCTAGTTGTTCCAAGCACGTTGATTACAGCTGAACACAGCCAAGCCATCTCTCAAAGGAATGCAACCCTTTAACAGATCCTGCTACAACTAGAAACTAGCTGATGTACCTATCAAATACATGTTCATAACTATAGCACATAGTTGCATAATGTTAGACAAAATCAAGGTTAAGAAGGCTTCATGTATGCAAAGCACTAATTTATTTTGAATTAGGGTTTCCAAACCTAACCAAAGGAATTCTTTCCTAATTCCTTTCTTTTACCTTTTTACCTTGTTGCAATTGAGGCTTACTATATACTGTCACATCACCCAACTATTAGTTATATAAACAAATCAATTGTTACCTTGTCATACTAATTCCAAGCATGTTACCATGCAACTACTCACACATGTCCACCACATGTTCCAAATATCAAGGTAATCATATTTATCAATTTGAAATCAACCTTTACCAAGACTTACAATCATGGCATAATCCATAGTCAACTCATAGTCATGAGACATAATGATACAATTGTCACCTACTACACTCAAGTACATATCAACTGCCTCAACACATATGTTTTAGCACAATTATCTTAAAACAAGATCATTCCTGCATGCAATCCTATAGACTCATACTCATATCATGCAATACACCAAATATTCAATAAAATGTAAAAGTACCATGTCAGATAAATCAACTAGGCGACATAATAGACACCAAACACTCAAACACCCAATAGATGACATAATCAACAATGAAGCATCAATTATACTACATAAGCAAACCTTACAACACATCAGCTCAAGCACAAATAATATCA
Organism: Pinus tabuliformis; assembly: GCA_031772625.1. Taxonomy (NCBI): domain Eukaryota; kingdom Viridiplantae; phylum Streptophyta; class Pinopsida; order Pinales; family Pinaceae; genus Pinus; species Pinus tabuliformis. The sequence goes on from CM062815.1 coordinate 585,733,418, forward strand.
CGATATCCATAAAGTAACTAACTAACATGTTCACATCATAAGCTCATAAACATTTGTCATTCATGTATAACAATCACATATGCAAAGTCAATCTAGATTAGTATGAAATAATATCACAACATATTAACTCATGCCTGAGTGTCATAACCCTAAACATCTACATAGGCCAATCCAAATTTGTATGATACATATAACATCAATATATTAATGTTATAACCCTAATCATCAAGTTGACTAACATATAATAATAGCAAGTTATATATCATACTCATCAATGACATATGAACTAATCATCAAGCTAATTATCATATAACAACAACAAGCTAACCTGTAACATACTCACCAACAACATAATCATCAAGTTATCTAACATAAAAGAAAAATAGCAATGCATACAACCATAGGTTACTACCATTCATGACTATTCGACACCTGTACATATGACTACAATAATCAACTAGCATTTATCATGTATATAACCATAACATCAATAGAATTAAGGCATACACATAACCATAATGCACATAACAATCATTAACGTACATAGCTATATGCCCAACATACAAACCTATATGACGACATGCTCTTACCTCGAGGTCCAAGACTACAACTTCACTTCAATAGTCTACATCTCCTACTCTATCTCAACCAACACATTAGCCTCATAACATACCAATAGCATCATGATGACCTAATTACATACAATGACCCTATGCACGACAACCTTCACCATGACAATGCATGCCTTACAACATAGACACTGACATTGACTATAACAAATGTATAACTAGCATGCACTCATGACAATCACATCCAACAACAACACCATCATCTTCCACATGGTGACATGGCTGCCACAATGGCCACCACCATGCATACACAACAAGAACATAATCCATAAGCATACATAACACATATGCAACCGACATGTATGCATGACAAACACATTCACCCAAGGAGATCGCAACCACACTTTAATACCACTTTGTAACACCCTCCTCCTACATTTACCCAAGTAATCAACCAACCAGGTTAAACATGCGACGAGAGGCTACTATCGTTAGATTCGACCTCCTATGTCACCTTAAGGAAATGGAATCGACATAAACACAATACACAGACCTTCCACATCAGCTATAGGACCCTTGAGAACCATGCCAACACTTCGGGAAACTTACCTTTCAGTCACATTGAAACTTTTGATCACTTTCCCTCTGGATGCTCTCATGCTATGGGCATGTCAGCGTTCAGGGACCTATTTCGCTCATTTTTGTGCCAACGTCCTTGGGATTTAAGCCACATTTTCAGGCTGAGAGCCCACGTCACTACCTAGAATTGCATGAAATCTTCAGAACCATAATTTAATAGGGACACAATCATGCTAAATCAAATACTTGAAAAAGACTTTAACTAGACCCCTACTAGCCATGACAGGCATTTTGTCAAACATTCTACAAACATGTAATCTACAGGTGTAAACAACAAAATTAAGCATAGGGATCTCATACTTATTTGAGAATCGCTAAGAACCATTGTTCCCTCATATCATTTGTTGCATTATCATCTATTAGGCCATAGATACATTTTCCATTCATTTACAAGTAAAAGCATGATGAGAGCCATACATAGCCACTAACATGAAACACATATATAATCTGCATAATAGTAGCAGAAATACCAATGAAATCATAGCCATATGATCCACATATAATTAGTATAATACTCATAGAAATATAAGGAGAAATAATTTTTCATTAATGATGAGAAATCCAAAACTGGGATGGGACTTCCATGTTCCACCAGATGATAGAATGGTTGAGCCGAATCTCTCTTCAGCCATTCACCCCTGTGTCATATTCCTAGCATGGATGTGGGAATCAAACCAAAAGAACCAACGAGGGCATACTGAGGCTAAACAACCTCACCCTCATCAATAGAAACCAGGCTTTGTCATAATCCATGTTGGATCACTATACCAACATAATAAACATATCATAACAAGCTTTACCATGATCTCCACCCGATCACTAGACCAAGTAAGCATGGATGACACCGAATTTCTCCACCTACACCGTGAGGATTTTTCATGTCTCGTAGTCTCTCATGCTTTACAACAATACATACTCGAACCAGTAGGCCCTAAGATGAGACCCACTCTCTAGGCTTTACCGCATATCCCAAACCTAAGATTACTAGGCCTAATGGAGAGAAAACCACCTCTTAGATTTACTGTATATCTTTCCATTCACCGACAAGGATTCCTAGGCCCACTGAAGTAAAAAAATATTGTCTTTATCGTAATCCGCAGTCTGGCTCAGGGGTCACTAGGCTAGTGGATTTACCGTGATCCATAGTCTGGTTCAGGGACCACTAGGCCATGTGCTCTATCATTCGAAGATCCACCTCACTCAGCTTTGAATCCATTCAACAATCCAACTCAACCAAAACATGAGAACCCCATCACACCATGACTATGCGTAAATGGAAAGGCTAGGATGAAAACACTGTCACACTTGGCAAAACCCATGCCATGACAGAAAAAGACCACATGAAACACCATGCATGCCAAATCTAGCAAGGAAAATACATGTGAAAATAGATACCTATGAAAAATCCTATTGTAGTTGCTTGATCCTACCTTTCCCTACTTCATCCTTACATCCTTTTGCTTCTGTTTCCTTTCTTTCTCCAATGCCAAAGTGCTCTAAGAAAACTTTGAGTGTACAATAGTGAGAAAGAGAGAGAAAATAATATGAGAGCTCCAAAACTGAACTGACAAGAGGTTACTAATTGATCCTCAGAAGCCTTTTTATCAATTAGGCATCTATTTATTCATTTTCCATTATTTTCCTTTAATTCCCTCCTCACATGCAACATGTTACCTTTCACCTTCCTTTTCTCCTAATTTCTTTTATTTTCATAAATAAATGTGCCAAAATGCCTTTTTGCCTTTTAATCCCTTTGCCTTTGCCCTTTCTAATCTCCTGAGCCATAATAAACTAAAATGAACACCTACACAAAGATGTCCTGCCCAAAATTTAGCTTGGAATACATGTCCCTTACCCGTGGTCTTATTTTTCCTTTATTAACTTTTATTACATGGAATTTTCAGGGCTATTACACAGACTCGATCTCGTGCTGGCAGTCCTCTAGGATAACATGACACTATAAACACTTTCTTCTCTTTTCTACCCTTGAGAGGTTCTTCTTATATACAATATTGCTAGATCTAGGAGTATGTGCATCTAGATAATTAGGGCTAAGAGAAGTTAGGAAAAATCCTTAATAATTGACCCCAAGCTAACTCATGTTATCCTAGGTCGAGATGATCATCATTGGAAGGAAAAACTCTATAAATTTAGAGCATCATTGCTTCCCGAAATAAGACATACCGTGTAGTTTCACGGAAGCATGACATGTCATGGACTAGCAAGAAGTGATGATACACATGATGATAGAAGGAAAGGGTTCATGGGTTGTTTAACCTAGAAAAAAAATGATAAAAATAATTTCATTCAATCTAACAAGTGAGATAAGTTGAACTCATGTTTCTCTCATTAAAGTGGAGTGAAAATCAAGTTATAACAAGTTCATAAAATTAGTTTAAATGCATATGATTAGGCTAGAAGTGCATATAATAAGCATATATTTAATGCATTAGTAATTGGTGGTTGCAATAAAATGATGACCCCACATGATTCACTAGTGTCAATACAAATATGGAAATACAACAATATGTTAATTTGGAGGGATTATTCGAGGTACTTTTACAATGAATATGAATATGGTGTAAAAAATATTAAATGTAGGAAATTGAATTAGCTTTTGAAATATACAATTTTTGTTTATAGAGATTATGTATAACTATTTGAAGTTTGATATTTTCTAATAATGGTATGTAATTTTACATGCAAAATGTAATTCATATATAAATCCACTATTGCATGCAAGTGTTGAGTACAATAATGATGGAATTTATTTGAAAAAGATTGCATAATTGTAGAAAATACATTGTTCTAGTGTGGGGCTAATTTTTCAAAATTTTTAATTTATAATTTTGTAGTTTTTCAAAATTATTATAGTCATTATATCCTTGAAATTACAAGGCCCTTTGTTAATGCAAGGTATCAGGGCGTTAACATTATCAAATAGTTTTTATATTTTATTTTTAGGTTGTAGATGTTAATATGTATTAGTGCAATGTATACCTTATTTAAAATATGGTTAAGATGATTAAACGTTATAGAGAAAAAAAAGGTGTGTTTTATGATTCAAATATATTTTAAAACAAAAATAGATTAATTTATCATTTAAAAAATTATATATTTGAGTATGCACAGTTGAGTCTATATGTGTGTATGGTTTCATTGATGATGGATTTGTGTAACCTATACAAAACTGATGTCAAAAATAGAATTATTATGAGGTATTAAGATAAATGGAGGTTTCAAATTATTTGTAGCCCAAACCGCTAGGTTTGTCACTCCAAATATATATACGAGGCAACCAAATCGTCAAAGACATAGGCTAAGTTTGTTACTCCCACCACAAAAATTGAAAGAAGAGAAATATGCACACTCTTTTCTCACTAACTATTCAAATGGTGGGTTTGACAAGAATGTGAAAAAGAAAATTTGGAGGAATATAGGGCCATCAACAACATGTTGACCCACAACAACGAACCTTTTAAGGGTATCCCTAGTCTCTTAATGGGGATAGTTAGCATGGGTATGATTATTAGGTCCTTAGACATAGCTAGGGGAGGAAACCTAACTGTTAAACCATAACAAACTTTATAGCCATTTAGGGCTAAGGAGAATCCCTCAAACGACCACACATGACCTCTTAATGATATCACTTTCCTTCTTTTTTTTTGATGGTGTTGCCACTAAGTGCCTTTTCTCACCTCCTCCCCTTTGTTCGCTTGCATCCACCTCCCCTAGTCTCATATATCTCCCACCTTTATCTCACCTATATCCTAGTGTCAACTATACCCCTTCCCTACTCATCCACAATTTTCCTCTTCTCAGCTCCTCCACCTCTAACTCTCAATCACCGCCCCTTCATAGTGATCTCTCCTTGTCTCACGTATATTCCCTGTTCTCATCCATGACCCCTTTACTACCCATACCATCCACCTTCCCACTTCATTGACCTTATCTCTCACTTTCTCTACCCCTCATCTCCACCCTCTCTATCCTATCACATCCCCATAGCCTCACCCTCACATCCTCCTCTCCTCTCTAACTTACGCTTCAATCTATCTCACTCTCCCTTTCCACATCCCGTCCCCTCCCCTCCTCTTGGATCCTTCCTCCTACTCTTTATTCCTACCACTTCCCCTCCTTATCCATCTACCCTTCAGTGATACCCACCTCCTCCCCCTTTACCCTTCCCTTGCCATCTCATGCTCACCTCTCTTAATCTAACCATCTCCCTCTCCTCCCGTCAACATTCTATGTTCCATGCTCATCCATATTCCTTCTCTTATCCCTCTCCTCTCAACATTCTACCTTCCATGCTCATCCATATTCCTTCTCTTATCACCTCTTCTCCCTACTCTTTGATGCATTTTCCCTCTTTTCCTCACCACTCCCCCTTTCCTACCATCAACCATTTCCCTCTTCATATCTCACTACATAAATACAATTTTTTTTATGTAATAAGTTAACTCACAAAATTGTTATTTATTTAATTAAATTATTTAAAATGTAATATTTTCTAATATAATTAATTTGAATTTATTATTATAAAAAATTAACATGGATTATAAAATATTAATTTTAAATCACTCAAAATTTAAAATTCCACATATTTTTTTATGTAATACTAACTATTAGTTTTAAATTTCATATGTTTTTTTAAGTCATTCTAACTATTAATGCATGCATCCATTGTTTTTAGTCATTAGCTCACTTCAACAAGGAACGTGAACTAAAATAGAGTTAAAAAACTTTTCCAAAAGTATACTTCCACCATTCTTGGGTTATCAAGAATGCTAATTAAATGGCGAAGAAATACTTTTTCCAAAGTCTTCCAAGTAATTCTCGTTAATGAGAAATATGGTTAAAATATGCAAAGACCATGGATAGTAGTAGTGTTGCACCAAGACTTAATAGTATGAATAATCGTTCCAGTACTGTTATTAATAGTGGGATAGATTAATAAGTTTGTTTTTTTTTTTCAATTTTACATGTTAATAAAATTTGTATGATAGAAAAAAATTTGAGGTTCTAAATTGTTCTACTTTTCATTAAATAGAATTTGAAGCTGAACGATGAAATCTGATAACCTGCTCAAGAGTTTTATAATAGACCTTCGTACTCATACCTAATGCCTCCTCTATTTTTAATTGTGCTATCTCAATTGTTCTACTTTTCATTAAACATAATTTGGAGATGAACGATGAGATTTGATAACCTGCTCATGAGTTTTATAATATACCTTCATTCTCATACCTAATGGCTTCTCTATTTTTAAATATGCTTACCAGTAAATATAAAATATTAATAATTATGTGTACTTTAACTCTTATTTTTATGTCACAAGAATCAATGTAACTGTAACCCTTATGGAGGTTGTCAGTTAACCACAGCGTGATTGGGTAGTCTCTTGCTTGGAGACAAGAGGCACTTGTTACCACCATTTTCCACATATTTCGATTTGCACATGCCCTCTATTTTTTTTATCCGGGCACTACAGATACTTCTTGCGGGAGCTTACTTTACCTATGCTTACCTTAATTGAGAAGATACACCCTATCAATATACATCTTTACTCAGTCAAATATTTATTTATTTTATTGGGGAACCACACAGACTTCTAGCGGGAGCTTGCTTTACCTATGCTTACATTAATTGAGAAATTATACCCTATCAATACACACCTTTACTAAGTTAATATTTATTTATTTTATACATCAATGAGGTTGATAATAATTAAAAAATTATCGATTTTTGGTATATTTAAGATTTAATTTTTCATGGTATAATTTAAGATTTATTTGTGTAATTGTGTTATTATGTTTAAATTAATTTTAATCATTTATAATAATGCAGTGATGAGTTATAAGGAAATAAGTTTTCAGTTTTTACTTTTAATTATTATTAGATATTATTATTAAATTTATAATTAAAAGAATATAACATTTGTTATCAATAAAGTTTTTCATCTTGATAATCTAACTCTTTCTATGATAATGAACAAGGTTTTAAGCCATTTTTAAGAAAAAGAAAAATTGAAGTTCCAAGGGTGTATAAATCTAAATCCATATTAAATTTGGAGCTCACAATTTTAGAAGGAAGTAGAAGAGGAATACATTTTTTTCAAAAGAAAGTTGATGCAATTTGTAATGGGGTTCTTTATAAACATCTCAAGATAAGGTCTAGGTACTAAAAAAAATAAGAATCAATTGCATGAATGGAAAAAGAGAAGGGAGATGATAATGTCCCCTTCTCTCCATCCTGCTTAAGAAAAAAATCATGTGCCTTCTTGCTTTGAGAAGAAGTAGAAAAGTCTACACGCAAAAAGAAAATCAGCTCTTAGGAACTCTAATTTCCCTTAATTTTAGTGGGGTCCATTTTGACAAATTTTTATTATGCTTTGATTTTTATCATTTTGTGTAAGTAATTTATATTAGTGGGTCCATTTTGACAAATTTTTATTATGCTTTGTTTTTTATCATTTTGTGTAAGTAATTTATAGTGAGGTACTCTTACAATGAAATTAATTTTTTGGAAAATTTAGAATTGAGCCCCTTTCTTTTTTCGTTTTGATGATGAATAATTATTTTTGTTTTATATCTATCTTTATTCTAAATTTGTAAAATAAATTTTCCTTATATTTATCCTATATACTTTTGGGAAATTTCCTTTTTCACATTTATATAACTAAGTTTAAAAAAATGTTACTTTAATCTCATAAATAAAACAAAAGAAACTATACCCAAACTTAAAACTCAAATTAAAACCATATTAGTCCGATTAGGGTAGCTTAATTGATAATGGTTGTGAAGTCTCACCAAACCGGAAGTCATGAGTTCAAATCTTGTGCTACCCCAATCAAAATGAAAAGATGCACATCATGAAAATATAGTTAAAAAAAAAAACATATTAAAATTTTATATTTTATGTCCATTATTAATATTTTATATCAATTATTAACCAATATAGTATATCCCAATCAAGGTGAAAAAATGGACATAATAAAAATATAATTAAAAAAAAATATTAAAATTTTCAAATAACATTACCATTTACCAACCCCTTTAAACTAATATATGTTATATCCGTTATTAACTAATATGTTATATCCGTTATTATCTAATATGTTATATCCGTTTATTTTTAAAGTTGTTTTAAGTTTGTGCCCACCTCATCATAACCTCCCCAATTTCTTTGAAACAAATTCAGATAACCAGTTACACGTGAACCCCGAAAAACCCACTTTTGCATGGAACTGCACAACGTGGACCGGATACCAAATCTGAGTAAGCACGAAGTAATCGAACTAGTCAACTCAAATGAATGAGGATACATAAACGCACGGTGAATGAATGAATGCATTACCTACCCTTATAAACTGCCTAAACTTTCCCTCTCCATATAAATTGCATAGCCTTCTTTGATAAATTCATTGCTCTTTATAGCCTTTATAAGTCTAGACCGCCTTCAGTAGAGTAGTGTCAAGAGTTTATCGAGGCTTCAATCCAAATCCAATGGAGTATTACTGTACATGCAAATACATTCGGGGGTAGCTTAGAAGCTTCTTATTCAGATGATAGCCAAGCCGATCATCATGAGTGTTCTCTCTATGTAGACAATAGCCAATATTTCGACATTGATATTTCCTCTCCCATTTCTCCCACAAACGACATCCCGGCGTCCAGTTCAATCTCCAATAAGGAGACTGGCGAAATTGAATTTGAGTTCGACTTCCCTATTTTTAACGCCAATCCTCCAAACCCAAATCTCTGCATTTCTCCTGCAGAGAACTTGTTTTACCGAGGCAAGTTGCTTCCACTCCAACCGATTTTTACATCTCGTGATTATGAGGATATTAGTGAAAATGAATTTGAGTTCGACTTCTCTGTTTCTAACGCCAATCCCCCAAACCCTAATCTGTGCATCTCTCCTGCAGAGAACTTGTTTTACCAAGGCAAGCTGCTTCCCCTCCAGCCAATTTTTACATCTCGTGAACATGAGAATATTCGTGAAGATGAATTTGACTTCGAGTTCCCTATTTCGAACGCCAATCCCCCAAACCCAAGTCTGTGCATTTCTTATGCAGAGAACTTGTTTTACCAAGGCAAGCTGCTTCCCCTCCAGACAATTCTTACATCTCGTGAATATGACGATATCAGAGAAGATGAATTTGAGTTCGACTTCTCTACTTCTAACTCCCATCCCGCACAACCAAGTCTGTGCATTTCTCCTTCAGAGAAATTGTTTTACCAAGGCCAGCTGCTTCCCCTCCTGCCAATTCTTACATCTCGAGAATATGAGATTGGAATTAAGGATATTGCCCCTACGCACTCCTCTTGTAACGCACCTACTGGAATCAAAACCCAGTTGTCAAAGTTGCTCAAAACTGCGACCAAGTTGAGGATATCTTTTCTTGGATTCAGGAAGTCGGGAAAACCTGGCAAGGATTTGAAGTCTCGTTGTGTTGAAAATGCTGGTACTGGTGCTGCTATGGACTCTTTTCTGCCCAAGAAGAATAGACAGTTTACTGTGAAATTAAAGGTCGTGGAAGTACCTATGGAGCATAATTCTAAGGGTGCCAAGAGAGCTGACGACATTGTGTTGCAGAAGAAATCAGAGGATTCTGATGACGGACAAGGAAAGGCTTGCAAAAATATGAGTAGAAAAAAGAAGAGAGCCAAAGGGATTGTTCAGAAGTATGTGAAGAAGATAAAGCCTCTTTATGTTAAGATTTCACAGAACTGTAATGAGAAAATTAGGTTCGGAGATCTGGAGAAACTCGACGTTAGAAATGGAATGAGAAATCGCTGTTGTCAGCGTTTAGATAGAAGTGAGAAGCAGATCTCATTCTCATATTTCTCTGGTAACTTGAACATGGTTTACAAGCATCTGGGTAAGTGCAAACAATCACCTTCTGACATCCGGTGGAGGCATCCTAACTACTACAGTAGTGACAGCGCACTGATGGAGGTCCAGAATGCTGTTCAAGGAGCCATTGCCCACTGCAAGCTGTCCAATTACATTCATTGATGGTACGTAGTGTTCTACTCTGCCCTCTGGAAACAACCATTAATTCTCTTATTCAGTTGAATACCGGGCTTCATCCTGGACTCTTGAGGAATTGAAACTGGAGGTGGGGCTTTGTTTGTTTATGACTGAATACAACCTGCAAGATATTATTTGGGCATTGACAGTTTCTTCAATTCAAAGGCAACGGAGTTGCGCAATTTCTGTACAAAAGCTTGCATTGTGGTATACTCCCTATATTGTTAAGACGGCATGTGATACAGTATGCTGCAGTTGGACTAAATCACCATCAGTAAATATGCTTCATCAGATAGACTAGAGTGCCATTTGTAATCTGTAACTATGGGTTCAATCTACGAGTCTGTTTTGTGTACTCAATCAAATGTGTTTAATTTGATGTCGCTCGGATGCTTTTGATTATTGATGGACCAGTTTCATTTCGGATGCATATCATTATGTTTAGCCTGACTGAAAATGCTTCATATAAGTCTATATTTCTCCCTGCAACGTGGAAAGGTTTTTTTTCTAATTAATATAAAATAAGTTTTTTTAATTAATATAAAATAAAATAATAAGCTCAGGCTCCAAAGTTCTATCTTTGTGAAAATTTGTAAAAATTAAAACTTTTGTATTTAGATAAAGTTTTTTTCTTAATGGAAAAGTTTATTCTACAGTCTATGTAATTTTATTTCTATTATTAAAATTAAATTGAAATTTTATTTATAAATAAAAAAAAATAAACCTCTCTCCATTTATATTAAATCTATATTTAAAATAAATCTATACAAATGATAATAAAATCACACAAATAATAATAAAATCACAATTATGAAAAATGTAATGTAATTTGATTGTGACAAACTCACGCCTATATCTAAGCATTTCTATGTTATGTTCCATGTACAACGATGTACATGACATGATATATGTTTGTTATTAAATTCAATCCGCATCTTTTATAATGCCATAATTGCATGAGTTCTGTGGTTAATTGCTGTGTTGAAAATCCATCTACCAAAAAATTACTTAATTGGATCATAAAATTCTCCATTATTTTTAGTCCCCGCTGGGCACGGAGTATAGTGTTCGGTTTGCAGACAAACCTGTTTAATAATGTTTTATCAACGTAGGTTATACAAGTTTAAGAACAAATTAAGCTCAGCTTTAAGAGAAAACAGGTTAACTCATTGTTATTGAGGTTTAGTTTAACTGTAAGTTAATTCATTGTTATTGAGGGATTATTCTAGATATTTTTATAATCAAAATGAATATGAATATGGTGTAAAAATATTAATGGTAGAAAATTGAAATAGTTTTTGAAATATACAATTTTTGTTTATAGAGATTATGTATAACTATGTGAAATTTGATTTTTTCTAATAATGGTATATAATTTTACATGCAAAATGTAATGCATATATAAATTCATTATTTCAAGTGTTGAGTATCATAATGATGGAATTTTCTTGAAAAATATTGCATAATTGTAGAGAATACATTGTTCTAGTGTGGGGCTAATTTTTCAAAATTTATAATTTATAATTTTGTAGTTTCTATATCCTTGAAATTACAAGGCCCTTTATTAATGCAAGGTATGAGAACATTAATATTATCAAATAGTTTTTGTATTTTATTTTTAGGTTGTAGATGTTAATATGCGCTGGTGAAAAGTATAACTTATTTAAAAAATGGTTAAGATGATTAAACGTTATAGAGAAGAAAAAAAAGAAGTGTGTTTCACGATTCAAATATAGGTTAATGCAAAAATAGATTAATTTATCATTTAAAAATTTATAGATTTGAGTATGCATAGTTGAGTCTATATGTGTGTATGGTTTCATTGATGATGGATTTGTGTAAACTATAAAAAAGTATTGTCAAAAAAAGAATTATTATGAGGAATTAAGAGAAATGGAGGTTTCAAATTATTTGTAGCCCAAACCACCAGGTTTTTCACTCCATATATAAATACAAGGCAACCAAATCATCAAACACATAGGCTAAGTTTGTTACTCCCACCGCAAAAATTGAATGAAGAGGAATATGCACACTCTTTTCTCACTAACTATTCAAAAGGTGAGTTTGACAAGAATGTGAAAAATAAATTTTATACGAATACATGGCATCAACAGCATGTTGACCCACAACAACAAACCTTTCAAAGGTATCCTTAATCTCTTAATGGGGATAGTTAGCATGGGTATGATTCTTGGGTCCTTAGACATAGCTAGGGGAGGAAACCTAAATGTTAAACCATAAAGGAACCTTCTAGCCATTTAGGGTCAAAGAGGATCCCTCAAACAACCACACATGACCTCTTAAGAATATCACTTTCCTTGTTTTGTTGATGTTGTTGCCACTAAGTACCTTTTCTCACCTCCTCCCATTTTTTCGCTTACGGTCCACCTCTCCTAGTCTCATATATCTCCCAACTTTGTCTCACCTATATCTTAGTGATATCTATACCCCTTCCCTACTCATCCACACTTTGGCTCTTCTCACCTCCTCCACCTTTAACTGTCAATCACCACCTCTTCATGGTGACCTCTCCTTCTCTCACATATATTCTCTCTTCTCATCCCTCACCTCTTTGCTACCCATACCGATACCCATCCACCTTCCCTCTTCATTGACATTCTATCCCGAACAATTTATCCCCTTTACATTCTCTACCCCTCATCTCCTCCCTCTATATCCTATGACATCCCCATTTCCTCTCCGCCCTCTATATCCTATGACATCCCCATTTCCTTAGCCTCACCCTCACCTCCTCTCCTCTCTAACATACCCTTCATTCTATCTCACCCTCCCCTGTTCCTTCATCTTACTCTTTATTCCTACCACTTCCCCTCCCTTATACATCTACCCTTTACCTATTCTCACCTCCTCCCCCTCTACTCCTCCCCCACCATCTCATACTCACCTTTCGTAATCTAACCAGCTCCCTCTCCTCTCCTCAACCTTCTACTTTCTATACTCACCCATATTCCTTCTCTTATCACCTCCTCTCCCTCCTCTTTGATGCATTTTGCCTCTTTTGGTCGGCTCTCACCACTCTCCCCCCTTTCTACCCTCAACCATTTCCCTCTTCTCATCTTCATAGCTCATTACATAAATACATTTTTTTATGTAATAAATATACTTATGAAATTATTATTTATTTTGTTATATTTAATTAAGTTATTTAATATTTAATACTTTTTATTATATATTTAATTCAAATTTATTGCGATAAAAAATTAACTTTGATTATAAAATATTTATTTTAAATCACTCAAAATTTTAAATTCCATATATTTTTTTCGGTCATACCAACTATTAATTTTAAACTTCATATTAATTTTAAACTTCATAGATCTTTTTAAAGTCATAGTAAATATGAATGCATTCATCCATTGATTTTAGCTGTTAACTCACTGCAACGACGAACGTTGATTAAAATAGAGTAAAAATACTTTTCCAAAAGTATACTTCGACCACTCTTATGTTTTCAAGAATGCTAATTAAATGGTGAAGAAATAAAAGTCTTCCGAGCAATTCTTGTCAATGAGAAATATGGTTAAAGTATTGAAAGGCCATGAATGGTAGCATTGCACCAAGACTTAATAGTATGGATAATCGTTGCAGTATTCTTATTAAGAGTGGGATAGATTAATATGGTTATTTTTTTCGATTTTAAATATTAATAAAGTTTTACTGTAATAACTTTCACTGAGATCAAATATTGGTTTATTAGATTTAAAAAACAAATTATTTATTTTAATTTAATATTTTATTTCTAAATTATTCTACTTTTATTAAATTTAAAATTATTCTACTTTTTATTAAATAAATTTAATAAAATTTAAAGCTTAACGATGAAATCCGATAACATGCTCACGAGTTTTATAACAGACCTTCGTACTCCTACCTAATGCTGCCTCTATTTTTAATTATGCTACCTCAATTGTTCTACTTTTCATTAAATAGGATTTGAAGATAAACGATGAGATTTGATAACCTGCTCACGAGTTTTATAGTATACCTTCGTACTCATACCTAATGGCTTCTCTATTTTTAAATATGCTTACCAGTAAATATAAAATATTAATAATTATGTGGACTTTAACTCTTTATCTTTATGTCACAAGAATCAATGTAACTGTAACCCTTAATAATTATGTGGATTTAACTCTTATTTTTATGTCACAGGAATCAATGTAACCTTATGGAGGTTGTTAGTTAACAACAGCGTGATTGGGTAGTCTATTGCTTCGAGACAAGAGGCACCTGTTACCACCATTTTCCACATATTTCGATTTGCACATGCCTTCTATTTTTCTTTTGCATCGGAGCACTACAGATACTTCTAGCCGGAGCTTACTTTACCTATGTTTACCTTAATTGAGAAATTACACCCTATCAATACACACCTTTTCTCAGTTAAATATTTATTTATTTTATTGGGAAACCACAGAGACTTCTAGCGGGAGCTTACTTTACCTGTGCTTACATTAATTGAGAAACTACACCCTATCAATACACACCTTTACTCGGTTAATATTTATTTATTTTATACATCAATGATGTTGATAATAATTAAACAAATGTCGATTTTATTTATGTTGGTATAATTTAAGATTTATTTTTAATGGTGTATTTTAAGATTTATTTGTGTAATTGTGTTATTAGGTTTAAATTAATTTTAATCATTTATAGTAATTTATTTATGAGTTATAAAAAAATAAGTTTCCACTTACTATAAAACATTATTATTAAATTTATAATTAAAAGTATTTATGAGTTATAAAGAAATAAGTTTTCGGTTATTATTAAATATTATTATTAAATTTATAATTAAAAGTTATGAGTAAAGTTTTTTTATTTTGATAATCTAATTATTCCTATGATAATGAACAAGGTTTTAAGCTATTTTTAAGAAAAAGAAAAAATGAAGTTTCAAGGGTGTATAAATTTAGTTCTAATATTAAATTTGGAACTCACAATTTTAGAAATCTAGCTCTAATAGTAAATTTGGAGTTCACAATTTTAGAAGGAAGTAGAAGAGGAATACATTTTCTTCAAAAGAAAGTTGATGCAATTCTTAATGCAGGTTCTTTATAAACTTCTCAAGATAAGGCTTAGGTACTAAAGAATAAGAATCACTTGTAAGAATGGAGAAAGATAAGGAAGATGATAATGTCCCCTCTTCTCCATCCTTTTTAGAAGTGTTAAAGAAAAAATCATGTACCTTTCTGTTGGAAATACTGCACAAGAAAAGAAAATCAGCTTTTAGGAACTCTAACCTCCCTTAATTTTTGTTGGGGTCCATTTTGACAAATTTTTATTATCCTTTGTTTTTGTATCATTTTGTGTAAGTAATTTGTAGTGAGCAAATTAAATTTTGGAAAATTTTGAATTGAGCTCCTTTCTTTTTTCATTTTGATGATAAATAATTGTTTTTGGTTTATATCCATCTTTATTCTCAATTTGTAAAATAAACATTCTTTATATTCGCTTAGTCTAAATTGCCTGGAAAATTATGGAAATTCCAGTTATATTTAGAGAAAATCCGGCAAGGATTTTTGTAAATCTAAGTTATAGTTGTTAAACTTCCAAATTTTAGGTGTCCTAGACATTTTTGATGGTGTTGAATCCATTTCCATCATCAAAAACATGATTCAAGCACTCCCTCTACGAGATTTTTTGAATTTTTTTTGCCCAGATTCCAACCACTTTTAGCTGTCCAGGGAATTCTTTAGCCTCGTTAGACGACTCCCTTTATATTTATCCTATATACTTTTGCTAAATTTCCCTTTTCACATTTCTATAACTAAGTTTAAAAAATTATTACTTTAATCTCATAAATAAAATAAAACAAAAAGAACTTGTAGCTTAATTAGTACTGGCCTTGGAAATGAAATATGACCAAAAAAAAAGAAAAGAAAAAAAAAAAAACAAAACAAAACAAAACCTAATTACACCAATCAACATGAGAAAATGAACCTGATAAAAATATAATCAAACATGAGAAAATGAACCTGATAAAAATATAATTTATAAAAATAAACGAACAAACCGTATTAAAATTTGCAAATAACGTTACCATTTACTAACCCCTTTAAACTAATATGTTATATCCGTTATGTTTGAAGTAGTATTAAGTTTGTGGCCACCTCATCATAACCGCCCCAATTTCTTTGAAACAGATTCGGAAAACCGGTTGCACGTGAACCCCGAAAAACCCACTTTTGCATGGAACTGCACAACGTGGACCGGATCCCAAATCTCAGTAACCACGAAGTAATCGATGTAGTCAATGCTCAAATGAATGAGGATACTTGAATTTATCTATAAACGCACACTGAATGAATGCATTACGTACCCTTATAAACTGCATAACCTTGCCCTCTCCACATAAACTGCATAACCTTCTTTCATAAATTCATCACTCCTTAGAGCCTTTATAAGTCTAGACCGCCTTCAGTAAAGTAGTGTCAAGAGTTTATCGAGGCTCCAATCCAAATCCAATGGAGTATTACTGTACATGTAAGTACCTTCGGGATAGCTTAGAAGCTTCTTATTCAGATGATAGCCAAGCCGATCATCATGAGTGTTCTACCTATGTAGACAATAGCCAATACTTCGACATTGATATAATTTCCTCTCCCATTTGTCCGACATACAACATCCCCATGTCCAGTTCAATCTCCAATAAGGACATTAGCGAAATTGAATTCGAGTTCGGCTTCCCTATTTTTAACGCCAATCCCCCAAACCCAAATCTGTGCATTTCTCCTGCAGAGAACTTGTTTTACCGAGGTAAGTTGCTTCCACTCCAGCCGATTTTTACATCTCGTGATTATGAGGATGTTAGTGAAAATGAATTTGAGTTCGACTTCTCTGTTTCTAATGCCATTCCCCCAAACCCTAATCTGTGCATCTCTCCTGCAGAGAACTTGTTTTACCAAGGCAAGCTGCTTCCCCTCCAGCCAATTTTTACATTTCGTGAATATGAGAATATTCGTGAAGATGAATTTGAGTTCTGTTGGGTATTTTTAATGGGGAAAATACCAAAAACCAAATATTCAAACACACAGAGGCAATGCTCTGTTTCTTTTGCTCCAGGATCTTTTGTGCACACAGAAGACTTAAAAAAAAATCACAGAGAGACAGAGGATTTCACCATAAAATATTTCTATTCATTAAAACAAAAAAAAAATTCACTGTGTCTCCATATGAGAATTTACACTGCTGGAAAAATTCCCATTAACATTTACTGCTGTAAAACCTCCATTCACATTTACTGGTGTAAAACAATTTTACATACTGCTGTAAAAGCAAAACTTACACAGGCTTACAAAATTCGCTCCACCATTTTCTTTATGCACTGCTGTGCAAAAACCACACATGGTTTTTCTTACACCTGTGTTTTACCAAAATGCCCCTCAAAACATTACCACTCTGTTCTTCCTATATTTTCTCGCACTGCTGTGCATAAAGAAAATGGTGGAGCGAATTTTGTAAGCTTGTGTAAGTTTTGCTTTTACAGCAGTATGTAAAATTGTTTTACACCAGTAAATGTGAATGGAGGTTTTACAGCAGTAAATGTTAATGGGAATTTTTCCAGCAGTGTAAATTCTCATATGGAGACACAGTGAATTTTTTTTTTGTTTTAATGAATAGAAATATTTTATGGTGAAATCCTCTGTCTCTCTGTGATTTTTGTTTAAGTCTTCTGTGTGCACAAAAGATCCTGGAGCAAAAGAAACAGAGCATTGCCTCTGTGTGTTTGAATATTTGGTTTTTGGTATTTTCCCCATTAAAAATACCCAACAGTGGTATCAGAGCCAGGTTTAGGCTCTTTGAAGGTGACAAAGAAGCTGAAGGGAGAAGGTTTGTAGCTGCAGCAAAACTTCTCAGGCAGACAGAAGACTCAGACATCAAAGGATTCAGGTATTTCAAAAGTTTTTTTTGTGTTGCTGAAGAAGCAGTGATTTGTTTTAAATACACAGTCAAGGAATGGCCAGCACAAGCACTGGTATGGGTTTGTTTAACACCCAGCTCCCACAGTTTAATGGGAAAAACTATGACTACTGGGCAATAACCATGACAGCCCTATTTGCCTCTCAAGACTTATGGGAAATAGTTGAGGAAGGTTTTGAAGAACCAGCAGATGAAACTGAGTTCAATGCACTAACTCAGGGAGAGAGAGATCAGTTGAAGAGCAATAGGAAGAAGGATTCGAAAGCCCGTATGTTGTTGTATCTAGCAGTAGACCAGAGTGTGTTTCCAAGGTTAGCAGCAGCTAAGACAGCAAATGAAGCATGGCAAACCCTCAAGACAGCCTATCAAGGCATGGAAAGAGTGAAGACAGCAAAGCTACAAATGCTGAGAAAGGATTTTGAGAATTTGTGCATAAAGGAGTCAGATAACATTGACTCATTCTTCACTCATGTGATTGGTGTAATCACACAAATGAGAACTCATGGAGAAACCATTGAAGACAGAAGGATTGTGGAGAAAATATTGAGGGTCTTACCCTCAAGGTTTGATGCCATAGTCACCACCATCGAAGAGACAAAGGATCTCTCAAGTTATTCAGTTGATGAGCTACATGCATCACTGATAACACATGAGCAGAGGTTGAGTAGGAATGAAAACTCATCTCTTGAGCAAGCCTTCAAGACCCAGATGTCCTTTGGAAGAGGAAGAGGTCAAGGCAGAGGAAACAAGAGAGGAAGAGGCAGAAGCCAGAACAGAGGTGGAAGGAACAGCCCAGCAAATGCACAAGGAAGAGGCAGCAATCCAAATCAGAACCAAGGTCAAGGCAGCAGCCAACAAGGAGGACAACATCATGCTCAAGGACAAAGGTATGATAAATCTAATGTTCAATGCTATTATTGCAAAAAGTATGGACATTATGCAAGTGATTGTAGAAAGAAACAGCATGATATGAGTAGTAGACAAAATGCAAATGTTACAAGAGAAAACAGCAGTCAAAATAATGTCCTGTTAGCTTGTAACATGGCTGAAACACATAGTGAAGACATATGGTTTTTAGACTCAGGTTGCAGCAACCATATGACAGGAAACATTGCCCTCTTCTCAGCCTTAAATCAGAATTTGAAATCAGAGGTTACACTAGGAACTGATAGTAAAGTGTCTGTTATGGGAAAAGGGGAGATAAAAATATTTACAAAACAAGGAGAAAAGAAAACCATAGCAGATGTATACTATGTCCCCGGAATAAGATGTAACCTATTGAGTGTTAGACAGCTTATCCAAAAGGGTTACAATGTTTACTTTGTAAATGATGTGTGCACCATCATGGACATACCACCCAGCAAAAGATGCATTGCTGAAGTGAAGATGACAAGGAACAGGATGTTCCCTCTCAGGATAAGGGCAGATTTGAAAAACAAAAATGAAATTGCAGCAGTCACCCAAGAGGCCTTCCAAAGCGTGCCAAAGGATGAGAACTGGTTATGGCACTTGAGATTCGGGCATCTAAATTTTGGAGGTCTGAATTTGTTGAGCAGAAAAGGAATGGTAAAGGGATTACCATTGATAGAGAAGCCGGACAGCCTTTGTGAAGGTTGTATATTGGGCAAACAACATAGAGAAAGTTTTCCATCAGGGAAAAGCATAAGGGCAAAGACATCCTTAGAGATTATCCACTCAGATTTGTGTGGACCAATGCAAGCTCCATCGTTAGCTGGCAGCCTATATTTCTTGACATTCATTGATGATTTTACAAGAAAGACTTGGATATATTTCCTCAAAAACAAGAGTGAAGTGTTTGAGAAATTCCAAAACTTCAAAGAATTTGTTGAAAACCAAAGCGGGCTGCATATAAAAGTTTTGAGAACTGATAGAGGAGGTGAGTATATCTCCAATGAATTCCTTAAGTATTGTAGAGAAAATGGAATACATAAACAGTTCACAACTCGGTACACTCCGCAGCAAAATGGAGTTGCTGAAAGGAAGAACAGAACCATCATGGAGATGGCAAGGAGCATGTTGAAGGCAAAGCATTTGCCAAATGAGTATTGGGATGAAGCTGTAAATTGTGCAGTGTATATTTTGAACAGGTGTCCTACAAAAGCAGTCATGAACAAAGTGCCGGAAGAGGCATGGAGTGGGAGAAAGCAAGGAGTCACCCACATAAGAGTTTTTGGATGTGTGGCCTATGCACACATTCCAGATCAGCTAAGGAGGAAGTTGGACAGCAAAGGGGAGAAATGCATCTTCATTGGATACAGTGAGGAATCCAAAGCCTACAGGCTGTACATCCCATCTACCAAGAAGTTCTTTGTAAGCAGGGATATTCAATTCATTGAAGAGGAAGCTTGGGATGGAAGCATAGAGAAAACTGTGAATGTCAAGAACTGTTTGTCTCATGATGAAGATGAAGAGGAGGTGGCTAAAATGCATCCCCAAACAGCAGCGCCAACACAAGGACAGCAAGGTACACCATTGAGGATCAATGAGAGTGCTTCTCCAAGCACACCACAAGGAGGAAATTCAAGTGCATCTTCAAGCACTTGCACACCAAGTGAACGAGGTAAGAAGTTTAGAAATCTAAGTGACATTTATGATGAAGGAATGAATTCCTTATTTGCCTTGTATTGTCAGGTTGATGATCCTATTCATTTTGAAGAAGCTATTAAAGATAGGAAATGGATAGAAGCTATGGATGAAGAAATGAATGCCATAGAGAGAAACAAAACATGGGATTTGGTTGAGTTACCAAAAGGCAAAGAAGTCATTGGTGTGAAATGGGTCTACAAGACCAAGAGCAATGTTGAAGGCAAGATTGAAAGGCACAAGGCAAGGCTGGTTGCCAAAGGCTACAAGCAGCAGTATGGGAGAGATTATGAGGAGACTTTCGCCCCGGTTGCAAGAATGGAAACCGTGAGAGCAGTGCTGTCCATAGCTGCACAAAACAAATGGAAAGTCTACCAAATGGATGTGAAATCAGCATTCCTAAATGGAGTGTTAATGGAAGAGGTTTATGTTGAACAGCGTCTCGGCTATGAGAAGAAAGGTGAAGAGCACAAAGTGTGCAAATTGAAGAAAGCTCTTTATGGGCTGAAGCAAGCACCAAGAGCATTGTACAGTAGGATAGATTCATATCTATTGGATAATGAATTTGACAAATGTGAAGGAGAACCCACAGTCTACATCAAGGAAAAGGATGGTAAGGTTTTAATTGTTGTCTTATATGTTGATGATGTGATTTTCACAGGTAATGATGATCAGCTCATTGAGAATTTTAAATCAGTCATGAAGGATGAATTTGAAATGACTGACATGGGTTTCTTGAGATACTTCTTAGGCATAGAAGTAGATCAAAATGAAAAAGGAATTTTTATATCTCAAGCAAGATATGTAAATCAAGTTTTGGGCAGATTTAACATGCAAGAGTGCAAGGCAGCCATCACTCCCACAGTAATGGGATTAAAGCTCAGCAGAGAGGACAGCAGCAAGGATTTTGATCCTAGTTTGTACAAGAGTATTGTAGGCAGCCTCATGTACTTAACAGCTACTAGGCCTGATTTAATGTATGCTGTTAGTTTGATTTCCAGATTCATGGAGAGGCCAAAGGAGGCACATTGGCAGGCAGCAAAGAGAATTTTGAGGTATGTTAAAGGCACCAAAATGTTTGGAATTTTATATCATGCCTCAGAACATTCAAATTTGGTTGGATACACAGACAGCGATTGGGCTGGAAGTGTAGATGATCGGAAGAGCACTTCCGGTTATGTTTTTAATATAGGTTCAGGAGCCATTTCATGGGCTTCTAAGAAGCAGTCCATTGTAGCATTGTCTACAGCAGAGGCTGAATATGTGGCAGCTACAGCAGCAGCATGTCAAGCAGTGTGGATGAGAAGAATGTTGAGAAGCTTAGGCCAAGAGCAGGCAAAAGCGACAGTGATCTTTTGTGACAATAGCTCAGCTATTGCATTGTCAAAGAATTCAGTGTTTCATAAGAGAACGAAACACATTGATACCAGGTTTCACTACATCAGAGAATTGGTGAACAATGGAGAAATTGTCCTAGAACATTGCAGGACTCAGGAACAGGTAGCAGACATCTTGACAAAGCCATTGGATCAGAAAAGCTTTGAATTTTTGAGAAAGTGTCTGGGTATGACCGAATGCCCAGCTGTTGAAATTAAAGGGGAGTGTTGAAATCTAATTTCAACGCAGCTGCCAGAAACCGGTCAATAAACCTCGCCGGAAAGCTCTCGGGTTGATTTCAGGCAGAAGGAATAATCCGGCAAGGAGCTCCGAGAAAATATGGAGCTGACACGTGGTTGACCCCTGACGTAACGCAACGTAAGAATCTCGGGGGTTAATGTTCAGCACTTGTTGGCCTTCCGATATCATTTTCGCCGTTCGATCTGCTCCACTCCTTTCAGCCGTTGATTGATTAAACCTGCACACGGGCCTACATCAAATTAAAACTCATGCGTGGAGTAAAAGACTTATGGGTTGACCGCCGTATGAAAGAATTTAATGAATTTATGTGTTGTTCGTAGTTTTTAGGTAGATGCTTTTAATATAAGTATGGGCACGTATAATATATGTTTTTTATATATTTTTTTTATACGGCATGTATTAAAAAAAGGTCGTATGTAATAATTTTATGTTTTGAGTGTGTTGACTTTTATTTACATGTATCGCACATGGGAGGAGACAGAGGGAGTTCACAGCAGCGTAAAAAGATTGATGGTGCAGTAAAAAGAAAAACACACAGCAGTGTGTAAAATGAGTAGAACCAGGTGATGTAATTTTTGGAATAGCAAAAACCATGTGTGGTTTTGCACAGCAGTGCAGAAAGGAAATGGTGGAGCGATTTTTGTAACTCTGTGTAAATTTCTTTTACAGCAGTAAACTTATGTAAATCCTTTTATTACAGCAGTAAGTTGTTTTTCACACCAGTGAATATAAAAAAAAGGATTTTACAGTGGTAAATCTTTGTATCAGGTTTTAATGAACATAATGTTTTTATGGTGGTGAAATACTCTGTCTCCCAGTGAATTTTTTTTCAAGTCTTCTTCTGCACAAAAGATCCTGAAAGGGTAGAAACAGAGCTTGCCTCTGTGTGTTTGTTTATTTGGTTTTTGGTATTTTCCCCATGTAAAAATACCCAACAGTTCCCTATTTCAAACGCCAAACCTCCAAACCCAATTGTCTGCATTTCTCCTGCAGACAACATGTTTTACCGAGGCAAGCTGCTTCCTCTCCAGCCAATTCTTACATCTCGTGAATATGAGGAAATTAGTGATGATGAATTTGAGTTCGACTTCTCTATTTCTAACACCAATCTCTCAAACCCTAACCTACCCATTTCTTCTGCAGAGGACTTATTTTACCAACGCCGGGTGCTTCCCCTCAAGCCAGTTCTTACATCTCGTGAATATGATGTTGGAATTAAGGATGTTTCCCCTATGCAGTCATCTAGTAACGTACCTGCTGGAATCAAAAACCAGTTCCCCAAGTTCGTCAAAACTGCGACCAAGTTGAAGATATCTTTTCATGGGTTCCAAAAGTTGGGTAAACTTGGCATGAATTTGAAGTTTCCTTCAGGTGCTGGTGTTGGTATGGACTCTTTTCTGCCCAAGAAGAATAGACTGTTCACTGGGAAATTAAAGGTCGTGGAAGTACCTATGGAGCATAATTATAAGGGTGCCAAGAGAGCTGACGACATTGCGTTCCAGAAGAAATCAGAGGATTCTGATGACGGACAAGGAAAGACATGCAAAAATATGAACAGAAAAAAGAAGAGAGCCAAAGGGACTGTTAAGAAGTATGTGAAGAAGATAAAGCACCTTTATGTTAAGATGTCACAGAGAGGTAATGACAAATCTAGGTGTGATGATCTGGAGAAACTCGGAGTTAGAAACGGAACGAAAAATCGCAGTTGTCAGCGTTCAGATAGAAGTGAGAAGCAGATCTCATTCTCATATTTCTCTGGTAACTTGAACATGGTTTACAAGCATCTGGGTAATTGGAAACAATCACCTTCTGACATCCAGTGGAAACATCCTAACCACTACAGTAGTAACAGCACACTGATGGACGTGCAGAACGCCGTTCAAGGAGCCATTGCCCACTGCAAGCTGTCCAATTACATTCATTGATGGTACGTAGTGCTCTACTCTGACCTCTGAAAATAAGCATTAATTCCCTTATTCAGTTGAAACCGGGCTTCATCCTTAACTCTTGAGGAATTGAAGCTGGAGGTGGGGCTTTGTTTGTTTATGACTGAATACAACCTGCAAGATATTATTTGGGCATTGACAGTTTCTTCAATTCAAATGCAACGGAGTTACACAATTTCTGTACAAAACCTGGCATTGTGGTATACTCCCTATATTGTTAAGACGGCATGTGATACAGTTCTTCTGCAGTTGGACTAAATCACCATCAGTAAATATGTTTTATCAGATAGACTAAAGTACCATTTGTAATCTGTAACTATGGGTTCAATCAACGAGTCATGTTTTATCAGATAGACTAAAGTACCATTTGTAATCTGTAACTATTGGCTCAATCAATGAGTCTGTTTTTTCTCAATCAGAAGTGCTTAATGTCAGGCCAGGGTAACTCCAAAATGGGCAGTGGAAAACTGACTGATTATTTCATTAGACAACTATTGTTTATATACATAAAATGGACGGATCAGTTCATCTTCTTGATGACTGTTCACGTTCCTGTTTACCCAACCGTTGAAGATTAGGTGTGAACATTCCCCCCCTTAATCTGAAGGGATGTTGGTGAGCCCAAGCATCGTTCTGAATCTTTCAAGTTTTTCTCTTCCAAGCGCTTTGGTGAAGATGTCTACAATTTGCTCATTTGTGGAACAATGACGGAGATGGATTGTTTTGGCCTCAACATGATGTCGGATCAGATGATATTTAGTATTGATGTGCTTAGTACGATCATGGAACTTTGGGTTCTTGGCCAACTTTATTGCAGAGGTGTTATCAATCATGAGTGGAGTTGATTGTACTTGTTTTACTTGCAAATCTTCAAGAATTTTCCTAAGCCACACAATTTCTTTCGTTGCTTCAGCTGCTGCCACGTATTCTGCTTCTGTTGTGGAATCTGCTGGAACTGATTGTTTGCGTGATCTCCAGGAGACAGCTCCTGATCCAAGACTCATAGCATATCCTGAAGTAGATACCCCAGTTTCTTTGTCTCCATCGAAGTCTGAATCAGAGTATCAAATCAAGCTGAAGTCGTCCACCTGTGTATACTTGATTCCAAGGTCTTAAGTTCCCTTCAAGTACCTTAGAACTCTTTTTGCAGCAGACCAATGTCCCTCACAAGGCTTTTGCATAAACCTGGAGAGGATTCCAACAGCAAATGAAATGTCTGGTCTGGTAGTAATGAGGTAGATGAGACTTCCTACAAGCTGTCTATACTTTGTTGCATCCTCAAATTCCTTTCCTTCAATAGATGTGAGCTTCAAGTTTTGTTCCATTGGAGTAGAAAAAGGATTGCACTTTGTCATGCCAAATCTGTTTAACGGATCTCCAATGTATTTCTTCTGAGAAAGAAATATGGATTTTGGATGTTGGGTTACTTCAATGCCAAGATAATAATGAACATAGCCCAAATCAGTCATTTCAAAACTTTTTCCTAATTCTTTCTTTATGGATGCAATATAGCTTTCATTGTTCCCTGTCATTAAAATATCATCTACATATACCACAAGATATACAACTGTTTTGCCAACTTTCTTGACAAATAAAGTTGCATCATCAAGATCAAAATGTTTGAAGTTGAGTTTCAGAAGATGCTCAGTTAGTTTTTCATACCAGGCTCGTGGTGCTTGTTTGAGGCCATACAAGGACTTCACAAGTTTTCATACTTTATGTTCATGTCCTTTCACAGAAAATCCTTCAGGCTGGGACATAAAAACATTTTCTTTTAGATCTCCATTCAAGAATGCAGTTTTTACATCCATTTGATGGACTTTCCAACCGTTCTGAGCAGCTAGTGCCAAGAGTGTCCGGATGGTGGCCCATTTTGTTGTGGGGGCAAAAGTTTCCTCATAATCGACCCCTTCCTTCTGTGCAAAACCTTTTGCCACAAGCCTAGGTTTGTGCTTGTCAAGTGAGCCATCAGCTTTGTACTTGTTCTTGTAGACCCACTTGCAGCCAATTGGTTTGGTTCCAAATGGAGGATCAACCAGCTTCCAAGTGGCATTCTTTATGAGGGCATCATACTCCTTCTGCATCGCTTCTTTCCATTCATCATGAGAAGCAGCTTCTTTGAAGGAAGTTGGTTCAAAATCTGTAGACAAGTTCAATTCACAATCATAAGTAACATCCATATCAACAGGTGAATAAGAGTTATCTACATCACCTCCATCTTGTCGGTTTGTATTTCTGATTCCTGTTTTTCCAATTTCATTAGGATGAACACTTTCAAGTGTCTTTGTCAGCCACTTTGGGGGACCTTTCTGAGATGGTCCAGGCTGCTCTGTTGATTGAGTTGGGACTAAATCAAGATTGAGTCTCCCAATTCTATCAATTACATCACTTAAAGGATCATCCGGTGTTGGAGTTTCATGCAAGGGAGATTATTCTTCAGAAGAAGATTCCACATGTTGATCTAGTATAGGAATCCCCCCTTCAAGATGTGGAATCTGATTATCAAACTCTTGAAATGATTTCGTTTTTGTGAATCTATCCAAGCGATCAAGTTGCCGCTCAACAACACTGTCAGATTTGGATGATTCAAGAAAAATGACATCTCTAGATACAACAAACTTTTTATTTACTTCATCATAGAGACGGTATGATTTAGAGGTGTTTGAATACCCCAGGAAGATACACTTACGACTTCTAGCACCAAGTTTGTTTCTATGTACCTTTGGTATTAAAGCATAACAGGTGGAACCAAAAATCCTGAGATGTTTTACCGAAGGAACATGTCCATACCACAATTCATAAGGAGTCTTGTTTCTTATAGCACTAGATGGACATCTATTCTTTATATATGCAGCACATAGAACAGCATCAGCCCAAAACATTATCTTTACATTTTTGAAGAAAAGCATGGATCGTACCATATTCAAAATTGTTCTATTCATTCTTTCTGCTACACCATTCTGTTGGGGATTATAAGGTACAGTTGTTTGATGTTTGATCCCATGTTGGCGAAGATAGTTTTCAAATTCATTTGATGTATATTCTTTTCCATTATCAGTGCGAATAGACCCAATATGAGATTGTGCATCATTTTCAATCCACTTATGAAAATTCTTGAATGTTTGAAAAGCATCAGATTTGTTCTTCAATGAATAAACCCAACACATTCTGGTGTAATCATCAATAAATGTCATGATATATTTATTTCCATTTGCAGAAGGAACAGGCATTGGACCACATAAATCTGAATGAATGAGTTCAAGCTTCCTATGTGCTCTTGAATGTGAATCATGAAAAGACTGTTTGCTATGCTTTCCTAGAATGCAAGCATCACATTGCTTATGTTTTCTAGGAATTGTAGGCAAACCAACAACACCATTTTTCTTTAATAAGCGGAGACTGTCATAGTTTAAATGTCCAAATCTAGCATGCCATAATAAACTTGATGGAAGTGTACCTTCTTCATGATGAGAAATATATGAGAAATGTTGTGCATGAGCAGAGGTTCCTTGCAGTTTAAGAAGTCTTTCTTCTTCTATTCCCCTCATGACAAGTGAGTGGTCAGATGTCTTTCTTACCTCAAGCTTTCCATCAAACATATGAATGGAGTGACCTTGCTGGCGGATGTGGACCAAGGATAGCAAGTTTCTCTTGAGCTGTGGGAGATATAGAACATGATCCAGAAGAAAGTCTGGAAGACCAGGCAGTTTAAGCCTGATTGTGCCAAGCCCTGATGGCTTGATTTTTGACTGATCTGCAAAGTATACTGCTCCATCAACATTATCAGTGAAATCTTCAAAAAAATCTTTCCTATGAGTCATATGACAGGTTGCTCCTGAATCAAGCAACCAATCATTTTTCGAAGAAGCAAGTGAAGCATTAAACAAATCTTCATTTACTCCAATGTTACATTGTGTCTCAATATAGTGAGCGGATTCAGGTGCTTTACCTTTGTCTGTGTCATCAGTTTTACCTTTCTGCTGGTTTCTTCTCTGCTCAATTTTGTCCCATGGTAGCTTGCATGTAGAAGCATCATGTGATCCATTTCGTTTGCAGCGAATGCAATGCAAATCTGCCTTTTCTCCTTGAGAATGTCTGCCCCCTCTGCCTCTGAAGTATCTTCCTCTTCCTCTTCGTCCACCTCTTCCTCTTGTAGAATCTTGTGCATGATGCTTTTCTTTATGAGCAAGGCAAACAGTCTCTTTAGAAGATTCAGGGACTGTCTTCTTTCCAAAGGCTTTCTCTCTTTCAGCAAACTTTTTCACAAGAGAGTCAAAGGTTATATCTTTAAGATTTCCATTTGCTTGTAATGACTCAAGATAATTGGAGTAGGTAGGATAGAGTGCTTTGAGAAAGGCAATAAGAGAGATATCCAGCTCAACCTTAGTGGATTTAATATCATGCATTATAGACTTTATTTCAGATGCAAGAGCAAGAGGATCATTATTTTTCAGTTCAAGAGTGAAGAGTTTAATCATGAGCTGAACAACTTCAAGTGCAGAATGTGAATCATAGAGTTATTTCAGCTTTTGTAAAGCTTCAAAGGTAGTGGAATAGGATGAAATATGATGACTTACTTCTTCATTTACAGATGTTGCGATCAATGCATGGGCTTTGCTGTTCTTGTTTTACCAAATGACAAGTTCTTTATCTGATGTGGGCTGCACAGGGTCTTTGTCTTCTTCTCCGACACACACTCCTTTCGACAACTCATTGTAGATGAGGGTGTGTTTTACCATCCGAGACCATTCAAAATAGTTCTCCTTGCCAGTGAGAACTATTCCGACCATAGAGATGATTGAATGCATTCTGTAAAAAATTACTTCTGCTAAAAAAAAAAAATCCTTACGTTACAGCCTTCAAATCCCTCTAATATTTTGCTAAAAGCATCAGCATTTCATTGTACATATCACTGCAATACTACTATGTTTTGAAAAATGCGTAATGGATCACTTCAATATATTACTTCATTCTATTAATATATCACTTCAATATATCAATACTACAAATGCTTTGGTATATAAGACATTCTGGAAACACCGCAATATTTTGAATGATATACAAACGCTTTGAATTATTTAAACTGTGTAATATCATGAAGTCAACAAACTGCTCAACGCTATACCAAAACCGCCATCATAAATATATATTGAAGTTAAAATCAACAGCACAACATTATACCAGAACCGCCATACTGAAGTTAAAATCATCTCTCTTGTCATATATCGGCATTCTCAAACTTAAGGGACTCACAGATTACAGAGCGACTTCAATCCATCAGGAGGACCATGCCTTGTGCTAGCACAATAGCCTCTGATAATGGAGCTCTACCCACATTTAAGATGAGCGAGTCCACCTTCATTGCCCTGTTGCTGCTGCTACTGCAGCATCCTCCCGTGCACAGCCCTTATACTCGACACACACATCGAGTAATTAGACCCTCGGCTCCCGTTTTAGGCATATGCACGTCGAGTATCGATCCATCTGCTCGGTCTGCAATTTGAAATTTTCGATTATTTGTTTCTGATTCGGAAGGATGGCCACCAGGGTGAATCCGCCTAACGGAGTTTTTGTGGAGGGGAAACACTACTATTCGATGTGGCGCAACACATTCGAGTTAGACACCAAGTATATTCCCATCAAACCTATTGGGAAGGGCGCCTATGGAATTGTTTGCTCGGCCAGAAACGCAGAGACCAACGAGAAAATTGCCATTAAGAAGATCATCAATGCATTCGAGAACCAGACCGATGCGAGGAGGACGCTCAGGGAAATCAAGCTTCTCAGGCTGTCGAGAATTGAACGGTAATCGAGAGGCGGTTGCAGAGATTGAAGTTGTTCAGGAAGCTTTCAAAAGAAGCTCTGAGTCGGGCGATTTGTGGAGCAAGGAAGTATTAACCAGAGAGGCAGTGGGATTCAACGTAATGCAAGGCTCTCAGAATGTTGGTGACGCAGCATATGGTTAAGCGCTTCGGATGTGGAGGGAAAGCCAATCCGTTTGTGTATATGGCGCTAATTCCCCCTAATATGAGCGAGCTCGAAAGGCTGGAAGAGGCAAATGCCGTGGGAATGATATGATTCGGTCACGAGGAACTCGAAATTGCCTTCAGGAATCAGCTGTAAGTTTTAACGATTCAAGATTGCTGCGGGGAATATCGTAAATTGTTAAACTTCCTGATGGATTTTTGTAAAGGTTATGAATGTCAAAAGATAACTGTGCGCAATGGCAGCAAGGTATACGGTGTGGAGAGGCAGTAAAACGGATACGCAGAGAATCAATGAGGCGCAGACAATCAATGATGCGCAGAGAATTAATAACACTCTGGACGGATGCAGCGCTCAGAACAGAGCAGTGCTCAAGACTGAGCAACGCTCAGGACAGAGGAGCGCTCAGAACAGAGGAGCGCTCAGAACAGAGATGGGAGTTACAAGGAATCTGGGACCTGTGCTCTGATACCATGTCAGGCCAGGGTAACTCCAAAATGGGCAGTAGAAAACTGACTGATTATTTCATTAGACAACTATTGTTTATATACATAAAATGGACGGATCAGTTCATCTTCTTGATGACTATTCACGTTCCTGTTTACCCAACCGTTGAAGATTAGGTGTGAACACTTAATTTGATGTTGCGCGGATGCTTTTGATCATTGATGGACCAGTTTCACTTCGGATGCATCTCATTATGTTTGGCCTAACAGAAAATGCTTCATATAAGTCCATATTTCTCCCTGCAAGGTGGAAAGATTTTTTTTTAATTAATATAAAGTTAAATAATAAGCCAAGGCTCCAAAGTTCCATCTCTGTGAGAACCGAAGCTACAGCGATTGCAAAAATCAAAATTGTTAGGTTCAGATAGAGTTTTTTTTAATTGAGTGGAGAGACTTATTTTATCACTGTCTAGTTTAATGAGGGGCTTATTTTACCACTTTTTAGTTTAATGGGGCAGAGGAGTTGTTCGGAAAGTTATGGAATTTCTAGTCATATTTAGAGAAAATCTGGCGAGGATTTTTGTAAATCCAAGTTATAGTGGTTAAACTTCAAAATTTTAGGTGTCTTAGGCGTTTTTGATGGTGCTGAATCCATTTCTACCATCAAAAACACGATTCAAACACTGCTTCTAAAAAAAAAATTGAACTTTTTTTGCCCAAACTCTAGCTATTTTTTATCGTCCGGCCAATTCCTCTGCCTCGTTAGACGACTCCATTTTACCAGAGCTTAGTATGATGTGTAATATTATCAGTCAGTTATCAAAATTGAATTGAAATTTAATTTTGAAATTCTATTCATATTAACCAATATAAAAATTATGAAAAATCTAAAAATAAAAAATTTAAATAACTATACAAAGTATTTAAATAATATAAATCATAAAAAAAAAAATAAGCTGAAAAATTTTGAATCCCAATGAGTATTTAAAATAAATCTAAACTGATAATAAGAAAATCACAATTTTCCTTAAAAATTTAATGTAAGCTGATCGTGGCAAACTCAGCCTATCTACGAGGACGGACCACAGACGGACCACAGCCAAGCAATCTAAGCATTTCCATGTTATGTTCCATGTACAACGATGTCTGATAGATTTGTTGTAGACCATTAATGTGTCTTGACATGTTACTCTGCTTCCCTGTATTAAA
Source organism: Pinus tabuliformis (assembly GCA_031772625.1). Lineage (NCBI taxonomy): Eukaryota > Viridiplantae > Streptophyta > Pinopsida > Pinales > Pinaceae > Pinus > Pinus tabuliformis. Next base: position 585,765,440 of record CM062815.1, read on the forward strand.
GTAGGATTTGTTATCTTGTAAACAACGTTTACCACAACTGAAGTTTTAAAAAAAGCGATCCAAAGCCCATGGCTCAGCTAGCACGTAAGATACATCGACATGATATACGTTCGTTATTAAATTCGCTATGCATGTTTTATAATGCCATAATTGCATGAGTTCTGTGGTTAGTTGCTATGTTGAAAATCCATCTACCAAAAAATTACTTAATTGGATCATAAAATTCTCCATTATTTTTAGTCCCTGCTAGGCACGGAGTATAGTGTTCGGTTTGCAGACATACCTGTTTAATAATGTTTTATCAACGTACGTTATGGGTAAGTTTTATCTACAGGTTTAAGTACAAACTAAGCTTAGCATTAACAGAAAACAGGTTAACTCATTGTTATTGAGGTTTAGTTTAACTATATATTTTGGTATTTTTCTGTTTTTTTCTTTAAACAATACAGTTATATAATTTTTTATAAAAAAAAAAAATTTATTATTTAAAATATATTTTTAATGATTTATTAAATTTGCTTAGGATTGGGCAGATTCATAGCTTATAGTTCAAATTTATAATTTCAATAAATTTTTGACTTTGAGCAACTTTGATAGGTCAAAAACTAGATTTTACTTACAATTACATATACTTTAGGTGATATAATAACTACCAGAAAATTCAGCTGCTGACGTAGCTTAAATTAGTTCAACTTATTATAAATTTATAGTAGTTTAAACTAGCGTATTCATCTAAATTAAGTGGGGATGTTACTGATAGTCGTCAATCAAAAATCTAACTAATAACATACAATTCACAACGTTAAAATTAAAGAAATCTTAGAAACTAACTAAATTATAACTTTATTTTAAATTATTACTATTAATAATAAATATAAAGAGAATTAATATATAAGTTAAATATATATACATTTGAAAATACATGAAACATGATCTTTTAATTTACTTTTATTCTATCATGGATATTATCAATCTGTAAATAAGCTTTGTTGCAATACCATGACTTATAAATATCACATGCACATAAAAATCATAAGTGACTTCATATGATACTTCTATGTTTTTTTTATTAATTAATTTAATTAAAAGGACAAAAAAGCATAACTAGAAAAACCATAAGTGATTTCATATGATACTTATATGTTCTTTTTTTAATTAATTAATTTAATTAAAAAGACAAAAAGTCATAACTAGTAAAACTCAACCCTTGATTTGTGTATATTATTAGGAATACTCTAAAACATTCCCTAGAAATTAAATCTCTAACATTCACTTAATAATTATTGATAAACAAAATTAAAATTCTAGAAATCTTATTCCAAAACAAACATAACCATCCTAATAAACAAAAGTTAAAAACATATACATTTTTACACAATAAAAATATATGTATTAATTATAAATTAGAAGCGTAATCCTCAATTTATTACTCACTTAGAAGGATAAAAAACTAGCAATTGCACCAAATTTTGCAATGGAAATGCGGTAAGGAATAAATTTGAGAAGAATCATGATATATAAAAAAATCATTGAAGATAGAAATTAGTAAATAAAATATCATTCAAAGTTAGAAGGTCACTTACATTATGCTAAATTGACAGATTTTATAACCTTCCAAAATAGGTTGCCTCTTATTACTCACTTAGAAGGATAAAAATCTAGCAATTGCACCAAATGTTGCAAAGGAAATGCCGTAAGGCATAAATTTGAGAAGAATCATGATATATAAAAAAATCATTGAAGATAGAAATTAGTAAACAAAATGTCATTCAAAGTTAGAAGGTCACTTACATTATACTAAATTGACAGATTTTATAACCTTCCAAAATAGGTTGCCTCTTAATGTTCTAAAATGCACTCCATTGTTCCTTGAGGATATCCAAACAAATGCTACCATTAGAATTTATGTTTGGATAATAAACCTGATTAAGAACAAAATAGTGTTACATTAGTCTCATGGACAACTATTCACATTACGTTATTTGTAGCAAAAAACATTTTAACACAAAATACAACCAAAACACTTACATTTCAAGACCACCCACAAATATAAAGGCTCAACTAAATTCACAGGATAATCCCTTGTTATTGGCTAATAAAAAATCGAAGCGATGCTGGAAATTGATCAAAAAGACACTTCCCTACTTTACTTCAAACATTTCAAAAGCCCCGGGGAATGGCAAGGATATCAACATATGGGAGGACAAGATAATGGGCTCGGAACCAAGGGCAGCTCGCATCGACTTCAGGCCTCTACAACGGTGGATGACAGAGGCAAAGATCAAAACTCTTCATGACATTTCCCTCTGGGATCAGGACCTTTGGTCTGGCTGGAGACCTCTCCCCCTCCCAGACGACCTGAAGTTCCTTTGGGAAGAGCTCAAGATGTCTCTAATTGGTTCTGCCCCTACCAACAGAATGGAGGAAGACAACTTTGTCTGGAACCCTAGTGGGAGCAAATACATGGTAAGAGAAGGCTACAAAGTTCTGCAAAACGCCTCAACAATCAACAATTGGCCTCTCCAGAGGGCTGTTTGGAGAACCGAGTGTATTCCAAAGGTAAGGCTCTTTAATTGGACCCTTATGCACTGTAAAATTCTCACAGTTGAGAACCTTAGGAAGAAAGGCATTCAAGGCCCTTCAATTTGCTATATGTGTAAGAATGCAGAAGAAAGCATAAACCATCTCTTCATTGACTGCCCCTTTGCTAAAGCTTGCTGGAAAATTATCACTGAACCCCTGAGCATCAATGCCCTCCCCAGTCAGATCACTACCCTTCAGAAGCAATGGGGAAATAATCTCCCGGACTCTGGCAAATGTAAAGGTCTAGTCAAAAGGATATGGAGAAGCATCCCCGCTAACCTCTGCTGGCAAATTTGGTTGGCCAGAAATAAGTATATCTTCAAGGGTAAACAACCAAGCATCTCCAGCGTCCTCGCCAAAACGATTGCTCTAATTACCGAGACCATTGAGGCAAATGGCAACTACAGGGAAGAAGGGGAACAATCGGACACAAGAGTCAAAGAGTGGATCAGCAAGTTCAAATTAGGGAGAGGACATCAGAAGAAAGGGAATACAGTGAGGAGGAACATGGACTGGAAATTAAGAGGAACTAAAGAGGAAGTCAAAAGCTGGATCCATAGCCAAATCGCCCTACTCTTCACTTTGATGGGGCCTCAAAGAACAACCCAGGTCAAGCGGGAGCAGGGGGAGTAATCAAAGATTGTCAGGGGAAGACCATAGTCACTTTCGAATGGGGTTTGGGCAACATGACAAATAACAGGGCGGAGGCCTATAGCCTTCTGCTTGGGACCTCCATTGCCAAGAGCTACGGTCTGAGAAATCTACTAATTCTAGGAGATTCTGCAATCATCATTGCAGCCTTGACCACAGGGAAGGAATTCAAACAAACAGCTTTAAACAACATCAGAGCTAGGATTATGGGAAATATCAGGCCCCTCGGCAATGTCACATTCAAACACATTCTCAGAACAAACAATGAGGAGGCAGACAATCAAGCAAAAAAGGCTTCAAGCAGGCAAATATGTGAAGTTAAGGAGAATGACAGAATATACAGGAAAGATATTCCCTAAGCGGGCTTCCCCCGATAACCCCTCCAAAAACCGCAGCCACCTCAGGTATATTCTTCCTCGCTTTAGGCCCAGCATCCCCTCCTGTACTACTAGGTACTATCGAAATCCTAAGCGTCCTCAATATCTGAACTCGATCATTGAACCATATCCCTTCGGGATTCTCCACCTGACCAGCGCAGTCTCTTTCAGGGTCTGGGATTGTGATTTACCTCTCCGCACAAGCCAAGCCTGCAGCCTTATCAAATCAGTTGACCACCCTCCTCCCAAGAATAGAACCTCTAGGTGCGGATCCAAGCAAATGTGGCTCCTTCAGATCATTATATATGGCAGTGGGGCTTCAAGCAATAACACAGATCAATTCTCCTGTCCGCAGCTCGACTCCGGCAACAGAAGGCGTACCGTGGAAGAATTCATTTCTCTCCAGGAAGAAGAGACTCTCAAGGCGCTCTTGGTAAACTTAGCTACTCTCCTTGCTGGTTTTCACTCGCTAATCTCTCTGTTTATGCAGTGTTGCAGTGACTCAGACATATCCCTGAAGATCTCCCCCGGCCCTCTGAGATTATCGCACTTCTCCCTTCGATTTCAGCAGTCCATCGCCCCCCTCTTCATCTCATCCAGCTCCTGTATTCATCACTCCAGCATATTCTCCTTCGCTCTCTTTTCAATCTCGTTCATAGCCCCTCACTGTCCCGTCCCTCTGCGTGAAAGAATGGCCGATCAACACCGTCCTCCTGCCGAGAAAGGCCAACCTAGCATCCTCCTTGATAATCTTTTCAATAATAAGGAGTGCACAATGTGTAAAGTTCATACCATAATGATTAACAGCCTGACCAAGCAGCTGAAAGAGCTGCAAGATGACTATCACTCTGATAGGAATTCTAAGAGAAAAAAATTGGACAAAAGAAAGAACGAGATTGAAGCACTGCAGGAGCGCTGCAGCCATTTGGAGGCAGCCATGGAACATATACACTCTCTCACCCAAAGCTACCAAGCAGAAGCATCAACCAAGGCAAGCGTCCGGAATCTGGACGATTCAGTCACCCAGCACTTCCCATAAGGAATGCATTGCAAATACTGTTGGATAGGAGGCTCTTTTGTTAGACAATATAGTCGTCTTTGTTTTAGTTTTTGTTTAAATCAAAGAAGCAAGGAGGAATATGGGTCTGCGTACCCACTTTTGATCCTCACCCTTCAGACAAATTTCCCGGATGTAATAGAACTATGTAGTGCTGTTTGTTTTATAATATAAAAGTATCCGACTTGGTTAAAAAAAAAAAAAAAAAAAAAAATCGAAGCGATGCTAAATATACACTAATCTCCATAACGCAAACAAATGAAAAAAAATCAATATCTAGGAGCTAAACAAATTACAACAAACTCAAATATGTTAAGAAGAAGGAGCTATTGGAATTGATCAAAGAGAATGCATATAATGAACACATAAAATAGGCTTTAGCCTATAGTTATCAAATTCGAATTCGAATTTGAGTTCAAATTTGATTCGGTACAAAAAAAAATTCATCTATTTAATATTCAATATGGAAAAAATTCGAGAGTATACATTTATGATTAACATATTGTTTATTTTTTCTTTTTAAATTAAAAAAAAAATTAAATTAAATGATCATTATATTCGAAATTTAAAAAAAATAAATCATTATATCTTTCTCTTATAAAGATACTCTTTGTTATTTTCTCTTATAAAGATCCAAAAATAATGAAAGACAAAATTATCAAATTTATTAAAATTGCAAAGTGAAAAACCTAAGTAAAATCTTATAACATAAATAACAAAATTGCAAATCTGAATTTCAAGGTAAAGAATAAGACACAGGATATTAAAAGTAAATTTGAAGTGATCTCCACATACTATTGAATTTATGTTAGTAAATTTGAAGTGGTCTCCACACACCACTGAATTTATTGTTTAATCACTATTCCTATCATATCAAATTTATTTGACAATAAGTGTGCATAAAGATTATCCTTTATATAGACAGAAAAAAACCCTTCTAATGGACTGATCCTCTTTTTTGCCGTGGACCTAATGCTATGATAATTGCTATCATCTAAAAAGTTAAAAAAATGAAAATATAAGTTTTAAATCTTTATATTTTTTAAAATATAAATCTCATTCTTCTCTAGGATATTTAAAAAAACACTTATATTTTTTAATAAGAAACTTACCATAATTGAACTATAATTTTTTTAATATAAAATTTCTATAATCTTTTTAAAATAAAAACTATAAATTTTCATTTTTATTTTTTAATTAAAAACTTACCATTTTTTAACAATAATTTTTAAATATAAAATTTTACCCATGCTTTACCAAGGTTACAACCAAGTGCTGCTTTACGAACCATGCTAGACATGGCTAGATGTGTGGATAGACACAAGAAAGCCCGAGGCTGGCGCAACCATCACAATCACAGTTACCAATAAAGCAGAGTGAGTCTTAAATCCACAATTCGTCTGGAATAGCAACTATTCATTTTTATTCCTATTTTTTAATAAAACTTACCATTCTATAGCTGCAATATTTTAACATAAAATTTCAATACTCTTTTTAATATAGAAACATTGCCTTCGTTTTTTTAATATAAAACTTACCTAAACCAAACATGTCTGTATCGTATTAAGTTTACCTTATTTTTCCACGAATCGAACCGTACCAGCGATTTTTCGAATTTTTTGACCTAATACGGCCGAACCATGCTTTAGACTACACTAAATGAGTTTTATTAAGAGTGAAGCAAGATTTGAAAGTTGCATATGCGCTGAAAGAAATGGCTTCCAAGAGACTACAATTAAGATTAAATTAACTTGGTTTAAACCAGTTCTTGGCCACTTGTCAGGAGCTTCATAGTAAATTTAGAGAGCAGTCTCTACCCTAAGGTGGCAGGGGCTATAGTAATCGATTTGATATTAATATTAAGGCCTTCACAGGAATTAAAATAATAAACACAAAGTAACTAAATGTGTTTTATTAAGAGTGAAGCAAGATTTGAAAGTTGCAACTGAGCTGAAAGAAATGGCTTCCAAGAGACTACAATTAAGATTAAATTAACTTAATTTGAACCAGTTCTTAGCCACTTGTCAGGAGCTTCATAGTAAATTTAGAGAGCAATCCCTACCCTAAGGTAGCAGGTACTATAGTAATCGCTCTGATATTGATATTAATGCATTCACAGGAATTAAAACGATAAACACAAAGTTGATATTAATGCCTTCACAGGAATTAAAACAATAAACACAAAGTTTTAAAGCAAATGTTATAATATAAATTTTCTTCACCATATGAAGTCTTCCAAGCTTGGGTGTATTTTGTCAGAAAAAGTCTGGGCATATTTTGTCTTTGCAATTCTATATTAGGACCGGAAACGAAACGAAATAAAATGGAAGAAATCTTAACGCAATCAAATTAGTGAAAAGCTCGTGTTCTCTCATGTTCTCACCATTTAATTTTAGGTTTAAAACAAAAATGTCTTGTCAATTTATCATGAATTTAAACTAAAATAAACCAAATGTACACTCGATATTCACTCTTTAAGTTTTTCAACATAAGTGTGTGTTCAATATTATGTTTGCTCGTCTTAAACACATTTTCTCCATTTACATTTAGATTTAAAACAAAAATGTCTGGTAAGCTTTCATGAATTTAAACTAAAACAAACGAAATTTGCATTCTTAAGTTTGCTAGCTTAAGTCTGTGTTCATTATTATGTTTTTTCATCCTAAAAGTATATTTTAAAAGAAAATTGTCTATACATTTTTACTAATTTAAGCTAAAATACGCCCTTCGAATTTTTTGAGAGCAAAGGTAGGAATCAACTACCTCTACTAAATTATAGAGTCAACTATACATCAAAACAATCTTACCATCCACTACAGAACACACTAACCAACCTACAAGCAAGAAACCTTAGACCAACTACTGGACCAAAATAATCGACAAGATCGACTAACTCACTTTTCTTTCCTGTTGCTGCTAGTCTGGCTAGTTCTGGCTATAGCGGCTAGTTCTGGCAGCATGCAGGGGATTGCAGGTCGAAAATAATTGACGAGGTATTTGGAATTGTATCAGATAAGTTGGAGTTCGAGTTGGGGCCTACACGAAACATCTGGTACGTAAAAGGTACGTGTGTGAAGTAAATGAGACATGGATATTTGATGATAGATCAAAATTTATAGTTTGACGTGGAATTGGAGTAATATGTTCTAAATCCTGATACACAATTCAAGATTCATGCACAACTACATATTGTCATAATTGCCACACTGTTTTTCAAAAATAATGGTGGTCCATTCAATGCCTAGTCCCTAAACAATGTGGTTGCAATATTACTACGGCTGGTCTCGGTAACTATCCAATCAGGACTGCGATGACGTTCGACTCCTTACCTTTTAACTTTCAAATTTTAAACTCAGGTGATAGATTAACTTGGGTATGCATTGGATTGAGCTTGGCCCTGCTCTTCTTTGAGGTTGCTACATTTGATGTTCTGTGAATGTTAAGAACTAGATTGGACATTTGGACTCTATTACTAGTAGGCAAAACAAGCATTTGATCGACAGACACTTTGAATGGAAGTCTCATACAAGGACAACGCATGGGTCATGCAAATATAAAGGGACAATATCACCGTTCATACTTCATATTTACATTGTATTTTCAGCGTGAAATCGGGTCATGCAAATATAAAGGGACAATATCACCGTTCATACTTCATATTTACATTGTATTTTCAGCGTGAAATCAGAATAATTAGGTGTCAATATTCGCAAAAATTTAAGCTTGATCTGGAATAATTTCTTCTTTATTTTAATATATTTTAAAATAATTTAGTTTATTTTTATATTATTAAACAATTTCTATCTTAATTTATTTTTATATTATCAAACAATTTCTATCGCATAAAATAAATTATCTGAATGGTCAAATAATATATTAATTAAAAAACTAGTACATTTTATTTGTAAAATTAATAAAAAATATCGTAAAAAAAAAAAATTAAATTAAAATTTTCTTACTTCATATCCATGTATATAACCGCAAAATAAATAAATTAAATTCTAAAATCCAACATAACACCATACAATACATTAGATCAACGACTTTCAAAAATACATTAGAATAAAGTGCTTTTAGTTTTATTGTAATTTACATGTTAATATATAGATTGAAATAATTTGTATTATAAATTAAAATTTTATTAAAACAATATAGAATAAAGTGCTTTTGGTTTTATTGTAATTTACATGTTACTCTATTATAGATTGGAATAATTTGTTTTATAAATTAAAATTGAATAATTTTTATTATAAACTAAAATTTTATTAAAATAATATATAAAAAATTATTAAATCACTTTTTCTTAAATTTTTTATTTATTTCATACTATTAATTTTAAAAACTATGAATAATAATAACATTTATGATAAAAAAATTATTAATATAGACTCATGTTATTTTTAAACATTTTATGTTAATATATTTCTTCATTCTCGTATTTTATAATTAAAATATTTTTTCATTCGAATATGGTTAGAAAATCATGTTCTTCATTTTCGTATTTTATAATTAATATATTTTTTCATTAGAATGTGGTTATTTCCCATTACTTTGTATATAATTTAATTTATATACCATTATCGTGTTATTTTTATTTTTTTTATATATAATTTAAGCCACTTAGCAAAATCTCCACGGTTGATTTTTCTGACATTGATCCGACAACTTGAATGCATTGGATGGGAGTTAGAGTAACCAACCACCCAATTCCCCGCCATAATCAGTGATTTTCACGTAGTCAATTTGGAGGAGGTTCCTTCGATTTTTACAGGATGACTTTACCAGTTATCGCCTCCAATTAAGTTTAACCTCTTGCAGTTGTTATTTCCCTTTTTATTGCAAGTTGTCACGGCTGAAAATCTTCTTTGGTTCTATGTATTACAGTTCATTTTTTTTTTTTCTAAATTGTTACTCGCTTTTAACAATGCTCATTTTGCATCCTTTATGTCATGCCCCTAATCTGACGGTTGTCTTTCAACCATGCTTGGCGAGGTGCAGCACCACCTCACACTTTCTTTTCACCAATACTTCTGTTCGTGGACTACGCCTAACCACTTATCTTACTTAGTTTGTGTTTCGCAACCAAGTATTGTTATGTTTTCCTTTATACCAATGAGCACCCATACACATTCATTATCATCAGCAATTATAAATGAATAACACAATTCCACAGTATAAAGGGAGGGGCAACTCCCTGAACAATGAGTCTGCCCGAATAATATATTATACAATCTTCAATGTTACAAGCTTTACAAGTATACTTGGGAAACACCAAGTTTCATACTTAGCCAATTTTATAACCTTGTCACACCTCCGTGTGACAACCAAGATTTCCTTGCCCAAGGCAGGCGGGTGCGCCCTCACACGAGTTGTCTTCCGCACTTCACAACTGAACCTTGTCTTCACCGTGCACACTTGCACAACAGGCGGACGCTCACCCGAGTCACCCAAGAACCCATGCCAAGCAGTCACACAAACCGAGCGCTCACCCTTCGTTTCACCATGGAGCGTTCCTTCGCACAACCCGGGCGCCACACCCGTGCACGCCCTACACTTCGACCGGCGGGTGACCTCTACCCGCGCCCTTCACCCAAACCCAAGATGTGCGTTCACCTCCGTGCGGCCTAGCCCAAGAACGGGCACATCAGCAAATTGTGCCTTCTTCTTGCTGCGTCCACCAATAGATATGCGCACTTCTCTTCTTCATGAGCGAAGTTGCTTGTTCAGCGATGGTGGAAATGACCTCCATGCATCACCAATATATACAAGTAGCAAGGCGAAGTCTTGGCTGCCTAGCTGACTTGCCCACGCCCACAATTCCATCGCAACTCATCCAAAACATATGTCGGCCTTGCTGCTTTTGTAGGTCGGCCGTGGGTTGAGCGTTCATGCTCCCCACACCTTATAAACCCATCGCTCTCCTCTTCTCTGTGCTTGCATTACTTCATAACGCCTCCGCACGCCAAGTCGAGCTCGTTCCTTCATCCTTTGTCATCGCACTTCATGCCGGAGCACGCGCAAAGACTATAGGTCCTTATATCCTCCTCCACCTGAAGTCATTGTCGTCCTCGACAACATACCATCTTGGTAGCCATCCACCAAGATCATCATCAATATCTGTCTCATCCTCGGTCCATGATGTCAACTCCTCCACATACTGCAAACATCCCTGCAACATATGTAGAACTCCCATCTCCATCATGTGTCGTCCTCATCCTGTGAACTGTCATCCTTCCTACCTGCCTGATGCCAACATCTCTCCGTGCACTTCCAGACCCCATGTTTGAACTAGTTGGGTAGCTAATCCAACTGTCACGCTCAAGCCATGAGAGTGAACATCCTTATGCCTTCACCAGTCTATCTCGGATTCTGCCACATCCCGGACTCACCAAGAATCTCACCCATGCTTAGGTCCATGGAAACTCCATCCCATCTGCAACATGTCATGATGCTTGATGCCAAGCCATCCCTGCACCATCTGTCATACCTGCTCAACATGTTTTAAGGACTCACTGCCATGAGCAGCTAACAATGAGCCCCATCTTCTTTGTCATCTAAGAAGATGTGGAGGGAGTAGAGCCTGAAGGCTCACCCTCACTAATCATCTCAATCCATCTGTCAGGATCTTCTATCTCCATCCTCTATACATAAGTGACCTGATCCTCCTCTCAGACATTCGGCCTCACATATGTCTCATCATCATCATCATCATCCTCAACCACTTCTAGCCTTCTTGACAAATCCAAGATACTATCTGAAAGAGTCCTGATGACCAATGACTGCTCGATAAGCTTTGTCTCAACCGTAGACAACCGCTTACTCATTTCTTCCATTCGCTTCTCATCCTCCATCTGTATCACTGCTAGTTTACAATCAGGCCTTGTTACACCAATGGTTGGAACACCAATGGGTACATCTTCCCTTCTATCGTAAATGTACAGCTTCTTCAAATGTGGAACAATCATAGCATCAAATTGTTTCAAGAATTCCATCCCCAACACAGCTTCGTGGTCATCTATCCGCACTATAGTGAAGTTAACCTTCCTTGTCCACTCACCTAGTGTTGTGTCCACTTTTTTAGCTACACCAAGAACCGAATCAGGAGGAGAATTGTCTGTCTTCATCTATGCCTTCATCGGTACAAATTTCAGCCCAAATCTTCTCGCAGTATCTTCACCCATGAAGTTGCAAGTAGCCCCACTATCCACCATAGTGAGTATATCAGCACCCCCAATCTTCATTCGAACATACTCCAAATTGTTCCTCTCAGGATCTCTCCGAGAGACCACATTTGTAGCAGCAGCAGCTCCAAGTATTTGCATCGTCCCCACAGAAGGTTCTTCTTTCTTCGCATTAGATTGTGCAATAGCAGCCACTTTCGGTCTAGAAGGACAATTCTTCATCGTATGTGGTCCAGCACAAATCCAACACTTCAAGGTTTTCTTCATCTTCGAATTATCATCTGATTTTGAAGCATCATCCTTCTTCTTCTCTTTCGACTTATCAGACTTCTTATTCCTATCATCAGAAGTCTCATCATAATGCTCCACCAACCTGTCCACAGCAGCAAAGCTTCCTCAAGTGTTCTAATCCCTTGCCTCTTCACTTCATTGCATGCCCAAGGCTTCAACCCAATAATGAAGTTGAACACCTTGTCCCTCTCCGCCATGTCAGGAAGTTCTAGAACCGCACTTGCAAACTCCTGCTGATATGTCTGAAGGTTCCTTGTCTGCTTTATGAATTTTATCTTCATCCTTGCTTCCCACATTTCATCCTGAGGACTGAAATGAGCCTGCAAAGCTTTCTTCATGTCATCCCACGAAGTAATGTCACCAGCACTGCCATTGGCAATCTGATCCATCCTCCTTCGCCACCACATCTTAGCATCCTTTGTCAAGAATTGAGCAGCTACCTTCACCTTCGTCTTATCATCAGATAGACCCAAGCGTTCCAAATATTGCTCCATGTCCCATAGAAAGTTGCCAATAGTCTTTGCACTCCTTGTACCATCATAAGATTCCGGTTCCTTGACTTTCACATGAGGCACTCCTCCACTTGAGTTATGCCTCACGGCCTTCTTCAACACCGTGATCTCTTCTCTAGCTTCATCAAGAGATTTCTGCAAGTTCACGATCTCTGCAAGACCCCAGTCTCTTGCCTCTTCAATCTCCTTGACCTTTACTTCAAGTTGTGTACACATAAGATCAGTGTACTCGTGTTGAGTCCGGAGTTCCTCGAGCTCTTCCCTCATCTTTGAATTGGCCTCTTGATCCCTGTCGACCAAGTCCATCTTCTTAGTCCAGTAAGTCTCTAAGTCCTCCATTTTTTCCAACACTTTTTCAATGAATGCCATAGTAGCATCCTTCGCACCATGACTAGACCCAGCCTGAGATTCACCTGCCATTGCTAACAGCTTCATTCTTCTTTGTGATCTAGTTTCCACCATCCAACAGCTTCACCAAGTTGCCTGCAACTGTGAACCAGCTCTTGTCTCACTTGTATTGTGAAATAGCTTCCTTCACCTGCAAGTACTTGCTTCACTATCACCAGTTGTCAAGTGTATATACACCTGCTTCACCCAGCTTTTTGCAAGACTCCTCTAAGTCTTCATACTAGCTCTGATACAACCTGTCATGCCCCCACCTGGCGGTAGTCTTTCAACCATGCTTGGCGAGGTGCGGCACCACCGAACACTTTCTTTTCACCAATACTTATGTTCGTGGACTACGCCTAACCACTTATCCTACTTAGTTTGTGTTTCGCAACCAAGTATTATTATGTTTTCCTTTATACCAATGAACACCCATACACATTCATTATCATCAGCAATTATAAACGAACAACACAATTGCACAGTATAAAGGGAGGGGCAACTCCCTGAACAATGAGTCTGCTCGAATAATCTATTATACAATCTTCAATGTTACAAGCTTTACAAGTATACTTGGGAAACACCAAGTTTCATACTTAGCCAATTTTATAACCTTGTCACACCTCCGTGCGACAACCAAGATTTCCTTGCCCAAGGCGGGCGGGCGCGCCCTCACACGAGCTGCCTTCCACACTTCACAACCGAACCTTGTCTTCACTGTGCACACTTGCACGACGGGTGGGCGCTCACCCGAGTCACCCAAGAACCCGTGCCAAGTTGTCACACAAACCGGGCGCTCACCCTTCGTTTCACCGTTGGGCACTCCTTCGAACAACCCGGCGCCACACCCATGCACACCCTACACTTCGACCGGCGGGCGACCTCTGCCCGCGCCCTTCACCCAAACCCAAGATGTGCATTCACCTCCGTGCGACCTAGCCCAAGAACGGGCGCATCACCAAAACTGTGCCTTCTTCTTGCTGCGTCCACCTCTAGATATGCACACTTCTCTTCTTCATGAGAAAAGTTGCTTGTTGAGCGATGGTGGAAATGACCTCCACGCATCACCAATATATACAAGTAGCAGGGCGAAGTCTTGGCTACCCAGCCAACTTGCCCACACCCACAATTCCATCGCAACTCATCCAAAACATATGTCAGCGTTGCTGCTTTTGTAGGTCGGCCATGGGTTGAGCGTTCATGCTCCCCACGCCTTATAAACCCATCGATCTCCTCTTCTATGTGCTCGCATTACTTCATAACGCCTTTGCACGCCAAGTCGAGCTCGTTCCTTCATCGTTTGTCATCGCACTTCATGCCGGAGCGTGCGCAAAGAGTGCAGGTCCTTACACTTTCCATGCTAGGTCTCGCGCCAGGATTAGTTCAAAGGTTGGGGTTATGGAATGAGTTTATTTGGCCTACAACCAAGGGCATTTTACACAGCGCTACTCTGTTGCAGTTGGCACATCATTTCTCACATAACTTCCTGTCCCACTTCCCCGTTTTTCTTAACACATATATTTCCAGTTTTCTTATCAAAATTTTCCATGTTCACTAATTTTGCACATTTTGCTTTATTTGAGACGCAGGTGGGTTCTGAACTAAATCCAACATGTCCTTGTTGAGTTAAGATCTTGCTTCGCTCTCTAACTTTAGGTATCTTCTTTTCTTTCCTCTCAGGTGGAGTCAATCTCTAACCTAGCTCATTGACTAAATGTGGAACAATACTCTCCAGAGTACCATGTTCACCAATAAATTGTCATGTTGCTCTTTCTTACAAGAATATTGGTGTTTGCATTTTCAAGGTTGTCCGAAATATTTTCTTATAACTATAAGAATGTTGTTTAACGTTATGGCTATAAAATATATACGTTGAAACTAACTTCAAACAAGATATGTTTTTGTCGTTAGGCTCCCCGTTTGAATATAACTACCTTCCGCTACGAATTACTATGACCCAAAGTTTGTACAGTGTTCTTAATCATAGTATTAATTGTTTCAAGCAAGCAAAAATGAACTGACATAAACGTGAAGCTGCCTTAGTCCATGCTGGAGTTTACGAAGTTCAAATGCATATTTTATGCTTTCGTATAGCCTTTGCTATATTAGATTGTCGTACGAAATTTGTCTTGGAAACGTTTCTTACACTATGTCATGGAATTGTTTTTTTTATAAAAGGAGGGGTAGTCCCTCTGGAGAAGCTTTATGTTATCCCATAACAATGGGTCAATAAGCTCTATGCTCAATATAGCTGCGTCAAATGACGGCAGCGCAACATGTAACAGTTGGTCGAACGCGAGTGGGAGGCAAATAGCCCGCCGTACGAGCAAGCTCGAAATGATTTAATTGAAGTCATCACGTGAGGTCATTGTTTGCAACTGAGGCTTTTAGCTTTTAACTTTTAACTTGTGTCAAATATGGATGGAGCCGTTTGGTGAGCTTTTTACTTGTGGAGTCAAATGTCGATGGATTATAAATATATATATGTCTGTATGTATCTTGCGGAAGTTTGTAATTTAAAAAAGAATTTTGTTTATTAAAAATAAAATAATACTTAGAATAATAAAGAATAAATAAAATTATAGATTTAATTATATTTTTAATTTATGTTTTTACAATTTTAATGAAGAAATAAAAAATACATTATTTTATTATAATAATATCAAAAAGTATGTAAAGTGGACATTGATTATTATTTTAAAAAATATATTTTATTATGATTTATTTTGACAAAAACATAAACAAGTTTTTTTTTTTTTGCAATTCATGTTACAATGGATTTGAGTATTTGTTGATTAATGTCTTAAAAAATGATTTTTCATGGATTTTTGCTTTTTCCAATATGGATTTATGGAAAGTATGCATGGTGGGTACTCAATGGCTGCATAATTTAATTTTACATTCGATGAGGATATATCTAAATTATAGAGAGTGGGTACTCGTGATTTGCAAAAACAACATATGGGCTTTCAAGTATTTCCAATTTATCTCAATTTGATTTTATCAAAAGTATGCATAGTAGGTACTTGTTGGATGCATAATTTAATTTTGCATTCAATGGGTGCGCACACATGAAATTTGAAATTTGAGTAAACTAGTAAGGAGATAAATTTGAAACATGGTACAAGAAAGTAACATTTTCCTTTCTTGGTCTCCAAAAACATTTACCCTTATAGTTGATATCAATATCTTGAATCTTATTGGATTTTTAAAGTTGATTTTGATACTATATTTTTTGTTTTGAGACTCATTTTTGACATCAAATTTCCCTAATAGCAGAGAAGAAACAAGGTTATATTAGTCTTATAGATGTGATACTTAAATTTTGAAGGCTAAATGATAATTTTCACTTGAAATCTGATAGAATTGTGCTCTTAAATCTTATTGACATCATTGGAAATTTACGGGAAGCCATGGCAAGTTCCAAAGGGTTTTGACTGATCTTTTCAAGGAACAAAGACTTCTTCACAACTATTATAAGAGATGAAATTATGTTTCTTCGCATTTTACTCAACAATAAAAGCTCCCTTTTTCTAGTCTTAACCTCTTACAATTAAGTACAAAAGAGATTAAAAGGCAATATTCTCTACACATTATTTATCCATAATAATAAATTTATTCTAGAAATTAATTATGATTTAAATGAAATTTGGTAATTGCTTATAGTTTTACCTAGAATTATGATTGAGGTACTCTATAATCACTTCAGAGTAAGCTTTCCAAATATCTAAAACTCATTTTACTATGATATGAGAAAATTCCACATTTCTAATGGCTATCTTATGTGTCTTAATTTTTTACATTTTAGTAAATAGATGATAAGTGGATTATATGATCTTTCTTCCTTTTTCCTTTTTTTGGGTTGAAAGAAAAATCAAATACTTTAAGTGGAAAAATTTTAATTCGAATATTAAATGGAAATGAAACAACTTATTTCCAAATTAGTGATGTGCTCTCAAATTATGATTCATTGTAGTGTTGTATTTCTGTTTTAGTAGAGATCTCACATACAAAATTTCTAGAGAAAGTTTGATGTAAACAAAAAATAGCAACTTTAATGAAGCGTGTCTTCAAAATTGAATATGTGTATTTTTCAGGTTTAATGTAGCTTATGGAATCATGTTGTGGAAATGCCTTTTCAACTTGTATGTTTTATTGTGTGGAATAGAAAAAACGGAATCATGTTGTGGAAATGCCTTTTCAGCTTGAATGTTTTATTGTGTGGAATAGAAAAAACATAAACATATTTAACTAATCCCTTTCCAACTCTAACTCTTATTTGATTTTTGTGGATTATTACTTCAAAACTCAAAAAAATCTTTAAATATTTAGTTAGATAAAGTTAACTATTTCACTTTCCCACGAGGTACATATGAGACTACGATAGGATTTTCTATTAAGGAGCTTTATGGTGTAAAGGTCACAAGTTTGAAACTCGTGGTTAAAAGTCCAACCATGTTAAAGGTTGGTGTGGCCTAGGCTAGGTGCAATCCCATGGTGATCTTGATGACTTAAATGCCCCTAAGTTGTAGTTAATCAAGCCATAGGTGAGGGATGTCAGTCATATCAATACTTACATTACCTAAAAAATCAAGTTAATTATTCAACTTGACTATTTTTATAGTGATTTTTTTTTTTTTAAAGGTTCATTTCATTCTAATGAAATACACATATATTGCTGATAGCATTTCTCATCATCCAAAAACATTGTTAGTAAATGCTCTAAACCATCACACTTGTTATGTGCCATTGTCTCAACTATTCACTTGTTATCTTCATCGATTTTCCCATCTCAACTTATCAGTCAAATACGTGATCAATGGATAGCATGAGGTAGGTATTCTTAGAATTACCTATTTTAGCCCTCTCATCCTTAGAATTTGTGACCATCTAATAAATTTTCATTTTGGAAGTTCACAACTTTATACTGCTCCTCCCATCGTGGTCTATAAAGGAATTTTTTATGAGATCAATATAGTAACAAAATTTATTTGAAACATCTTCAAAGAACTACATTTAAATCAAAGTGTAGCTTAACTATTCCAAGATCAAAGTGTGGCTTTAGTACCTTAAAACTAAAGGAAGGAATTGATGCTCTTAAGTGCTTATGCCAAATTATAGCACATAAAAAACATGAGAATTAGGATGTTCAACGCATTACAATGCAGCCAAATCAAAGTGGAGCATCATTTCTTCAAGACGAAAGTGGAGTAATGATGCCTTTTATTTTTGAGACATGGTTGCATGGGGAGGACGGGAGAAGGGAGGGGAGGATATTTTTTTTCCTTAATGTACATTGATCATGGAAGATGAATGCATCTATTATTATAGAATTAGAAATGGTGGGAAATACTAATTGGAATTTTTTTCAGAGTTTAGTCAACGATGGGTCATTCATATATATGTGTGTGTGTGAATTAAAATATAATGGGATACATGATTAATCATGAAGACCATTTTCTATATGCCCACATAAAATATGGGATTCTATGTGAAAGAATGAATTATTAGAAGTAGAATAATAATTCTCTTATTTCTTAGCCTCTAACTTGTACAATTTTGTATCAATTACTATTAGATCTTACACCTATCTATTCCATGGATAAGGTAAGTAGAGGGCACAACACCCTCTATATATAGAATCAATTGTCAAGATATAACAAGGATTTACTTCCTTCAAAACTTGCATTGACTCAAGTTGTTACAAATTCAATGAAAAAAAAATCCTATTCAGCTATGTATTCCATAAGATATCTCCTAAAATTTCTCACAGTGTGGATGGCTTAATTGAAATTATACAAGAATAATTCTTAAAATATAAAAAACATTGATTATAGTAACATACACATATTATCACCCAGATGCGGGTGTCAACACGTCGCAAGGATAAGGACTCGGCTCATTAAAGCACCTGGCCTCGCACCTGGCTGGCGGACAAAGACGGTTGATCTCATGGCATGCGAATTTATTTGGAGGTTAAGTGGAATGATGGTCGCTTAGTTCGTAATTAATGGGCGCCTGGATCAAGAGCTCAAGTGCAAGGTTTTATGCATGGCTCAGTGTATGTTTCATCCCAGTGCTTATGGTTCATTTTACCTCCACCGGTTTTCTTTCCGCATCCCTGCCTCGCTCAGATAGCTTGGAAGCACGCCTGGGTTGTAGGCTCTGCCGGGTTCCTCTGTTCCCACTCTCTCTCCCATCAGCTCTGCCATCTCCCCTTTCTCAGCCGCTGTGTCAATCTGAAGATGCCTCGTCGCAGAGGGGTCTCCCGCCGAGGAGGTTCCAGCGCTAATAGAGGCAGAGCCTCTAGTTCCTTGCCCCAGAATGTCATTCCCATTGCTTCGGCCTCTCCTTCCTCACCACCCTCTGGATATGCTCATCCTCTTCCGCATAATTCATTCCAAACTTCCCGGTTCACCTTCCAGAGCAGGCTCAACAGACCAGTTTTGACTGCCAGTATCACGGTTATTCTTGCTGAGGAAGAGGATAATCCTAAAAGCTCTGCCCATACCTCCTCCTCTCATTCCCAGGAAGACAGCATCCTTCAGGGGGAAATGGCGGGAGTGATGTCAAATGCAGACAATATGCAGGAAGATTGCCCGGTGCCTGAAGTTTCTACGCATCAAGCTAACTCTAATCAGCACGAAATCCTTGGCTGCGAACCGGTTCATCATGAAAGCAGCATCCTCAACTTGGTTACTCCTCCAGAAGGGATTGAAGACAGTGGTTTTGTCACCTGGGTAGCCTCGTCTAGCCGGGTGGACAAGGATAAGCGAGGTTCTCTGCAGCATGTCGTCTAATGCGGATTCATCACCGACGGATGGTACCTCTGTCTTCACTCTGTTCGCCTTTTTGCAATGTCTCTATGTTTTTTGGGTCTCGGGTTATGAGTCTAAGTTTTTTGGGTCTCTGGTTACGAGTCTGGTCTCTAGTCCCATTTGGTCTCGGTGTGAGCCAACATGCTTTCTATATGCAGCAAACTCTCTGAGTTTGGATAGTCATGTTTTGTCTCTTTTGTCCAAAGGCGAGAATGACAGTTTGCTTACCAGCAGCGCCTTTGTAGGTAATCGATAGAAGGTGTTAGTATCAGAACAATATGGTTCCTCAGTGGGTCATTGTCAAACAATTCAAGTTTTGATGTCTGTAATCCTGGAAGTTTTGATGTCTGTAATCCTGGAAGGGCAAAAAGCAGTATATGTATGATTCAGAATCTATGGCTGAGGGCTGGCCTCTGCCCCCTCTGAGGTCTCGACCTCCCTGTACATAATTTTCTCTTTTTTAATAGAATTAGCATTTACTCAGAAAAAAAAAAAACATACACATATTATCCAACAAGAATTCAAGTTATCACTAAATTGGCTGATAATACCACAATTTTGAAGATTTGCAGCCCCACATAAACACCCTCCTTTGGCCTACATTGGTACCTAAAATAGCTCTACCCTAGTTTTGCGGTGCACTAGATGGGGGAGAAAACATATGAATGGATCAAATATTTCTCCTCATATTTTAAACATAAATTCAAATTACCAATTTATTATGAGGTCACTCTGGAATCTTGTCACCTCTAGGAACTAGCATTTCAATGGTGGAAAAATACCCAACATACTTGAATCACATACATATATTTCCGTGTAGAAATTAAGGATAAGATGACAAACTACACTACTCATATAATAACCCGTTGGAATGAATATTTTATAACTCTTCATAAGTATTTCATTTTGGTTGCATATAGTGAAGAATTATGGGAAACATATCTCCAACTATAGTGATTTTCTAGCCAAAGAAAACCCCAATATATTGAATTATTTTGCAAACTCCAACTGTAAATATCCATTTTATGTCTGAAACACACACTTATTATAAATTTTAATTTCTGTTTAATCAACTGCATAATGTAGTCAACCTAATACATAGTACATCTCTTTCCTTAGTTGTCCAAAATTCTCTTTTGATTAAAAAGAAGTTTGGTAAGTGGCCTTTTCACTTTTATTATCAATCTTAATTGTCTCTCAATCCAATAACCACCCTCATTACTTCATATTCCCTATCCCCACACTAGTCAATATTTTTTTTTCATAAAATGACCTCCCATAGTTGTTGGCATTATGTTTTCTGGTATGACTGTATGTTACAGATGTTGTACTTGATGGCAACTCCAGTGGCAAGGCTCTCAGTTTGTTGAAAATTAAGAAGGACGCAGGAAACCAGTTCAGGAGGTGCGTACCCGCAGGTACACCATGCAGGGTCCGCGTCCCGCGACGCTGGCCAGCCGTTCAGGGGGTGCGTCCACCCAGTGCACACATTTCAAGGCAGAGAAAAAGCATGTGGGGGTTTCTTGTGTGGTATCTAGCCGACGGTTTTGTGTTTCTATGGTGTCGGCTCGTGGTATTGTTCCATGTTTTGGGGAGGAGCTTGCCTATATAAAGCAAAGGAGTTCATTTGGATTGAGCATTGTCTTTGGTTGAATATCTTATTTGGTGAGATCTAGTTCAGATCTAAGAGGGCGAATCTTCTAATGGACTGTGATCTCTATGGCGCATGATCAGATCTATAGATCTGACTATTTGGGTTAGTCTTGAAGTCTTCATATCATTTATATCTGAAGGGACGCAGGTTCAGTGGAAGAAAAGTGCGCCGGGACGCAGGTACTGTAAAGGGCAAGTGCGCCGAGACGCAGCACAGTAGAGAGAGACCTGCGTGGGGACGCAGGGCGATCAAGGTTCAGGTGCGTCTCTGAAGCAGAAGGACGCGGCGCGATAGTGTTTTCAGGTGCGTCTCTGTAGCGAAAGACGCGGCGCGATAGTATCTTTGGGTGCGTCCCTGAAGCAACAGAACGCAGAGCAGTCAAAGGAACAGTGCGTGGGCACGCAGCGGAGCAGAAGGATATCTGCGTGTGGACGCAGAGTAGCAGAAGGTTAACGGCGTCTGGTCGCAGGCCACAGAAAGAAAAACTGCGTCTCTGTTTTAAGATGTTCTATTGATTGAATTTCTCTATTGATAAGGTGTTCTGGGTTAGTTCTGTTGTTGCTGATCTGATATCTGTAGTGATCTATATCTGTTATGTACTTGTTGATTATCTGATGCTTTATGAAAAGAAGTAGGGGGTTGTAGCTCCCTTCCAGGAGTAGACTGGAAAACGAGAGAGAGAGAGAGAGAGTTGTAGCTCTCTGCAGGTTGCAGCCTGCGTACTGGTAAAGGACTGCACCAGTACAAAATCATTGTAAAAGAAGTTTCTAAATTGAAAGAAGATAGAGACATATTGCAGCAGGTGGTTTTCACCCACATTGGGTTTCCACCTTACATCTTGTGTTCTTTGGTGTGACTATCTGTTTTTCATGCTCATTATTTTATGGTACTGACATGCTAAAATAATTCAAAGATCAAATAAGGAAGATTTATTAAATTGCTAGATAATACTGATTCACCCCCCCCTCTCAGTATTATTTCCAACAATTGGTATCAGAGCAGGTCCTTCAGAGAAGCTTGATCGCTTGAAGGTAGATCGTTCATCATGAGCAACTACGAGAGAGAAGCATCAATCAGGCCACCGATTTTTGATGGGACAAACTTCAATTATTGGAAGGTAAGAGTTACTGCATATCTTCAATCTCTTGGTACAGAAGTTTGGGACATTGTAGAAACAGGCTATGCTTTTCCTTCAGCTACTCCTACAGATCCAGCTGAGAAAAAGAAGTATGAAACAAATGCAAAAGCAGTCAGTACTCTATTAGGAAGTATATCCCAAACAGAATTCATGAAGGTAATGCACTTCAAATCAGCAAAAGAGATATGGGACAAAATGGTCACGAGCTATGAAGGAGACGAACAGGTAAAACAAGCTAAACTTCAAACTCTCAGGATTCAATATGAGACTCTCAAGATGTATAATGATGAAAGTTTTGCTAATTATTTTCTTCGGGTAGATGAGATTGTTAATTGTATGAAAAATTTGGGTGAAGAAATAAAAGAGGCTATAGTAGTTCAAAAGATTCTAAGATCATTATCCCCCAAGTTTGAATCTAAAGTATCTGCAATAGAAGAAAAGGAAAATCTCCGTGTTCTCACTATGTCTCAGCTACATGGAATTCTAACTGCTTATGAAATGAGAAAGGGAGGTCCATCAGACAGAAGGGAAGCTGCTTTTAAGGCATCAGGCAAAGAAGATTACTATGAAGCAAGCCATGTTCCAGAAGAAGAGGAAGAAGAATCAAATTTTGTCAGAAATCTTCAAAGGGGTTCTGGAAGGTTCAGAGGTAAGCTACCTTTCAAATGCTTTGCTTGTGGAAGAGTAGGTCATTATGCCGCAAAATGTCCTTATAAGGATAAAGGAAAGGAACCTGCTAGATGGAACAAGAAACAAAGTGCATATACGAAAAGCTACTACACCCATGAAGATAGTGATGGTTTATCAAACAGTGATGAAGATGAACAAGGTAATAAATATAAGTTGAAAATGACAAATTGCTAATACTTGTTGTGTATGTAGATGACATTATTTTTGGTAGCAATGAAGAAGCTATGAGTCAAAGTTTTGCCTCGGTCATGCAGAAAGAATTTGAAATGTCCTTGCTAGGAGAACTGACATATTTCCTTGGTTTGCAAATCCAACAAAAGGAAGGAGGAATCTTTTTATCTCAAACCAGGTATCTCAAACAGATTTTGAAGAAATATGGCATGGAAGATGCAAAACCAGTATGTACATCCATGGTCACAGGATGTAGTCTCAGTGCAAATGATGAATCTGCAGCAGTACATCAACCAACCTACAGATCTATGATTGGAAGTTTACTATATTTGACAGGTACCCGACCGGACATCATGCATGCAGTTGGAATAGTTGGAAGATTTCAGGCAAATCCGAAGGAGACTCATCTTCAGGCAGTAAAGAGAATCTTCAAATATCTTCAAGGGACTCAAAATTATGGCTTATGGTATCCTAGAGATACAGATCTTTCTCTTCATGCTTATACAGATGCAGATTGGGCCGGAAGCGTGGATGACAGGAAAAACACAAGTGGTGGTGCGTTCTTTATGGGTTCCAGACTGGTATCTTGGTTCAGCAAGAAACAGAGTTCGGTCGCCTTGTCTACAGTTGAAGCGGAATATGTTGCTGCTGCATCTTGTTGCACCCAACTTCTTTGGATGATGCAGACTTTGCAGGATTTTCAAATCACTTGTACACCACCAATCCCCATCTTATGTGATAATACAAGTGCAATCAGCATCTCAAAGAACCCTGTTATGCATTCAAAAACCAAGCACATACCAATCAAGTACCATTTTCTCCGGGAACAAGTGCTTGAACAGAAAGTCAAGTTGGAGTATGTTCCTTCCAAGGAACAAGTTGCTGATATTCTCACCAAACCATTGCCCAGGGACACGTTTGAATACCTCAGGCAAAAGCTGGGGGTTGTTGATGCATCATCTTATTGTTGAACATCTTCTTATTGGTGGTACAGGCTCAGGGGGAGCACATAATGCATTGTTGGCATTATGGAGAAGGAGATCTTGGAAATAGCTGCAATATGTCTCTATCTCTTTCATGGTGGATCTCTGGTTATTTGTTGCAGATCTGGAGGAGCATGAGCTTAGGGGGAGCATACCCTTTGCCCTTGATGTCAAAGGGGGAGAATGAAGATGAAGTTTGTAAGGTTGCCATCAAGTCCAAAGGGGGAGATTGTTGGCATTATGCTTTCTGGTATGACTGTATGTTACAGATGTTGTACTTGATGGCAACTCCAGTGGCAAGGCTCTCAGTTTGTTGAAAATTAAGAAGGACGCAGGAAACCAGTTCAGGAGGTGCGTACCCGCAGGTACACCATGCAGGGTCTGCATCCCGCGACGCTGGCCAGCCGTTCAGGGGGTGCGTCCACCCAGTGCACACATTTCAAGGCAGAGAAAAAGCATGTGGGGGTTTCTTGTGTGGTATCTAGCCGACGGTTTTGTGTTTCTATGGTGTCGGCTCGTGGTATTGTTCCATGTTTTGGGGAGGAGCTTGCCTATATAAAGCAAAGGAGTTCATTTGGATTGAGCATTGTCTTTGGTTGAATATCTTATTTGGTGAGATCTAGTTCAGATCTAAGAGGGCGAATCTTCTAATGGACTGTGATCTCTATGGCGCATGATCAGATCTGTAGATCTAACTGTTTGGGTTAGTCTTGAAGTCTTCATATCATTTATATCTGAAGGGACGCAGGTTCAGTGGAAGAAAAGTGCGCCGGGACGCAAGTACTGTAAAGGGCAAGTGCACCGAGACGCAGCACAGTAGAGAGAGACCTGCGTGGGGACGCAGGGCGATCAAGGTTCAGGTGCGTCTCTGAAGCAGAAGGACGCGGCGCGATAGTGTTTTCAGGTGCGTCTCTGTAGCGAAAGACGCGGCGCGATAGTATCTTTGGGTGCGTCCCTGAAGCAACAGAACGCAGAGCAGTCAAAGGAACAGTGCGTGGGCACGCAGCGGAGCAGAAGGATATCTGCGTGTGGACGCAGAGTAGCAGAAGGTTAACGGCGTCTGGTCGCAGGCCACAGAAAGAAAAACTGCGTCTCTGTTTTAAGATGTTCTGTTGATTGAATTTCTCTATTGATAAGGTGTTCTGGGTTAGTTCTGTTGTTGCTGATCTGATATCTGTAGTGATCTATATCTGTTATGTACTTGTTGATTATCTGATGCTTTATGAAAAGAAGTAGGGGGTTGTAGCTCCCTTCCAGGAGTAGACTGGAAAACGAGAGAGAGAGAGAGAGAGTTGTAGCTCTCTGCAGGTTGCAGCCTGCGTACTGGTAAAGGACTGCACCAGTACAAAATCATTGTAAAAGAAGTTTCTAAATTGAAAGAAGATAGAGACATATTGCAGCAGGTGGTTTTCACCTACATTGGGTTTCCACCTTACATCTTGTGTTCTTTGGTGTGATTATCTGTTTTTCATGCTCATTATTTTATGGTACTGACATGCTAAAATAATTCAAAGATCAAATAAGGAAGATTTATTAAATTGCTAGATAATACTGATTCACCCCCCCCTCTCAGTATTATTTCCAACAATTGGTATCAGAGCAGGTCCTTCAGAGAAGCTTGATCGCTTGAAGGTAGATCGTTCATCATGAGCAACTACGAGAGAGAAGCATCAATCAGGCCACCGATTTTTGATGGGACAAACTTCAATTATTGGAAGGTAAGAGTTACTGCATATCTTCAATCTCTTGGTACAGAAGTTTGGGACATTGTAGAAACAGGCTATGCTTTTCCTTCAGCTACTCCTACAGATCCAGCTGAGAAAAAGAAGTATGAAACAAATGCAAAAGCAGTCAGTACTCTATTAGGAAGTATATCCCAAACAGAATTCATGAAGGTAATGCACTTCAAATCAGCAAAAGAGATATGGGACAAAATGGTCACGAGCTATGAAGGAGATGAACAGGTAAAACAAGCTAAACTTCAAACTCTCAGGATTCAATATGAGACTCTCAAGATGTATAATGATGAAAGTGTTGCTAATTATTTTCTTTGGGTAGATGAGATTGTTAATTGTATGAAAAATTTGGGTGAAGAAATAAAAGAGGCTATAGTAGTTCAAAAGATTCTAAGATCATTATCCCCCAAGTTTGAATCTAAAGTATCTGCAATAGAAGAAAAGGAAAATCTCCGTGTTCTCACTATGTCTCAGCTACATGGAATTCTAACTGCTTATGAAATGAGAAAGGGAGGTCCATCAGACAGAAGGGAAGCTGCTTTTAAGGCATCAGGCAAAGAAGATTACTATGAAGCAAGCCATGTTCCAGAAGAAGAGGAAGAAGAATCAAATTTTGTCAGAAATCTTCAAAGGGGTTCTGGAAGGTTCAGAGGTAAGCTACCTTTCAAATGCTTTGCTTGTGGAAGAGTAGGTCATTATGCTGCAAAATGTCATTATAAGGATAAAGGAAAGGAACCTGCTAGATGGAACAAGAAACAAAGTGCAAATAAGAAAAGCTACTACACCCATGAAGATAGTGATGGTTTATCAAACAGTGATGAAGATGAACAAGGTAATAAATATAAGTTGAAAATGACAAATTGCTAATACTTGTTGTGTATGTAGATGACATTATTTTTGGTAGCAATGAAGAAGCTATGAGTCAAAGTTTTGCCTCGGTCATGCAGAAAGAATTTGAAATGTCCTTGCTAGGAGAACTGACATATTTCCTTGGTTTGCAAATCCAACAAAAGGAAGGAGGAATCTTTTTATCTCAAACCAAGTATCTCAAACAGATTTTGAAGAAATATGGCATGGAAGATGCAAAACCAGTATGTACACCCATGGTCACAAGATGTAGTCTCAGTGCAAATGATGAATCTGCAGCAGTACATCAACCAACCTACAGATCTATGATTGGAAGTTTACTATATTTGACAGGTACCCGACCAGACATCATGCATGCAGTTGGAATAGTTGGAAGATTTCAGGCAAATCCGAAGGAGACTCATCTTCAGGCAGTAAAGAGAATCTTCAAATATCTTCAAGGGACTCAAAATTATGGCTTATGGTATCCTAGAGATACAGATCTTTCTCTTCATGCTTATACAGATGCAGATTGGGCCGGAAGCGTGGATGACAGGAAAAGCACAAGTGGTGGTGCGTTCTTTATGGGTTCCAGACTGGTATCTTGGTTCAGCAAGAAACAGAGTTCGATCGCCTTGTCTACAGCTGAAGCGGAATATGTTGCTGCTGCATCTTGTTGCACCCAACTTCTTTGGATGATGCAGACTTTGCAGGATTTTCAAATCACCTGTACACCACCAATCCCCATCTTATGTGATAATACAAGTGCAATCAGCATCTCAAAGAACCCTGTTATGCATTCAAAAACCAAGCACATACCAATCAAGTACCATTTTCTCCGGGAACAAGTGCTTGAACAGAAAGTCAAGTTGGAGTACGTTCCTTCCAAGGAACAAGTTGCTGATATTCTCACCAAACCATTGCCCAGGGACACGTTTGAATACCTCAGGCAAAAGCTGGGGGTTGTTGATGCATCATCTTATTGTTGAACATCTTCTTATTGGTGGTACAGGCTCAGGGGGAGCACATAATGCATTGTTGGCATTATGGAGAAGGAGATCTTGGAAATAGCTGCAATATGTCTCTATCTCTTTCATGGTGGATCTCTGGTTATTTGTTGCAGATCTGGAGGAGCATGAGCTTAGGGGGAGCATACCCTTTGCCCTTGATGTCAAAGGGGGAGAATGAAGCTGAAGTTTGTAAGGTTGCCATCAAGTCCAAAGGGGGAGATTGTTGGCATTATGTTTTCTGGTATGACTGTATGTTACAGATGTTGTACTTGATGGTAACTCTAGTGGCAAGGCTCTCAGTTTGTTGAAAATTAAGAAGGACGCAGGAAACCAGTTCAGGAGGTGCGTACCCGCAGGTACACCATGCAGGGTCCGCGTCCCGCGACGCTGGCCAGCCGTTCAGGGGGTGCGTCCACCCAGTGCACACATTTCAAGGCAGAGAAAAAGCATGTGGGGGTTTCTTGTGTGGTATCTAGCCGACGGTTTTGTGTTTCTATGGTGTCAGCTCGTGGTATTGTTCCATGTTTTGGGGAGGAGCTTGCCTATATAAAGCAAAGGAGTTCATTTGGATTGAGCATTGTCTTTGGTTGAATATCTTATTTGGTGAGATCTAGTTCAGATCTAAGAGGGCGAATCTTCTAATGGACTGTGATCTCTATGGCGCATGATCAGATCTGTAGATCTGACTGTTTGGGTTAGTCTTGAAGTCTTCATATCATTTATATCTGAAGGGACGCAGGTTCAGTGGAAGAAAAGTGCGCCGGGACGCAGGTACTGTAAAGGGCAAGTGCGCCGAGACACAGCACAGTAGAGAGAGATCTGCGTGGGGACGCAGGGCGATCAAGGTTCAGGTGCGTCTCTGAAGCAGAAGGACGCGGCGCGATAGTGTTTTCAGGTGCGTCTCTGTAGCGAAAGACGCGGCGCGATAGTATCTTTGGGTGCGTCCCTGAAGCAACAGAACGCAGAGCAGTCAAAGGAACAGTGCGTGGGCACGCAGCGGAGCAGAAGGATATCTGCGTGTGGACGCAGAGTAGCAGAAGGTTAACGGCGTCTGGTCGCAGGCCACAGAAAGAAAAACTGCGTCTCTGTTTTAAGATGTTCTGTTGATTGAATTTCTCTATTGATAAGGTGTTCTGGGTTAGTTTTGTTGTTGCTGATCTGATATCTGTAGTGATCTATATCTGTTATGTACTTGTTGATTATCTGATGCTTTATGAAAAGAAGTAGGGGATTGTAGCTCCCTTCCAGGAGTAGACTGGAAAACGAGAGAGAGAGAGAGAGAGTTGTAGCTCTCTACAGGTTGCAGCCTGCGTACTGGTAAAGGACTGCACCAGTACAAAATCATTGTAAAAGAAGTTTCTAAATTGAAAGAAGATAGAGACATATTGCAGCAGGTGGTTTTCACCCACATTGGGTTTCCACCTTACATCTTGTGTTCTTTGGTGTGACTATCTGTTTTTCATGCTCATTATTTTATGGTACTGACATGCTAAAATAATTCAAAGATCAAATAAGGAAGATTTATTAAATTGCTAGATAATACTGATTCACCCCCCCCTCTCAGTATTATTTCCAACAATTGATTGTTGGGTATACGACCAAATAGTCCCACATTGACTAGAAGTGGGGAGGATCATGGGTATATAAGGATGGACAAATATCTCCATTGGTATGAGGCCTTTTGGGGTAAGTCCAAAAGCAAATCCATAAGGGCTTAGGCCCAAAGTGGACAATATCATACCATTGTGGAGATATGTGGTGTCCAGAGACCAACAAGTGGTATCAGAGCCATGCCCCGAAGTTAGCCAAGTGGATGAATTCTCGGAATGTCGAACGAAGGTGGTGAGCCCCGGTAATATCACGATGGGATCCGTGGATGAGCTCGGTTAGACAGGCGGTGTGCTCCGGATTCTTCATGGACGTGTCCTGGTCCCAACACGGTGAAGAGGAGTTGACCTGGGATAGAGCAAGCTCTTGAGGCAGGTGGTGCTTCCATGTAAGGCGTGTGCTTCCAACGCATTGGAGCGAAGAATCCTGGTTGGTAGAGAGTGGACGGATGGATAATCGTTTGAGGGGAGGCTCAATGGTCCTTTGTTCGAGGGGAGGATTGTTGGGTATACGACCAAATAGTCCCACATTGACTAGAAGTGGGGAGGATCATGGGTATATAAGGATGGAAAAATATCTCCATTGGTATGAGGCCTTTTGGGGTAAGTCCAAAAGCAAATCCATGAGGGCTTAGGCCCAAAGTGGACAATATCATACCATTGTGGAGATATGTGGTGTCCAGAGACCAACAATAGTATAATAGATTAGATTTCCATGTACTTCACCATCCATGTTCTACTACATCATTATTCTACAATCCAACCACATCTACTACATGTCATTTGGAAATGATCAATGTGGAGAATCCCATTGAACCATATTCTTAGCTAGTACTTATGGTTCATAATTCAACTCCTTTAGCCTATATAATAATATTTACTCATAGTTGAATTAAAAATCGCGTGGTTCAACCAAATATGGACAACAACAATCAAAAGAATTATGTCTCATCTACCCTTGTCAAAGAGTTCACTTTTCCAATCACTTCTCATCTCCACACATATCATCTTGGTTGGGTAAAAGAAGACACTAAGTCCTTATTGATGTCACAATAATGTGTTGTCACCTTCATTATTGACGCTCATTTTTGTGCCACATTTTTGTATGGTGTAACCTCTATCAATTTTTTTGTCTTTATTTCATGTATTCCTTAACATTTTGCACAATTTTCCAAGTATGACTCTTGCAATAATTATTACACACTTCATAAAGATGTTTGCATGTATCATTTTCAATATTTGGAAACACCTTATGTTTTCCCTCTCTCTCATATTGACACCACTATATTGCAATTTTCTTTCCATAGTGCCTACACATTTTATTTCTCCCTTAAACCACCTCTAATCCTATCACACCACCCCTTTCATCCTTTCCTTCTATATTTCCCATCACATAGCTAAAATGTATAGTGATATCATCCCTGGTCCATGCCCAAATAGTTTATATATATATGTGTGTGTGTATGTCATATCTCTCTCTATAAGTAGAGAGAGAGGGGGGATGGGATTGGCTGGGATGGATGGGAGAGGTGGGGATAATATATGATGTCCCTATTCTATATGCCAATATAAAAAATGGTGATTCTATGTAGAGGAATGAATTATTAACCATAAAATAATAATTCTCACTGCAAGAAAAAAGGTCATTGGTGAGGGTCATGCCTGTGACGGACCTTTAAGGTCTGTCACCAATGTCGCATATGGTGATGGTCCTTAAAAAAACGTTGTTGTAAGTGTATATAGTGATGGTCCTTTAAGGTTTGTCACCAAAGCCATTTTCAATGACACTTTTGGTGAGGGTCGTTAAAGGCCCGTCACTAATTCTCTCTTTGGTGACACTTTTGGTGAGGGTCATCAAAGGTCCATAGCTAATTCTCTCTTTAGTGACACTTCTAGTGATGATCTTTTATTGACCCTCACCAATGCTCTTTTCAGTTACTTTTTGTGACGGTCAAAAAATGTTTGTCATAATTGATCATTCCAATCAGTTTTTGATGACACTATGTACCTGTTACTATATTTTTTGTTAAAAGATAACGATTTAAGACCATTGTTGTGGAGTCCTTTTCATTATGTGTCCAAGGCCATAGTGGTTAGAGTCAATCAATTTGTTAAGAGGTAATTAGTGTGTATCATTTCCCTCAAGTAATAAGAATATAGTTTTCCTATGAGTCAACACATGATTCATCTCTATTAGGTTTATTATCTAGAAAATTCCCTTTAGATAAAATTCCACTAGTGTGTGTAGGAACTATATTATTTAATACATAATCAAGCTTTGTCAATTCTATTAATGAGATAGACCTAGCACTCCTCAACACTCATGGCACACCTTAACATGCTTTGGCACACACTAACATTCCTTGGCACCTCGCATGTCTTGGAACATATTTGTACCTGGAACATCTTTGTACCTAGAACATATTGCCATGATTAGGATGCCCAAGCACATGTTGGCATGCCATGTAGTCCCTAGGATGCCCTGGAACACCTTGGAATAATATTTCATTGATGTACATTAGAACTTGGCACACATTGGCACTTGGCATGTATTGGAACCTATTATTAGTGTGCCTAGCATGCCCCTTACGAAAAATATAGATTCTCAACCTATTAACCCTCTTGTGTGTTCATTTTATTGCATTTTAGCTTAATTATTCCTTTTATTGACTTGAAACTCCTTGATGCATATTGGCATACTTTGGCAGCCTACACATCCTATCATGTCTTAGCACTTGGCATCTCTTGGCATGCCTTGGCACTATCTGGGACATGTTAGAACTCCCCGGAACTACCTAGCACACTCTAGCACTTCTTGACATGTCGTGATATTCACTAGCATGCCTTACCAGTTCTTAGCATACCTTGTCACTCCCTCCTTGGCATGATAGCTAGCACTCATTGACACTCCTTGACACACCCTCATATTCATTCAATTCCATGCATTTTGACCTAGTGCTCCCTTGTGTTTTCCTAATACTCCCTAACACTCCTGAGCATGCATTATCACTCTATAGCACACATTAGCACTCTTCGACATGCTCTGTCACTTCATAGCATGCATCACACTCCCTCAAACATATTGGCACTTGGCACTTGGCAAGTCTTAGCATGTTTGGCATGCGTTGATATGACTTGGTATGCTTTGGCATGGTTTAAACTTAAAGTTATTTGAGGTAAATTATTGGAAAGTAGATGAGAATTAGCAACGGAGGAAGATTTAGCACTTAGAATGTATTGACACTTGGCACTTGTCACCTATTGGCACTTAGTGTTGGTGTGCCTAGCATGCCCCTCATGGAAAAGGTAAATTGATGATTTATTAAACCTATTATGTGTTCATTTCCTTATAGTTTAACGCGTTTCTTCCTTTTGTTTCCTTGATAGTCCCTGGCATGCATTGTCACACCCTTGCACATCTTGGCATGCCTTAGCACTTGGCACATCTTAGCTTGTTTGACATGCCTTCGTACTATTTGACACATGTTAGCATGCCCTATCATTCCCTAACATGCCTTGGCAGTCATGCCCTCACAACTAGCATTACATTTTTCCACAACTTGGGAACCTTACATTCCCTAGAACACCTTGGCACTCCCTAGATGTCATGCCCTCATAGATAGCCTTAATTTTTTTTGTGACTTGGGAACCCAACCAATTCATTAACAAAGTAATATTGTGCCCAACCCAAAGTCTCCCTTTCTTTGAAATTACTTTTTCCACGCCTTATCACAACCATAGGCTTGCCTCCTGCAAGTCTTATTATGAAATTATCCTAAAACACTTTATCCTTAGGACACTTTGAATTCACTTACACTCCTTGTCACGCACTCTTATTTGTTCATTTCCAAGCATTTTGACTTAGTTCTCCCTTGTGTTCCCCTGACACTCCCTAACACTCCTCAACATCCATTGAAACTGTCTTCCATTTGTTGGAACTCCTTTTCATTCCTCGGCATGCCTTGTAACTCCTTAGCTATCATGCCCTCACAACTACCCTTACTTTTTTTTGACTTGGGAACCCAACCAAGTCTTGCCTCGACTACAACAACTTAACCAAGTTATAGTTAATAAAACTAAACTATGCCTTGTTCACCTAAGAACTTCTTATAACAAATGTTAGGCTACTCATGTCCAATCTCAACTCATCCCACTTAACAAGTTACGAAGTCAAGGCTCACATCCCACCATCACCATAAAACAACTAAGAAACAAAGTTTACATCTTGACATGCCATATAACCTAGCACGTCTAACAATTCGTTAGCCATATCACCTGGCATTTGAAACTAGTGCTCCCTTTTGTTTCCCTAGAACTTGGCCCTAACACTCCCTAGCATGTGTTGGCGCCACACCCTAACACTTGCCACATCTTGGCATGCCTAACACGCCTTGGAACTATCTAGCATGTGTTAGCACTTCTTTGCATTTCCTGGCACATGTTGGCACTCCCTAGTTGTCATTCCCTTATAGATAGCCTTACCTTTTTGGCGACTTAGGAAACCAACCAAGTCATTGAAAAAATAATGTTGTGCCTAGCCTTGACACTCCCCAACACTCGGAATGCATTCACAATGTCTGACATGTGTTAGCATGCCTTTCATTCCTTAGCACCCCCTGACACTCCTTAGCTATCATGCCCTCACAACTACCCTTACATTTTTTGCAACATGGGAACCCAACCAAATCCTGCCTCAACTATAACAACAACTTGACTATAACAATAGCTTGACCAAGTTACAATTACTACAACTAGACTATGCACTGTTCACCTAAGAACTTCCTATAACTCATCTTAGGCTACTCATGTTGAATATCAACTCATACAACTTAACAAGTTACGAATACAAGGCTCACATCCAACTGTGGTCATAAAACAACTAAGCAACAAAGTTTACATCTTGACATGCCATAACACCTAGCATGCCTAACAATCCCTTGGCACTATGTAGCATGTGTTAGCATCCCATACATTTCTTGGCATGCTTTGGCACTCCCTAGCACATCATAGCACTCCTTGACACTTAGCACACCTCGTACTCACTAACAATCTCTGTCACACTCTTATTCATTCATTTCCATGCATTTGAAACTAGTGCTCCCTTGTGTTTCCCTGGAACTTGGCCCTAACACTCCCTAGCATGTGTTGGCGCCACACCCTAACACTTGGCACATCTTGGCATGCCTTAGCACTTGGCATGACTTGGCATGCCTAACATGCCTTGGAACTTTCTAGCATGTGTTAGCACTTCTTGGCATTTCCTAGCACATGTTGGCACTCCCTAGTTTTCATGCCCTTATAGATAGCCTTACCTTTTTTGCGACTTCAGAAACCAACCAAGTAATTGAAAAATAATGTTGTGCCTAGCCTTGACACTCCCCAACACTAGACATGCATTCACATTGTCTGGCATGTGTTAGCACACCTTTTCATTCCTTAGTACCCCTTGACACTCCTTAGCTATCATGCCCTCACAACTACCCTTACATTTTTTGCAACATGGGAACCCAACCAAATCCTACGTCTACTATAACAACAACTTGACTATAACAATAGCTTGACCAAGTTACAATTATTACAACTAGACTATGCCGTGTTCACCTAAGAAATTCCTATAACTCATCTTAGGTTATTCATGTTGAATGTCAACTCATACAACTTAAAAAGTTATGGATACAAGGCTCACATCCAACCATGGTCATAAAACAACTAAGCAACAAAGTTTACATCTTGACATGCCATAACCCCTGGCACTCTTAACAATCCCTTGGTACTATGTAGCACATGTTAGCATCCCTTGCATTTCTTGGCATGCTTTGGCACTCCTAGCACATCCTAGCAGTCCCTCACACTTAGAAAACCTTGTACTCACTAACAATCTCTATCACTCTTATTCATTCATTTCCATGCATTTGAAACTAGTGCTCCCTTGTGTTTCCCTAGAACTTGTCCCTAACACTCCCTAGCATGTGTTGGTGCCACACCCTGGCGCCTAGAACTTATTGGCATGCCTTAGCACTTGGCACGTCTTGGCATGCCTAAAATGCCTTGGAATTGTCTAGCATGTGTTAGTACTTCCTCGCATTCCATCGAACACCTTGGCACTCCCTAGCTGTCATGCCCTCATAGATGACCTTAGTTTTTTTCAACTTAGGAACCCATCCAAGTGATTGAAAAAACAATGTTGTGCCCAACCAAAATTCTCCCTTTGTTTGAAACTACTTTGTACACACCTTATCACAACCATAGGTTTGCCTCCTACAAGTCCTATTTTGAACTTCTCCTAACACACTTCGTCCTTTAGATACTTGGAATTCGTTGACACTCCTTGGCACATACTCTTATTCATTCATTTCCAACCATTTTGACCTAGTTCTCCCTTGTGATGCCTTGGCACTGGATAGCATACCTTTTCACTCATTTCTTAGCACACCTAGAACTCACTGACACTTCATTTCCATGCATTTGAAATAAGTGTTCCTTTGTGTTTCCCTGGCACTTGGCCCTCACACTCCCTAGCATTAATTCACGCCATACCTTGGCACATGACATATCCTGGCATGCCTATCATGCCTTGGAACTATATATCATGTGTTAGTACTTCCTACAATTCCCTGGCACACCTTGGTACTCCCTAGTTGTTTAGTCCTGGTAGATAGCCTTACATTTTTTGCGACTTGGAAACCCAACCAAGTCATTGGAAAAACAATGATGTGCCCAACCCAAAGTCTCCCTTTGTCAAATGAATTTAAAAATTTTTGTGCGAAAGAAGGCATTCGACGAGAGTTGACATCACACCCCACAACCCACAATAGAATGGGGTGGCTGAGAGAAAGAATCATAGCATTGTGGGAGCAGCAAGGGTGATGTTGCATGACTAAGGCATACCTCTACATTTTTGGGTTGAGGCATGCAACACATAGGTCTATTTGAAGAACCAGAGTACTTGTTGGATTCTTGGCATGATTACACCAGAGGAGGCTTTCTCGGGGAGAAATTTGGATGTGTCACACTTCAGGATTTTTGGAGCCTCTGTTTACTACCATGTCTCCAAAGAATCAAGGAATAAGCTTGATTCAACCTCAGAATTGGGGGTATTTGTGGATTACATAGAAACTTCCCAAAACTACTCTGTGTATTTGCCATCCCTCAGAATGACAGTTGTGTGAAGGGATATAACGTGTGTTGAGGAGAAAGTGATGTGGTGCTCTCTTGAGAGGGAGCTTTAGATCCCACTAGAAGAGGAGCTTTAGATCCCACATAATATTAAGTAATATAATAATAATAAAATAATATATAAACAAATTTCAAAGTAGAATAGAAAGGAAATAAAAAATGATGATGATGATGATGACGACGATGACGACGACTTATGTAATAAGAGAGAAAACATTAATAATAATGTAGGTTTATGTGAAAGGAAAATGTTAAGACAAAGGAATAATTATATAATGATAGGTGGATCATAGGGGTTGGGTTCCTTATCATCGATGTATTCTATATAAGGAAGGAGAAGATGACATCACTTTTTCTTGTGTAATTGAGGACAAGGCTAATAAGATACAACACAGTAAGGGATTAATGTCTCATGCATGACTTGTTATTGAAATATCTGGATCAACAAGGTTTATGGCTAGGTGAATAGTAGAACTCCAAATATTTTTCTGGAAAATGTTGTAGTAGATGGTATTGAGTGTCCAAATGTACAATGTGTTACATCTTGTAAGGTATGAATTAGAGTATGTGGGTCACATTTAGGGTGACCTTCTAGGCATTCGACTATTTCTATCAGATTTGGAAGATATGGGATAAAGTTTGATGCCAGAGGAAGAAATAACTATATCACAAATAGGGGAAGATACAACTGAAATTGTAGAGGCTAAAACCGTAACACAAATTATAGAGGAATCTACAATAATGTGGGTTGTAACACTAGGGAAAGGGATATAGAAACCTAGGGAGGAAGAATGATAATAGTAAGAAGCATCTCATGACAGTGACTTCTTCAATAGGTTTCTTCGAGGTTTTTCCTCTCAAAGTGTCCTCCAAAATTCTCTTCAAAGTCTGCTCTAAGGATGTTGTCAAGACTGTCACTTGGTTCCTCCAAATGTTGCCCAAAAACCTAGTCTCTAGAGATCGAAAAATGCCAACCAAGTCTTCCTTCAACCAATCTTCAAGGTATCTTCAAGAGTCCTTGAAAGGATAGAATTCAATACTCCAAAATTGTCTTCACCCTTCAAGGTATGCTGCTTCAAAACTGATGCAAAGGTGTACAATAGGACTTCAATTGTGTGTTAAGTCACCTCAAGGAGATATTTATAAACTGCTTCAAAAGGTTCTTCAAGCCTACTTCAATTTCACTTTAAATGACCCTTCAAATGTTGCTCCAAAGGATGCCCAAAACCCTACTGCCAAAACTATGAAGGAGTCTGCTACTTCTTTAATTAAGGTGTGCTTCAAATTGTAGATGAATATTATAACAATGTTTTTGCTGCTCAAAGTTCAAGATTTTCTACACTTGGTCCTCAAAAAAATCTCATGGGAATGATCTAAAAACAAGCCCTAGAAGGACCTAAGAATCCTTTACTAGTGCAACCAAAAACATGGGATCAATCAAGGCCATGTATGTTCCTCCATCCTACATAGGTGACTAATTTTGTCTCTTTGTAAACTTGGATTAAAGCCCAGAATCTCCCATGATGGTTTCCTCCTCAGAACAACCTCAGATTAGACCTATGGGTCAAGGTCTTACCTCAGGGACTGAAATTTCATAAACCTGTAATGTTTTCACTATGACAGGTCTGAATTCTAATTGTGAAGAGGATCTGAGTTTAGTTCTGCCCAATGATCAATGAATTGCTACAGGAATTCTATCGAAATACCTCCTCAGATCCACTAAACAAGGGGATTATAAATAGTGCAAGAAAAT
The DNA here is from genome assembly GCA_031772625.1 of Pinus tabuliformis. Lineage (NCBI taxonomy): Eukaryota > Viridiplantae > Streptophyta > Pinopsida > Pinales > Pinaceae > Pinus > Pinus tabuliformis. Next base: position 585,804,061 of record CM062815.1, read on the forward strand.
CAAAACAAATAGACAACATGTAGGAGGTTCACTCATGCTACTGATTCTAGAAAGGGAATGTTAAAGTACTTACCTAGATTCTGTTTCTTTTTCTCCTAGTACTCTAGCGTGATTAAATTGAACTGTGGAAGATATGAAAAGGGTGGATATACTTAGCTCTACATAATATCATTCACCTCACTTGGTTGCCCATTCCATCTGGGAACATAAGTTTGCCCATTTCTGCTCATGCTTTGAATCAGAATTTTGTAGTCATTCCTACCTCCAGATAGAGAGAGACAATTTTTAGCAACTGTGATTCTCCTCCATCTTATGCCTGTGCTTAAATCTGATATGTGCATGTGAGGGGGTGATAAACTGTTTGAAGTGCCAAGAATAACTAAAATAATCACTCCATTGATTGATATATTATCCTTGGAGTTCACAAAGTCTGTGTCATTTGGATGGAAAGATGTTTACTATTTTGTAGCATAAGGGGCTTTTCTTGCATATATAGTGTGGTCAAGATGGTGAAGACATTAAGGAATGTTGCTCTACAGTTTCTATGTAATCTTGTGCTCCTTGTTCCACCTTTAACATCAATCAAGTACCTTAAGGTTCCCACCGAATGCTGCTCTGCATTGTTAATAATTTTGGCTTGGATAATTGTGGTTTGGACTCTGACGTCTCTCATTCATTTTTTAGCATCCCCTATTTGTCTAGTTGGGAACTGGTGATACTATCATGCCCTATCACAAGTATAAAGAGACTTGTAGCTTAATGATATAGTGCCTCATTCAAAACGTAGAATTATGAGCTCAATACAAATCAACGGAGCTATTCATAGTAGCAATCTGGTTTTGTCCTTCATCATTCTAGTAACACCATTGTAATCTATTCCTTCGAGTGTATATTATATATTCAGGTGGTTAAGCAATAATAGATGTATAGTGTATGAGAGAACTACTTCATTCTCTTGATACCCTGCATGTTATTAGCATTTGGAGTACTGTGCCAGGTGGCCAAGTATGCACCCTTCAGTTTTCAATCTTCTTGTAATCCTTGTTCTATGTTGGACATAATGATATGCAGCCAGTGGTTCATGGGGGTCAAAATATTGCAGTGTATTGAGAGCGTTCATAGCCAATATTTCAAGCGTGTAGATCCTCTGATACCAGCTAACCAAAGTTAAGTTAATTATATTGAAAAATAAGAGCCAAACTAAGTAACAGATCTGGGTTAGGGGTCTTTGTGCATGCCTTGTAGAAGCTGATTGTGTGTGAGGCATATGAATGAAAGGTTGTGGTTTATGTAGTTTTGCTTCTCGTCAGTTTGTTTGGGAATAACTTTGTTCCATATATAAGAGGTACTCCTCAAACAGTTGGAGAAGTTGTTGAAACTAATCATTTGCAGACTATAGTTGAACCCTTAAAACATGGCATAAGTTTCTTGTTTTATTAATAATAGGTTTGGTCGTGGTGAAGATGCCAAAGGTTGCGAGGTTCGTTTTAGCGGCTGGCGAGGACAATGACAGTCGTTCTTGGCTGAGGAAGAGAAGATTAGACTCATCTTCTTTGGCGAGAGATATACACAACAAGGGGGCACTGAAAAATGCATTTGTGTCTTTCGATGCCATTGTTGATGACATTTTCTCCTCAATGGGTTATTGTGTTGGTTAGCTGGTGCTGGGGCACAATATGATGGAGAAAATCGGGGATGGTATTCATCGGTGTGAAGGATGTCATGATGCCATGGGCCCTGTGATCCTTTTTCTTTGCTTATCTGCTAGTGCGGGTTGTTGGCTTGCATCAGGGTGGCCATGGTTGGGGCTTTGCGATCGTTTTGGTTCCTTTTAAATTTGCTCTGGGTTATTCCATGGTGACCTTGTGCCATTTTCATCATGGTTATATGTTGGGGTTTTGACCTATTTTGTAATGGTTTGATGCCTATTTTTGGGCATTTGAGAGATGCACCCTTTTCTAAGGGTTCTTTTATCTAGGCCTACATGCCTAGTTTGCTAGATTGATAAGTGGTTTCCCATTGTTTGGGAATTTGATAGATGCACCCTTTTCTAAGGGTTCCTTTATGCAAGCTTGCATGTCTTGTTTTCTTGATTGATGAGTGGCTACTCATTGTTTGGGCTATATCTAATGTTTCTCTACGAGGTTTCTTTGAGGGGCCTCATGCATGCCCCATAACTTGTTATCAGTCATATGTATGTTGGGGGTTATTTTGGCACATATGCTATATGCATGATTATGTAAACATATTTTTATTTTAATCTACTAAAATAGGAATTATTTTATTAGAATGATGTATTGAGAAGGGGAATTTAGTGAAAGGATTTTAGGAGGTGTTTATCAATGTCTACTGAAATTAGGCTTATTATTTAGTATCCCACAAACACATATGCTATAGGCCAATTAAGTGGAAACTCAATGCCATGAGCCCATCTTCATCTATTACATGATGTGTGTTAGAAATCCTCATCCAGGTGTGTCATATGATGTGCCTATCCATGAAGTGTGTTTCAATCTATCACACAATGTGTGTGCTTGTGTCCTCATCTTGATTAGACACATTATATGTGCACCCCAAACTATTTATCCATCCATAAGTGAAGCCCTTAGCATGCCACATGCCCAAGGTAAACCAATTTCTATGCACTAACCAAAATTGGCAATCCCATAAATGTTTTCCATTATATTAGAGAACCAAAATAAGCAAGAAACATAGGGAAATGAATGTGGACTATAACAAGATCTAGATGCAAAGCTTGATACAATATGAATCCACATAAATGCTTCTACAAATCTTCTGAATTTGAAGTGAGCATTCAAAACAATGTTTCTATGTCAAATTTCAAGCCAGTTGCCATCCATTTTGGATCCAATTATTTCTCAATGATCAGACCGAGGTCATGTTTTTCATGCATACACAATATATCCTTGGTCATATTCCAAATTCTCAAAAATTCCATGTGATTTTCCTCATTAGCTCGAATTGAGTTCATAAACTTTGGAAATGGGGCACATGTAAAATCTAGAATTGCACATGTTACATTGTTCATTAGTCGACATGCAACCTAGATAGATTAAGTAATTTGATAAGGAGGATGATTAAGTACAAAAATATCTAAGTTACATTGCACAAAGACTGATAATGTCTAGTGGAAGCAATGCAAGTTTCAACAAGCTAGGAAGCAACACAAGTTTCAACAAGCTAGGAATTCCCTTAGTAGGAATGACACCTAGATGAGAATTAGTTTTAAGGTAGAGTGGTCAAGGCTTCTCAAATGGGACAATTACATTTCAAAAAAAAATTATGGATCAAGTCCATACAATTCCCTTAACTGGAATGAGCCTTAGAGTGGTCAAGGCTTCTTCTTAAATGGGACAATTACATTTCAATTTTTTTTATGGATCAAGTCCATACAATTCCCTTAACTGGAATGAGCCTTTTCCATTTGTTGGGTTGTCATATGAACCCATGTGAAGCAAGATGGAATCAAAGTTCATTGAAAAACTAATGTTATGAACACTCCCACTCACCCCCTTCTTGTGCCACCTTCCACCAACCCCCACCCTCACTCTCCACCCACCCGCTCCTCACCCCACCTTCCCCAACCCCACCCCTCAGGGCTGGTAATTTGAAATGAGCATAACTTTTTCATTTAAAGTCCTTTCTTATTGATTTTTTTCCTCTAATTTTGTTTTTTGTGGTTGATTTAAGCATATTTCACTATATTCAACTTGATTTCTTATAGCATTTATGGAAATTCGTCTTTAATCTTTGTATCATAAATTTCCAAGATACATAACTATTGCATTTGAGCACCAATGTGGATGCCATTTTTTTTAAATGGAATAATTTTTCAAGAAATTAATGTTATGCTATCAAATCATATTTTTAAAGACATTTTACTTGTAGGTTGTAATATTCTCAATCCAAATAAGGTCATAATTACAAGTATCAATTATCTCATCTCATTTAGACTTAGTATGCACACTCATAAAAATGTCAATCTCTAATGACATCTAGTGTTCTTTTTAAGAAATTGACATTTTAGATATAATGTGAAAGAAATTGAAAATTAAACACCAATCAAATTTAAACCCACCAATATACAAATAAATCTAGACCCTAATAGCTTAATTCAAAAAAAATTCTTAAATTTTAAAACCAGTATACTCTTACTTGACCATTACAATCTTAATTCTATAACCATTATACTCTTACTTCTGTATTATACAATTAAGAAAAATGAAAATTACTATTTTTTTTTAATGTTCTTTCTATGGTTGAACATGCTCCATTTTTTAGCCCCACTTACTATACTCTTCACCAGTAATTAATTATTAATTTGATTTGTTTTCCTTCAAGATTTTATCCAAACGTTTATAACGTTTATGTTCTGATTGGAGATTTTATTCTAAGGGTTTCTAACATGATTGGAGGCTTCACAAGCGGAGAAAAACCCTGATGCCTTGGTCACAACGCATGAGCATGTTGCGCGCAACAATAATATTCAAGCACTAGGTTGGGTGGTCTTGGATCCAATCCAAACGCACAATAGTTTGATAATGAAGGGATTGGGGTGGACGGGTTCGTAGCCACACATTACAAAATAGCAAGCACAAAAAGCACTTATTGTTCGTTGAAGGTTGTGAAAGCCGAATCCTTTCATTCTTCCTTTCCTAGGTATGTATTATCTTGACCTTAGACTTCACTACAACTAGGCTTCTTACGACGTACTTTTATCAACAGACCTACCATCCCTCAGACAATATACCATGTTGGTGTTTCGAATGAAGATGTAGACAGTGGGAATGCGGATCTCTTGCTCTTGGGTCCATAAATGCTATGGGATAGGGTGGATGAACTTGGTGAACCACTGAACTCGAATAAGGTATTTCCCAGCACCCACTTTTAGCATTATCTGTTATGCTACTGGAGGAATCGTTTTATCCTGGATGAGCTTTTAAGAGATATTGGAGTTTCTAAATTTTCTCTACTATATTGGTAGTGGTGCCAAATATTTAAACCTCTTCTAGATTTTTTCCAATAGTATAAGGTCACTTGATGGGTTTCATCAAGAGGTATACTCATCAGGAAAACCCCGTCATACTACTATGCTTTTGAATAACTGAAACATCAAACCCTCTTTCCTTTAATGCAGGTTTCTCCTAGGGTTTGTTTGGCATACACAAAACAGCCTCATTCCTAATCTGTAGTTTGGATCTGCATCCTGACTTTAAATTTACTAATGCTCTGTTTCCAAATACAAATATTTCCCAATCTGGGCACATTCCTCTTATTCCATACCAAACCCACGATGTCATAGAAGTGCAACAAATCTCCATAAATAAATCACGATTCTCCTTGCTAAGACAACGTTTCCCTTACAACTAAGATTTAACCAACATAAAAATGCCAATACTTATTATGACCAGATCCAATCCTTGGATACAATTTTGGAATCCTTCAGCTGAGGGTGCCTTCCTTCAACACTTAATCACGATTTGTGACTAGGCAATTTTTAGCGAGAACAAAGGGGCCCTCAACGTATTTCTGATACAATGCAGAGGAGTACCAATGCCCTCCTTTGTAAGTTTTCCATGCAGAAATTTAATTCCACAATTTCAACATAGATTTATAGATCTCCATGAACACCTTAAATCATAGTCTTGGTCACTCTGCACCCAAGAGGTGAATTTCCTTCAGTCTTTGACCAATCCTACGACCAATATCCAGGTTTGCTCTTTGCTGTCGATACTTCACTATTTTTACCAACGCAGAGTGTCAAAATCAGAACATACTAACTTACACAGTTTCCACATAAAAGATGTTGAATTCACGCACTCCGGGGCTTCAGAAGCAGGGATTTACGGAAAGAGGAAATTTGAAATCACACTATCGTCTACAAATGAAATAACATGGTAGATGACTGTCATCTATCATACATGGCAAATGTACCCTACCACAGTGTCAAAACCTGGGTTGTGGACAGTTGTGCCCTAACACCATGTAAAATCCCAGGTTGTCGACTATAGAGTGGTGGAAGATGATTGAAATCCATTAAGGAGCATAAGTACCAGCAACATTGTCTCTTTGGCTAAAATATGTGACTTTGTTCAACTATACTTAGAGCTGATAATCATCCGATTGTGCAGCAACATGCCAACAGGGCATTGATTCATTCGTTAGATTGAATTAAATACCAAGCCATAAAATAGTGTTTCCACTATCGTTGTGGTCTTTCCCACTTGAATGGCATGAGCTTCAAAGGGATGATGCCTGACGCAAGTCTCGAGTAATTTAGGCATAATAGTTAACCCTTGGTTCAGGCAGTTAAGCCAAAGGAAGGCCGCTCTATGTGCTGTGGCCCTTCGCTGCGTGTTTCTCAAAGCATTTGTACCCAAAACAAATTGTATTCAGTGTTAATGCTCATAGCCTTGCACTGCTAATTGCCATATGGATGAGTATCCACTAACATGAAGGCGAGAGAAATGGGTAGGATGTCCTAGTGCAAAAGGGTCAAATCCAGAAAGCTATGATAGGATTCTCATTTCCTAGTGTTATCTAACGGAATTCTAAAAGATTTATAAATGAATGTTTATCCCAATACATTAGAATTCAGGTTTATCCCAATACACCGTTGAATCTCTGCGACTTTTGTGATTCCACAAAGAATCACCCGGAAAGAAAATATATGCTTGTAATAGGTGATTATTCATTGAATTTTAGGAAACGTTGAGAGGATTACCATTTCAAGAATGGAATTTTAATTTATTGCTGCAACTAAAATAATGGCTTTGGCTGAGGAAGGGTGTGTTAAGAATATTCGTAACAGTCAAAGTTTGACTGAATGGGATTTAAATTACACTTGTCTGAATCTGGTCTTGAGCTTTTAATTGTCTGAATGATTCTGACCATGTCGAAGTGTTTTTGTGAAATGACTGTGCTTTACTACAAATTGCAAATTACAGGTTTCAAATTTTGGATTTGAAATAGTAGAAATGGTCTATGTCTGAATCAGACTATGTACAGTAATCCAAAATTTCAAAGTAGAAATGGTCTATGTATGAATCAGACTATGTACAGTCGTTTTGTAGGTTTCAAATTTTGGATTCAAAGTGCAGTGGTTTTGTAGGAGAAGTAATTATCATACTTCCCTTCTTAAGAAGGGAGTCGTTAGAAGGACTGACTGACCAAGATATTCTATATGTTGCCATCAAATCTTGTCTTTTCGAGCGGCTTCGGCACTGTCTCTTTCACCGCGAGAACTAGGGACTCTATGCACGCAATTTGACTTTCAGCAGGGGTTTCTTTTGAGAATCCATCGCCAAACAACCACTTAGCGGGGACTCGTTACTATGCCTAGTTACTTGTGGATTTTTAAGTACTATGCCTGGTTACTTGTGGTTTTTAAAGTTAAGCTTGTGGTTTTTCAAGTTACTGGAGTTGCTAAGTTAGGTTTGTGGTTTTCTAAGCTATTGGAGTTGCTGAGAGAAATCGTTGGTTGTTGAAAGATGTTTTTTTGATAGCGTGATATTTATGAAGGATGTTTTTTTATAGCGTGATATTTATATGTACAGACACTGTTATTTACAGTTTGCAATGTATTTACTAATATTAAAACATGCAAAAACATGCATTTATTTTATACTTGTTTCATATTAAAAAGATGTAATGTAATGTATTTACTAATATTTGTTTAATACTTTATTATATCAACTTTCATTAATGAAAACATTCATTGTATTCAAGTGAGGGATTTTAAATATCATGTTTTATGAAAACCTGCAACCTAATGTATTCGCTAATATTTGTTTAATACTTCATTAATGAAAATATATTTTTGGTAATTTTTTTAATTTACTGGAGTTGCTGAGAGACATTGTTGGTTGGTAAGGGATTTTTTTGATAGTGCTACTAACACCACTTACATAAAACATTCAATGTAGTGAGCGATTTTAAATATCATGCTTTAATTGTAATGTATTTATTGATATTTGTTTGATACCTAATTTATAAAAACATAACATTCATTAATAAAAGCATTCAATGTATTAGAATTCAGGTTTATCCCAACACAGTTGAATCTCGGTGGTTTTTCTGATTTCACAAAGAATCACCCCGAAAGAAAATATATGCTTGCAATAGTTGATTATTCATTGAATTTTAGGAAATGATGGGAAGATTGCCATTTCAAGAATGGAATTCTAATTCGCTGCTACAGGTAATATAATGGCTTTGGTTGAGGAAGGGTGTGGTAAAAATCCTCATACAGTCGTCCATCATACAATCTAGAATCATTCATCTTATGCTTGAACTCTTAAAGAGCACAATAACAGAAACCATCGTCTCGTGCTCTTATGATGTACTGACTGATCAAGAGATGAAGTACTAATAAAGAACATCTTGTGCCAATCTCTATAGGGGCTACCCGTGAAGAAATGCTTATCTATCCATCATCTTATTTCTTGATATTGGTGTTTGTGTGAGGGATATGTGAATGAAGCTAGAATTTTATATAAAATTTAATGTGTGTGGGTGCATCTTCAAAATATCAAATTTTTTATTAAAAAAATTATTAGTGATTTTCAGTTTTTTTATGATTGAACACTTCAACCTTGTAGTCCAAACACATGGCGATATCTCTGATTTGAATTAAGGTCATTTCGTTTTAATTTTATTTAAAAAATATATATTAAATTAAATCTATTTCAAACTCAGATTTAAGTATACAGCTTGATGATAGCTTCCATCACTTGCATGACCATTTTCTGCTCTTCTTCAAGCACCTCATCCTCATGGCCTAAGTTGATACCAAAACTGAAATTAAATACAGAGAACAAATAAAACCGTATGCAGAAAGAAAGTATATATAATGTTACTTTATTAAACCAAATTCATTAGTTATCTACTTACTCTTTTATAATGCTATAACTAAATTTATCGATTATGTACTTTGCCTTTTACAATACTATAACCATTGATCATAATTACATTTCTTCACTTGCTTATGACAAATAAATCTTTCATTCTCGAGGAAGTACGTAATGCTGCAAATCTAATAGTTCTCTTGTAATCGTGCATAATCAAGGGATAAAACATAGCGTAAACATTGGCGTTTGGACTGTGACTTACCGTTGCCCTTCTAGCCCTTCTAAACGATGTGAGGTGAGACGATCAGAATGCTAAGACGAAATTACCCAGTAAACAGGAAATCAATATGTGCAAACGACAGATTGGACATCATTTGTCGGTTTGTTTTTATGAGCTCCATACGATTTGTACAACGATAGATGCATTAGACAATGGCATAAACTTTCAACGGCGGACTGAAAGTAGAAGTTAAAAAGGATAAATTAAGATATATCTTCCAACCCTTTCCAAGGTCAAAGTGAAGCTCAAGGAAGAGCTGAGGCCACAGGAATCAACGAGATAAAAGTAACGCATTAAGGTTTTGTGTATTTATGATTGTGGAAGAAGTTGGTGAATTAATCAAAGCAATAAGTGAGGCGTTGCAACCAATGCATGTCTCCTTCCTTATGACGTAAAATGAGTATTGCTATCTCAAATATTCTTATCTCGATTTTACGTTAGCGATATCTCGCTTGGTAAGTCAACGCTTAACTTTACTTTAGTTACATTCCATGGTCCAAAAGATGGATAGAGGAGGGAAATGGACTGCTATAACAATTAAAAATTCATAATTAATATAAATAACTTATAATAAAGCTCAATGTATGTTTAAATAGAAGTAAGTAATATATCGTGGAGAACCCTCAAAAATATTTTTAAAATGTTAATATTGTTCTTAAATGTAAAATGATTAATTAACACATTCTAAATTTAAATTTAAAATGTTAATATTGTTTTTAAATTTAAAATGACTAAGGTTAATATTGTTTTTTTTATTAGATTTTTTTCTCCAAATTAGTTATCTAGGACTTGGACATTACCGATTCAATTGCTAGTTTGCTTTTCACATCCCAAATAGTGGTAGACGATGAATTCATAATAAATCCAACATGTTTGACATATTGGGCTCAAAAATTTACTCACTATCTCTCGATCAGCTAATTAAGTTATCTATGCTTGTAATTTTAAATGGATCTTCCAGCTAGCACAAGCTTTACTTGTAGTTTATTAAATCCATTGGTCTTTTCTTAGGTATCATTCACCTAGTTCATTCTCATCTGGGAGCTCAAGTATGGTACATAATTTGATTAGAAATTGTGTATGATGTTGGTATCAAAACTCAAATAATCAGCTTACCCACAAATGCTCGAAGTTTCTAAACTGAAAAATATTGAAAGAATAAAATACATAATCATCCTTGCCTCTTCTAGAGATAGTTGATTGCATGTCATTGTATCTTGTGAATTCACATTTATTATATATTTCCCGTATTTAGATTATATGGCCTAGTGCATTTGGCCACGAGTTCCTATAGTATTCTACAAACACTACAAGGTATGCCACAAGTAACATTAGAACAAGTCAGATTGTCAGCCTATGGCCATTGTCACTTTTGAAATAAAATTTCTTTTCCAGTAGCCAAACATTTCTCTTCCACTTAATCAGTGAGAAATGGATCAAAACATTTGATCTACCTCCCTGTCTATTGAGGGAACACCACCATCTGAAATATTTTTGCTAGAAGATTTTGACCACTGTTGAAATAATATAACAATGCACTTACAACTACCAATATTGCCTCTGGTTTCTATGGAAATTGCATCATTCTATCCTGCCCCACTCACCATAGAATTTCATTGATCTATTGAAGAAGAATATTGGTTATCCTCTATTTAGAAATATGTTGTATTTGCAGAATTCAATGCCCTAATCCTTATTCTAAAGCAAGATGATGTTTTCAATTTTTAGTACCATATAATTTCATTTTCAAGTTCTCCTACCCTTCTTTTCCTAGTTCTAACACCCCAAACATTGCACTTACTTGAAGAACACTAGAAATGTTGCAATCATCATATTCTATGAAACCACATCTCTTTGAGATATTTTGTTAATATATGTTGTGCATCCTCTAGAACCTTGCATAACCATTTAATGGTATCATGTGGATCCATTTTAGATCAGATATACCCCTTCATTGTTGTGTATATATGTTGTTTGCACTTTGCATGAGTCCAAACAAGTTAACAGATATGTATGTATACTTATTTAGACAATTGAACTAGCCACCACTGTTGTTCATTTACACCTACCCTAAATAGACTTGTAACTGCTAACTCACCACCTAGTACAACATTTCATAGCAATTACTAGCCCCACCGTTACATGGGCATCCCTTGCCAAGTAGTAGCTTGTAACAATAATCACAAGCCAACTTTTTTCCAAACACCAATATCTCGACTTTCTTACATGCCAATGTGTGTACTGGCAATCCATTCTCTCTACTAATACTTGGTAACTTACTAGGTTGGTAGGTAACTATGATTTATAGAGTGTGCAACATTCCCATACCTACACTCAAATGTACCCATGCAACATGGTTGACCATCCACTTTTAGAGAATGGTGTTACCGGCTCAAGTACTCAAATGATATAGCTTATATAGCACTTCATCATTCTTCATTTGTATCTCACTGTCTACCACTGGGAGTGCAAAACTGATTGTATGCAAATATAGATTTACTATTGTTTTTTGTTTGTTACTCATTCGTAAGAAATGTGGCAGATAACAAGAAGGGATTGTGTTTTCATGGTGTTTATTATATGTGATTATGATATAACAATGACAGTTAATGAAGTGGTCTCCAATATGCCTACATTTTTAGTTGTTCAAGATTGTCCTTGAACTCAATTTATTACAATTGAAGAGTTATAGTCATTTGAATAGTACAGTGGTATCAAACATCTCTTGCTTCCTATCAACAATTGGTGTTGGATAGATTTGAAGGTTTACTATGTTTGAAGAAAATTTAAATGGCTTGCATTATGGAGCTTATGTTGTGTCCTATCATAGATATTTCTATGTGAAATAATTTGTCACATGTCTCGGAAGTGTCATTGAAATATTCTTCAATGACTTTCAGGTTCCTGAATAACATGGACTTGGCTTATGCAGCAATAGACCTTGTTATTGCACGAGTTGGTGCAATGACTTGTAGTGAGCTTCTAGCCACAGGAAAACCTTCTGTACTGGTAATGTCATGCCTAATCACTATGTAGTCTCTATAGTTTTCCTTGATTTACCGATGTGGAATGTTGCAATTTTTTGTTTGCTAGATTGTCTGTCAAAGTTAAATTATTTTTTCTCATTTTTGTTATAGTAAATTATAGGAGTCATTGAAGTGCTCATGAAGTGAAAATATTTTTCATCATCTTTATTGTATTCTCTCCATATTTTCTCTCAAGTAACAATATACATGCTTTTCTATAACAGAAAACTTCATTTTACTTTGAATTGAAAGATAACAAACAACTTATTTCATTTTTACAAACACTGAGTAACTACTCAAAGTTGTTATGCAATAAGGCTCTTAGCTAATTCTCAGTGCTTACCTTTGTTCAGCAAGGAACATACATGACTGAAATGATCTCAATTTTGTATGTATTATCTACTATTTATATAGAACAAGGCTCATTGGAAGTTTTAATACTTTTAAATAATAAGTTGCCATATGGCTAGAGAAATTAATATCAACTGGTAGCCATAGAGGATTTATATGTTATCAACAAAAATAGAATAAACATATTTGAAAATTGACTTCAACACAAAATATTTAGAATCATACCATTTTGTGTTTAGAAGTGCCTCTACACCCATTGATAATAAATTAACCGAATTTCAAGTGTGCAACTAAGGAATTTGATTCTGGTCTCAGTCAAGCTTTAAGGTAATCATCGATTGTCAACATGACATCCACATTAGGCATGAGGATGATTAAAGTTTAATGAAGGTTTTTTCGCTAGAAACTCAAGATGGTGTTAATTCTAATTAAGAATGAGCTTTGGATATTTGTGCAAGGGGCCGAGCCAAATAATTTTAGAGTGATAAGGACTAGATGAAGCGTTAAATTTCCATGAAACTATGCAACTACTAGATGAATAACTGAAAACTGAAACTAGTTTACTTCCACCAAGATGCAGAATCTCTTAACAATTCAACAGCAGAATAAACACACACAAATAAAGAACACAGTCACACAAATTACACAATTTTTCTTGGGAAACCCAATTGGGAAAACCCCATCTTTCTTTGTTGTAGTATTTTATTGACAGAGTTTGAACAATCTATTCTCTTATAGGGTAATTTATCACACTGATAACAATCTAGTCCTCACATTGTACTAGCTGGACTCACCCTACAAACACACTTGATCCAGCTCCTATTCCTTGTAGCCTGCTTGGCCCTATTTCCTTGTGCTGATCTCCACAAGCTGGCTTGAATTCTTTACACATAGGTTTCCACTTCCTGGCCCAAATTCTTTGTGCACAGACCTCCCATTCTCTAGTGTAGAGGGCCTCCTATTCTTTAGGATACAACCCCTAACTCCTAGCTCAAGTCTGCACAAGAAAGCCTCTTCCTTGTTTACCAAATGTTAGCTGCTTTCAAAGGTGAAAACTAGGGAAGCACAGTACTAAGTTGAACATACCAGGAGCAATGTAGTCATGGGTGCCTGTAAAAGCTACTGTAGAATCCTTTCCTCTACAAGTTTGAACAATTTTGGCAATCCCAAAATTAGCGATCTTTGACTCAAAATTTATCCAGCAAAATATTGGTAGATTTTACATCCCTGTGAATAATTGCAGGCAAGCAATCATGATGAATATATTCTAATTCATGAGTTGCTCCCAATGCAATCTTGTACTGTGTTGGCCAATCCAAGTCCATGCCACTTCTCTTTAATGTCTTCTCATTATTTTCATGTAAAGCATCAAATAAGTTTACGTTTGGCATGCATTCATAGACCAATAGATTTGAATTACAATTTGACAAATAACAATAAAGTTTCACTATAATTTTATGCCAAATTGTCCCCAAAATGTCCACTTCTACCTTTATCAATATGTCTAATCCATTTTGCATATTTCTGTTGATGTTCATTGTCCATATTCACTTTACTGCTACAGTTTCATTGTTCTGCAACGTGACACAATACACCTTGCCTGCTCCACCACTTCCTATTACATTGTATTCATCTAATAGAGCTTTGTTGCATGTCAACCTCATGTTAACCATTGATATACTTGCACATAATTCTCATATATGAATGTAAAAAGCAGTGATTTGTGAAATAAGATTTTTTTTAGACTTTCAAATGCTTTATATATATATAAGTGGATATTGAAATATCTTTTTATTATTAAAATCTTTTTAAATGTTGTGTCAACTCCATATTGGGTACAAAAGGAATTAGACATCTCTTATAAAAAGTCCCTTCGGCTTAATAAATTTGAATTGCGCCTGCTATAAATTTAATTATAACATGCTTCTGAGAGGCATAGGTGAGATAAGTTCTTAAACTGATAAATTCAACTTTCCATTCATAAATTTTCTCCAAATTTTAATTGAAAACTTGTTATAAGTTTCTTTGTTCTGTTTTAATCAGAAATTTGATCATAGAAATTATCTACAAAATTTTTAAACCAATGGAATTAAAAAAAAAAAAAAACCAATAACTCAAGGTAAAACTTTTGGGATTTAAAAAAAAAATCAAGATGTTATGTCATCTTGATAATAAAGATTTGAGGTTGTTATGTAATATTATGTTTTAGAGTTGTTTGGGACATAATTTTATGAGAGAATGTTGTAGTACTGACTAGGTTGAGCCACGTTGAAGGATATCATCTATGAAATTTCTTTCCAGATCAACTAAAATTCTTGGCCACAATGCCTAAGGCTTTAAAATGTTTTAACTAGGGTTGTATGACTCTTTTTTCCTTCTTGGTCTCTGTCAATGCTGGTCATAGCTTTACATTTAGAGTCAAGGTTTATTGTGATAACTTTCCTATTGGATTCCCCACCAGGATCTCACCTATTCTTGGTAATTTATCAAAATTATCACCTAGACAAGCTTTTAAAATGTTTCCACTAGGTTTGTATGAATCTTTTTGCCTAGCTGGTCCCTATCAATTCTCATCACAACTTTACAGTTACAGTCAAGGTTTATTGTGATAACTTTCTTGCTTGATTCCCCACCAGGATCTCACCTATTACTAGTAATTTATCAAAATTATCACCTATTTTTTTAGTTGTTTTCATCTAGATCTCTACAATTGCTTATTTGAAGTTCTAGAACACTAGATTTGGCACTGAAGAATAGATCTGGTATTGATATTCTATGGAGAATACTATGTTTCTCTGAATAGATTTATTTATTGTTTTGATGCATATAATTCTATTTTTTGGTGCGCTTACAAGAGATTTAGTTTGGAAACCTTTTATTGGGAAATCTAACACAACAATGCACCATAAACCATAATGGCATAAAGGGAGCACAACACAACAATTTGATATTTAATAATTTTATTCAGAACTATAACAAAACTATCTTTTAGTAGCTAAACTAAACAAACTGCATGTTAGATATTTGTTTATTCCTAACAATATATAGCATGTACTTTGCAGGTGCCATGGTTGTTGTTGAGTACAAGGATCATGATGGGAAAAGCTTATTCTATGATGAAGGACCCACCGATGACAATAGGCTTTTCAAAACCTCTGTAAAGGGTGAAAAAAAACATGAAGGTTGTGAGGCATATAGAATGGTAAGTCCCACATCATGCAACTTTCCATTAGATAGAAATCATGATATAGTTTCTTTAACCCAAAACACTGGCATTGATTCCAACGAAAGAACAATTGTGCCTTTTTCCTTAAGATCTAGTAAGAGTTGTCCTACTTGTTAGGCTATGATGGGAGAATATAATATTACAATGGATATAATATTACATCTTGCTAATCGTCTTTAATATTTGAAGTCATTAACTAAGCCATCAACTGACAATTGTGATTTTAATAAGAGAAAAATAAGTTGCTGGCTGTGCTAATAAATTATAATTACATATTTATTATATTATATAGATATAATAAAAACATAAACTTATATATTAACTTCTGTAATATATAATGAAAAACCTCATCCAAACCATTTCAAAAGATTTAAATTTGAATTGAACCTAATCATTCTCGAACATGAATTGTGTGACATAGCCTTTAATTGAAACTCCTTGAAGTTGCATTTAGCATCAACTTTCAAAGTCAAGTTAGTGGATATTATAATATAATACAAACACGGTAGAATTTTAGAATGGATGTTGATTCATTCAAGTTTGAAGCTTAAGGCCCTTGACAATTCTTGCTCTTATTGGTCAAGGAAGATATCATGGGTAACACTTCGTCCATAGATACAATACTTTTTGTATTAGTTTTGTGTTTTAATTGTAATATAACACACATTGCTTTTTCTTTAAAGGGAAGCAACATTATGTGAGATTGAAGGGGACAAGAATCATAAAGGGAAATCTGGAGTGAATTCTAGCTTGTGTGGAGAGATATAGAAATGATTACATCTCGACGTGAGGAAGTGAGGTTGAAATTGCTATAGTAGTTATTCCTTTTTAATCTGGTATCTTGAAGTTTGGAAGTTGTTCTAGTGATCAAATAAGTTGTATCACTAATTGCTAATCATCTTTAATATTTGAAGTCAATAACTAAGCCACCAACTGGAAATAGTGATTTTAATAAGAGATAAATAAGTTGTTGGTTGTGCTAATAAATTATAATTACATCTTTAGTATATTATATAAATATAATAAAAACATCAAATTATATATTTTGCTTGTCTAGTAAAATACATGCCAAGACTTTACAAAGTTTTATAACTAATTAAAAATTTCATAAAGTTCAAGGCCTAGTTTTTTAATGTCTAAAATTTTAAAGGGTGCTAGCTCAATGGAAGAGCATCTTCTTTACAAGCATTAGGTTGGTGGTTCGATTCCATCGTGCCCTGATATCCATATGGAAGACGACAATCAGTTTTTGGTGACAAAGGCTCTTTTTCCCATTACCAATGAGCTTATGGTGACATTTTTCAACCCTCACCAAAATATGAAATGGTGACGGTCAATGAACGCCACCATATATACACATCAATAGTGATGACCATGAAAGGTTTATAACCATAAATTGTTGTTGTTGATATGAAATGGTGACGGTCACTGGCCATCATTATATTTATTATTCGTGACGAACATTGAATGTCACCATAACACCTATACTTTTGGCAATACAGCTTTTGGTAACGGTCAACAAACGTCACCATATATATGCACCAATAGTGACGACCATGAAAAATCCATCACAATAAAACGTTGTAGTTCATATGAGATGATGACGGTCACTATCCATCATTATATTCAATATCCATGACAAACCTTGGATGTCACCATAAAACCTATACTTTTGGCAATGCCACCTTTGGTGACATTTAGTTTTTGGTGCCTGAGACTATGGTACATCACCATTGCTCATATGAAATGGTGACGGTCACTATCCTTCATTATAAATCATTATTGGTAAAGGACTTTGAATGTCACCACAACACCAATACTTTTGGCGACGCCACTTTTGATGACGTTCAATTTTTGGTGATAAAGGCTCTTTTGACCGTCACCAATAAACTTATGGTGACATTTTTTGACCCAATGTCATTTTTTCTTATAGTGTCTCTTTCTTTTTAGGCTTTAAGTTGTTCAATTACATTTCACCTATACTAAAGTGGCTAAAATGGCGTGAGAACTATCATTATACCATAATAAACACGAAACACAAATATATCAACGATATTTGGGATTTTGGCTTGTGATACAAATTAGTGAAGAACCAATGCACATGGACCAACATAGAAAAATCAATATGTAAAACTATATTGGAGCATTAATATTTTAATTTTAATCTCTTTCACTTTCATATTAATTTCGTTGGTACATTAATGTCAAATTTCGTTACTTTAACAAAAGTATCAACTTGCATGTATGCAAACAAGGTCACTAAAATCTTATGAAATTAGTATCTTTATTAATTAATTCCCTAAAAACAAATGTGTTTTCTCATATTGGAAATACCTTCTTATTTTTTAAATAGTGTTTCATTTTGAGAGTATAATTGGAAATTTCTCCTCATTTTCAATTATGGTTTCACTTTTTTTATTAAACTAAAAACTATTTTTTTAATAAACTAATAATTATTTATTTTTTTCATTTACATTTAAAGTAGAAAGTTACTAATAGGCAAATATTAAATAATTAATATAAAATATGGTATTTGAAATGTATATTTCAATATATATTGCATTTATTATTATATATATTTATATGAAAAAAATATTGATTATATGTAAGAAGATGAAACATTAACTACGAAGTAATAATTCTCTCTCTTACCTTTTAGGCTTTAGATTATTCAATTACATGTCACCCATATTTAAATATTGTAAGTGATATGAGACCATGAGCATCATTGCAACCTAAAATATAAAGCGTTCATAGAAAATCAATACACCAAGGCCCATTGAAGAATCGTTCATCAAAAATCAATACTCCAAGTCCAATACGAAGAACCAATCTATGAAGGTTAAACTATATATTGATGCTTTTATATCAAGGAAATTGGTGCCTCCATGTGAAATTGGAAATTTTTTGAAGAAATATCTATTTGCAATCTGTACAAAAGGATTTACTAAAATTTCTATCGAATTGGAACGTTATTAATCATTTTCTTCAAAAACATGCCTGATGATTTTTTTAATTGCAGATAACTTATTTTTTTAAAATTATATTGAAATTATTTAATTTTTTGTTTGTTTGGAAATGTAAGTTTTCAAATGATTGGGTCACTTAATTGATATTTAATTTAGGGGCATTTAAGTCGTTAGAGATCACACACAGCCTAAGTAACACTAATCCTTAGTATGATTAGATTTTTGCCCATAGTTTGTACTAGTGACCTTTTTACCAAAAACTATTTTTTGTAAAACACATTGTCACTATATATTCTATGTCCAATGGAAAATATAAATTGAAATTTTTAGTTTATATTAAAAATTATAAATATAATAATTATGTAAATATATCCAATTTCGTATAACCCAAGAATTAGTTCAATTAGTTGAGTTCTAATTGTTAAAGTGTCTTTGTTAGCGAGAAGTCAAAAATTCATTTCTCTCAACACCAGATCAAACTAAATATTCAATCTCAACAATCCTAAGACCATATAAAAAAAAATCAAAATCCAAACTTATAGATATTAATATAATACATATTTTATAATATAATTATTTTTAAAATAAAAAATAAGTTTCTACGCATGAAAAAGAACCATATAAAAAAATCAAAATACAAACTCGTAGATATTAATATAATACGTATTTAATAATATAAATGTTTTTAAAATAAAAAATATGTTTCCGCACATGAAACGAAACCATATAAAAAATCAAAATCCAAACTAATAGATATTAATATAAATATTTTTAGAATTTAAAATAGTTTATTGCACATGAAAAACAAAAATAAACAAAATAAATTATTCTGAAACCATTTAAATTTAGTTATTAAAATTAAAAGTATGTTTTCACACCGATGGGAAAACATATTTTTAAAGGATTTAATTTAAATTTATTATTCAAAAGAATTTTTTTTTGAACCATTGATGCTAAAGGGGAGTTTGTTGAGCATAATGTTAACATTCATGTTAAATGGTAAGGAAGGTAGATGCATGGTGTGTCAAGTTTAGGGGTCTTATGATTGTTGCAGTCTTTAGTAAAGAACCTTTATAGTAGTAGGTCAGTTAGAGAAGCTATAAATCTTAGAACTATGGTGGTTGGGAGTCCAAGGCTTTGAATGTATTTTTACCTTAATATATCAATTCAGATGCTCTTGTAAATAACATAGTTGGATAGTACTCGAAAAGAGCTTTCCAATGGTATGCTGAAATCAGATAAATGCCTCTAGGATAGAAAAGTAGAGCCCGTCAAAGTGAGCAGGCCAAAAGGCAACCGAGTGACTTGGCCATGGGTCCTAGTAGTCGAGTCAACATATATGTGGTATAGGAGGTATAGGAGGTAGAGTAGCATTGGTTGTATTTAAGCTTAGGAGTGTTGGCATTATGATACAGGGGTTGTCCTTGATGGCAACAACAACACCAAGACACTCTCCCCCTTTGACATCAAGGGCAAAGGACTGACCAAAAAGAAGACTGTCATATCTGAACAGCTGAATATAAACATTGATCATGCTCCCCCTAAGCACATGCTGAAATCTCTAATTAAACTCCCCTTTGTACATGTTGATATGCACTATATCATCCATGCTCCCCCTAACATGACTCTATAACTCAACTAAGTGACTTTGACCTTCTTATCACCAATAACTCATACATACATCAATGTCCCAACCAAGTGGGGATATACTGATTTTGACTCATCCTCCCAATAACATGACTGTAATATAGCAATTATTACATCATCCTTCCCATGCATAGTGGGGGTACAAATTACATCATATGACCAAAAAGGACTCATCAAAGGATTATGACAGACATAGAAAAATTATTACATCATGGGTCTTTATATGACCTTTACATCGAATGATATACATGACATTTATAACAGGGACCAAATATCTAAGCAAGACCATGATAGTCATCAACAACTATCATACACCATGTATGATCTGCACCATAAGCATCTGTCAACAGCATCCAGACCAACAACTTGTATATGTTCATCATTAGTTTCCAAGATATGACACTGTAAATATCATCAACCTGTGACTAAGTATGTCGTATATAGATATCAACTCATCCACTTGATCTCATCAAGATCAACTTGCTTCGTTTCCTTAGTAGAAAGAGCCTTATCATAACCTTCCATGAATCAACTAAGTATATGTGATATCTCCAAGCAGTAACACAAAATCATTCACATCATATCATATGTGAAAAACACCATAGTCATCACATCATCATTAAGAACAGCGTGATCTTTCACAAGAACCCTTAATATATCAACCATCTATCATCACTAAGGAACATCCCACATCTGAATAGCATCAACCATGATAATCAACATATGTGAGTATCAACCTATCATCATAAGGTAAGAACTCATCATCATTATGTGTCTAAGTAAGCCATGTCTTCGAATATCCATGTCTTCAAATAGCTATGTCTTCATGTGACCTGCAATAACACCATTCTCTTGGCCAACCAACAATATTTATCAATATGCAACTTAAGTAATCATCCATGTATCCAGCATACTGTATATCCATCAAAGAGATAGCAATATGTATCTAGCAAACCATGAGCTCATGGTCATTTGTCAAGATTTCTTGATATCATCAACAACAACAATCCTCAACCATGTGAGAGCCAAGAACTATAGGAATCCTACATCATAATTGCACCATATGAACTTTATGCATCTTTGAAGGCATGATGATAGCAGCATAAAAGAAATGAGTGGCTCATCATCAAATAATGAAGTTGTGTACTCAAGCTTTGTACTTCTCCTTGTTCTTATGAATATCACCATGTAAACATCATATATGTATTGTATACATCATCAAAAAAGTCATCCACAATCATCCATAAATCTGATCTAAATACCAACAATGTGACCCCAAGAATCATCTCAGATTTTATCATGGGTAACTCATAACCGTAACATAGCAAGATGTATCATTTAGCCACATAAGCATCATCATCATTGATTAGGTACCAAAGACTTCTAGCCATAATGCCGACAATGCTTTATTAGAAGCATAGCATGTTCTACGCTTGAACCTGTTCCACCTGTTCACTGTCATATCTAATGATGCATATATCAGTAAGAAGTATCAAGGAATCATCATCAATAAGATGTAGATCAAGTTATCAACAACTTGTGAGGATCAAAAGCACTTCTAAATAACATCCACAGACTATAGTTATCTACCATTATGACAGAAAAGATAACTGATAATTGTCTGAATCATATCAAATCAATTTTTTTGAGTCGATCCCACTGCATTTTTCCTCAAACCAATATATACGCGATTGTGTAGCTTCTAACTCACGTATATATGTGACTTGTCTTCATGGAACTTGCATATGAGAATTATAACATTGAGGTTTCACACTTTTAGCTCCCTCTGAGTATGCCTGAATACTCTGTTATGCCACATCTTTCTGACTGTACTTCCTTTTTCTTCCATATCTTCGAGTGTGATGATGTTTTCTCCCTTTGGTATGGTGGTCGAAATTTGCTCATGCATTCCTTTGCTATATGTCTAAACTTGTTACAAGCATAACATCTTACATGTTTCATATTCCTTCTATAACAATCAATGGCTTTGTGACCAAACATATTGCAGGAAAAGCAATATCCCTTAAAGTACCTGGAAGCTGATGATCTTTCTATGTGATGGTATTTAACCATTCTCCTTCTGCATCTTGTTTCAACATGTCCAAAATTATGACATATAAAACATTCAACATTATTCATTGGAGGAAATAACCAACTATCACTTCCACAGTTAGGAGTAAAAGATTTTCTTTGAAGACTTTATTTCCTTGGTTGTTGATGGGGTTGACCTCTCATCTCCTTGTTGAGCATTTCAGATTTTGCATTAGAGTTCCTTGCCTCACATTGTGAGCTAGATTCACCTTCAACAGATTCATGAAAACCAAGACCAGTTTTGATGGTAGGAGACCTTTGACTACTAAGAATATTATCCAAAATCTTAGTATTGTCTTGAAATCGTAACAATTTATCCTTTTCTTCTAATTTACCTTTTAAGATATTTACCTCAACCTGATATTTCTCTTCCTTTTCCAGATATTTCTTCTTCAAGATTTCTTTAGCCTTTCTTCCTTCTTCCACTTGTTGCCTTAATTTGAGAATGTCATTTTCTTGTTCTTCATGTGCTTGAGGTAGTTCTTCATTCTGCTTGTTCTCTAGATCGTGATTTAGAGAGAGGATCTTAGCTTCAAGACTTACATAGTAACTAGATTTGTCTTTAAGTCTCTTGATTGTTATGCTCTGATACCAATTGTTGGAAATAATAATGAGAGGGGGGGGGGGGGGGGGGGGGTGAATCAGTATTAGTCAAGTCAATAATCTTTTTCTTTTCATACTAAAATTTATATACGTTACTTCAATGAAGGTAACCCGTGTGTACACGCAACTGTGTTTAAGGCAACCAGCGTATATCCAACAAACTTATGATTCAGTTAATTCATCATATCTTGATCTTTAATTAGTACTTTATTAATAACCATATAAACAGTAACCATGTGCAGTAATATCAGAAAAAACCATCACACATAAGAAACACACATGAACACCAAGATTTAAGGTGGAAATCCAATGTGGGACAAAAACCACCTACTGCTATCTTCTTTTAATATAATAAAAAGATGTTTACAATCTTGTACTGGTGCAGACTCATACTAGTACACAGGCACCCACCTGCAGAAGGCTCCAACCTTCACTCCTTTTCCAGCTTTTACTAGAAGGGAGCTCCAACCCCCTAGCTCTTGTAATGGCCGATATGTTTACCACTACGTAGGTGCTGACCTACAGAAGGCTACAACCTTATATCTTCCTCCAAGGACCACGTTTCATCAATTTTCAGATTAGATACTCCTAGAACACAACACCATAATCTGAAGGCCACATTTCATCCATTTTTCATACTGGACCCATCAACAACATTGAAGCTCAAAATCAATCACCGCTGTAATACAACCATCAATTACATCTACATTAACCAATCATTGAAACTCAATCATCAATCTCTGAATCACCCACAACGGAATCACTGAAGCCCCATCATCAATGAAGCAAATCACAATCAACCAATCTAAACATTCAGAATACTGTCACCAGAACACACAACAGAACCCAGAACTCTGCAACAACCACTAGAACCAACTGCAAATTCAAACATCATATTTCATAATATATATGCTACTTTGATCAGCCGAACCAGCATGTATACGCACTTTAACCAAAGCGAACCAGCATACAGATCTGCAAATACTAACTTAAAAAACTTCACAGCTGTTTCAGAATTTATTCATACCTAGATCACAACATTTGCAGAATAAAACATGTGTCAGTATTCATATCTAGACTATCCATGATCAAACCAAATAATGATAATACATTTCAGGTCTTATGATCCCGATCCATCAACCACATAGGTGCATCCTTAGTTCAGATCAGAAACCCATAAACTACATACTTGATCTCACACTTCATCAGATATTCAATACTTGCACACTCTAGCCTAATGATCTTCTCCTCCTTATATACTCTTAGGCCTTTATCAATACCCTTGACCAAATTCACTTAGGACCAATACTTTGGACCAAATACCTAGGGTCAATACCTTGGACCAATACCTTGGATAAAAATACCTTGGACCAAATATCTCGGACCAAAAACTTAGTTTTCCAACATGTACGTGCTTTTACTCCTGTGAAAGTGCGCGTATGAATTATACGCTACTTTTGTTCTATTAACCCGCGTGTATATGGTCCTTGAACAATGTGAAACTGCGTATACCTCTCTTTCTTCATTCTTTGGAGTCTGATCTGTAATCCTTTGCTGTTAACCTGCTACACTATGAACTGTCATCTGAGTGAGTGGTGATTGATTTTCAGCTTCAATGTTGTAACTAAATTACTGATTCAAACCCCCCTCTCATTAACAAGGAGGTTCAGTGTGGGTCTCACCCAACACACGTGATCCTAAGATTTCTTCTTGAGAAGCCTCAAAGGATGGTACAAAGTAAAGTTCCGGGATGACGCACAATTGAGAGGATGTGGCCGATATAAGAGTAGAGGGACAAGCTATTATTGGTGGTTGATGGGCTCATATGAAAAATAATCTCGACAGAGGTTCCTCAAATGATGCAAAGGTGTGTGCAATAGAGCACACCCTAGTTGTCATCAACCAAAAAGGAGTTAGTAGATGGACAAGCATGGTAATTGGTGAACGATGCCAGTAGGATGTCCCCACAGGACACCTCATCCTAGGAGACCTTCCCCATAGGATCAAAGTTGAGTGTTAGATTGAAAGACCCAAGATGACGTACAATTGAGATAGCGTGGAAAAGGTAGAAAAACCTTGATAGGCACAATGGAAGTGGAGTGGGCCCATAAGTTACAACTCTTCTCGATTACCTCATAATTGGTTAGTGTGTGTGGGGAATTATCCCACATGACACATCATTCTAGATGATTTTCCTAAGGTTGATTTCAAAGGAGGAATGTTATGAAAAGGTCAAGGAATGGATACGGGAGATGGAGATATTATGACATCTGATGGTTCCTTCAATCATCGAAAGGCGCTCCCAGGTCTCGGTTGTGCGATTTTCTTGCGTGTTTTGTGACCATGGGCCTTCAATATTGTTATAATGAAAAGTGTTATGGGGAGTTTAAAAAGGAAACTTAGCACCTATAAACATGAATGAGTTGGCAACTCTTTACCACTATGTGTTATGCTTGACAATTATGTCATATTTTGGGGTCAACTATGAATTCGAGGAGAACGTTTGAACAGATTGATAGATATGTTGGCCTACGTGATATTATAGGCATATATGCCATATCTAGAGCTCTCTATAATTGGTTTTTGCAGGAAATGAATAGGTTGATAGTTGCTTGATGTGTACAATTTGAAGGTAGAGGTTGATGACATTACTTGAGATCAGATAAAGATATTTGTATCCCAAAATCAAACTACATATTGAGTGTTGGAGAGCAATGTGTTTGAAACAAGAAAAATTTAATGGTTGAACTCTCTAAGTGTGTGAAGTTTTGACAATTACTTTCAAGCATCGAAAAACCTCCATAATTCATTCCTTAATTTATAGTTGAAAGTGTTGTGTAATTAAATCTTTGATAGCATGCAATCAGATGTGAAAAGCCTTATGAATCTACAATTCAGATCATACCTATGCTTGTTGGTTGAGTAAAATGAACTCATACTCACATTCTTAATTGAAGATCAGTATGCCATATTGTAAGTTGAATGTGATAGGTGATGAGGTGACAGATTGAATCGTTCATTGTGTTGTTGTTGAATGCAATGTTCATGGAACATTGAGTCAAGGTGGGGGGAGCATTATTGTATGTTGTGTGTGAGAGTTAGAATTGTAGTTAGAGGTTGTGTGTGTGCATAAGGAGATTGGTGGTCAAGATAATTTAATTGTATATATTAATTGAGGGCTAAAAAAAGAGCTAATGGAGTAGTGAGGAGAGTACTAGAAAGTGAGTCTGCGTAGAAGAGAAGAAGGAGATGTGTGTGACAATAGACCAGGTTCTTTATATTTATATGTAATAGAAGTAAGCCTTTGTTTCTTACATTGAAAATTGTATGAAAAGTAGGACAGTTGGCTATAGCAGGTTGTGGCCTGCATCTACAAGAAGTTGATTCCTCTTTGAAAGTAGCAGGTTACTATTTTTTTTAAGGGGGTTGGGGGCCTACTCTGAGTGGGTGCTCACAAACAACAATAAAAATTGGTGGTTTTCCCATTTTGGTATCCAAGTTAAATCCCTGTGTCTATATGTGTATGATGTCCATATTGATGGTGTGTGTGTTCATGTGAATGATTTATATTGTTGTTTAGGTATTCTATTGTAATTTATCACATAAGAAATTACTAAATTAAAAGGAAAGTAAGGATTGGTTATAAATGTTAAAATTCTCACTTATTACTGATTCAACCCCCCTTCTCATTCATTCCTTATTCCAACACAATTTCCATAGGCAGGGTAACTAAACTTGAAGCCTCTTAAGAGATTACTCACTGTGAGCCTTTCTTCTCAAAATATCCCAAAATGTGCACAATCTAATGAATACAAGTACCAATGGATTGGATAACAATACCAAGGGAGTAGGGATGTCACTCCATAAGTTCCTAAAGTCACTGCATTCTTCACTCTATTATGCAAGGAGATTTTCTCTGAAAACTTGATGTGATATTGGATTTACTTGATTTAGTGGAATTAGTTTTAGTTTTGTAGCCTTGAAAAGTGTCATCTCCAAACCTATTTAAGGATATACACTCTAAGCTAATGTTAGTTTCTTATAGCCAAAATTTCTAATTATTTTTTATCACTTTATTTTATGATTATTATTTACTCAAGGGTATATAGTGCAACTATGATGATGTTAAGTGACTCAAAACCAATGCAATATGCAAGCTATGTGAAACATGAAATTTCGTTTTAGTTCAATGAAAACTATCTAAAGGAAGGGTAAAGAGATATTTTTATTTTCGTATGTGATACATGAAGCCTGACAATCTCTGTCAATAACAACACAATACAATCAAAATGTTCACACAAAACTAATTCATAAATCAATTCAATTACTCAAAGATACAAAGACAAAAGCGCCAAACAAAAGCAATCAAACTACATCAAACTAAGGCTTATCAAATAATACAAACAACATGGTCACACATAAAAAAATAATTTTTCGATATGTAACGAAAAACAAACCCAAACTCTAAACAAGAAGAAAGACCTAATCCTCAACAACGTTGGATTTTCTTTTCAACTTTAAGATTATAAAGGAAGAAAATATAATCATCAACCCCATCAACCTTATAATGTCATGAAATCAATTGGGAGATAAATCACTAAACAAGGAAATCAATAGATGAAACAACATTACATAAACCAAAGAAAGTGTAAGATTCAAGTGAATCTCTTAAGAGAAGATATATCTAGATCAGTTCTAAAGTAGATTTAATCCTAACACATACATACAATAGATATTTGTTGATGGCCTGAATTGACCTTATCAATTGTAACATCCTCCTCCCACATCTACCCAAGCAACCGGCTAGCGGGGGTAAACATGCGACGAGAGGCCACTATGATAATATTCAACCTCCTTGGTGACTTTAAGGAAATGGAATCTACAGAACAACAAACACAGTCATCCAACATCATCCGCATAACTTTCAAAAGAGAGGTCATCCACTTAGATTGCCTGTCCCTGGGTCCTACTGTTGTTTGAGAGAACTTAGGGCAAGGTAATGCTCTCTAGACACTACCCAGGTGAGTTAGTTTTAGGATTAATGCTCCCCAGACATTGGCATGGTGATTTACAACACTCCCCAGACATTGCTGAGGCGAGTTAGTCTCAGAAGTAATGCTAGCATTCCAGGAGTTGAGCCACCTTTTTCGGCCCAGAGCCTAGGACACTGCCCAGAATGGAATAATCATTTAGAATTAGTAAGGATATAATGTAACAAGCATACAAAAGCAATAATATGAACAAAATCATAACTAGACCTTACTACCCATGACAGGCATTTTGTCAAACATATCATCAACATGTATCTTACAGGTGTAAATAACAGCATTAAGAGTAGGGATCTTATACGTATCTGAGAATTTCTATGAACCATTGTTTCCTCATGTCTTTTTCTACCTTATCACTTATTAGGTCACAAATACAATATCCATTCAAACACAAGTAAAAACATGCTGAGAGCCAAACCTAGTTGCTGCCATAAAATGTACATATAACCAACATAATAGGAACATAAATACAATGGACATATCAGCCATCAAAATCCATATATATATCAGTATGTTTTCACATGAAAATCAAGGGAATGAATTTCAAATTAATAAATGCAATGAACCAGCCAGTGATGGGACTACCACATTCCACCCAACCATAGATTGGCTAAGCCAATTTTCTCTTTAGTTAATCACCCCTGTGCCATACTCCAAGCAAGAATGTGGGACTCATAGAACACATCAAAAAACCAATCAATGTGGATGCCACCAGAGTTCTCCACCTACACCGTGAGGAATTTGAGTGCCTCCTAGTCTCTCAGGCTTTACCGTGCATCCGCAGTCTGATCGAGGGATCACTAGGCCCTACGCCGAGACATACTCTCCAAGATTTACCTTGCATTCCATCCTAGAATCACTAGGCCCAACAAAGAGAAAATCCACCTCTTCGATTTACGTGTATCCCTCCATTCATGACAAGGATTCTTAAGCCCACCGAGGCACACAGTCTGGCTTTACCACAACCCACAGTCTGGTTTAGGGGTTACTAAGCCAGTGTCTTTGTGCATCCTCTGTCTGGTTTAGGGACCACTACCACCATGTGTTTTTCAATTCAGAGATCCACTCCACTCAGCTTCGAATCCAATCTATCCATCCCCCACAAAACGCATGAGAGAACCCATCTCATCAAAGCAATGAGAAAATGGCAAGGTCAAGCTGAAAATACTATCACACCTAGAAAAACCCTTGCCATGGTAGAAAAGAAACACATGCAATCCCATGCATGCCAAATATAGCAAGTAAAATACACATGCAAGTTGATACCTGCAATGAAGCCTATTGTAGCTGGTTGATCCTGGCTTTCCTTGCTTGATCTTTGCTTCCTATTACCTTCTTTGCCTTTCTTGCTCCAATGACAAAGTGCTCCAAGAAAATTATAAGTGTCCAAGAGTATGAGAGAGAGAGAATAATGAGAGAGCTCCAAAGCTAAACTGACAAAAGGTTATCAACTGATCCTCAGAAGTCTTTTTATGAATGTGGCCTTTATTTTCTTCATTTTCCATTATTTTCCTTCATTTTCCTCCTCACATGCAACCTGTGACCTTTCACCTCCTTTCTCTCCTAATTTCCATTATTTTAATAAATAAATGTACCAAAATGCCTTTTCATGCCTTAGCCATTTCCTTTGCCCATTTGCTTATCCATAAACAATCAAATGAACACACCCTAGGATGTTTTTCCCAACATTCAGCTTGGAATGCATGTCCCAGTCATCTGTGGTTATTGTTTTTAACATTTATTACGTGGAATTTTCACAAGGGATGTAAGATTACATTACATAAACCAAAGAAAGAGTAAGATTCAAGTGAATATCTTAAGAGAAGATATATCTATATTAGTTCTAAAGTAGATTTAATCCTAACACATACATTAAATAGAGATTTGTTGATGTCCTGAATTGACCTCATCAACATTGGGGGAAAACCACCTAGTCAATACCCCAGTTAGGCCCTTTTACGTTTGGAGTGGTGGCTCTGACTGGAATTATGAGACTTCTTTCCCTTAATTAAAAATATGTGGAATGGGATGAATGATGGGAATAATGTATTTGTTAAGAAAACTAATATATATTCTAATAACCTACTTATAAATCGCAATAACTTATTCTAATACTCGAGTAAGCTGATAACATATGTGCTAAAAAGATGTCATAATAAACACATAACGTAGATCATCGTGCAATTAAAATATCAATTCAATAAAATAAAATTAATTTAATTAAATTAGTTTTATTAAAGCATCACATATGAAAAAAAATTCGTTGTTCATGATATAACATTAAATTTCAATCAATCATGCCAATAGTGATCATGGAAGACTATCTGACATACATATAGTTAAAAAATATCGTATAACAATTTCTTTCAAAACAAAAATACAATAAAAAAGGTTAATAATACTTGATAAATCGTAGATCTGCTTATATTGGAACTACAAATGGTTCAGTTTATATTAAGAAAAACTCAAAATACAATAGTGCAATTTAAAGTCCTCTTCTTTCAACATTCAAAACCCCCATCTCCATTTCGGAGAGGGGAATTTATAGCCTTAATACATGGAAAGTAAAACAAATTCTCCTACAATATTTCAACAGAAACAAACAATAAAAACATAACAGGAAATTGTTGCAACAATTTTTAAATTTAGGACGAGGATTGTCTAA
This sequence comes from Pinus tabuliformis, assembly GCA_031772625.1. Taxonomy (NCBI): domain Eukaryota; kingdom Viridiplantae; phylum Streptophyta; class Pinopsida; order Pinales; family Pinaceae; genus Pinus; species Pinus tabuliformis. Next base: position 585,834,837 of record CM062815.1, read on the forward strand.
TGTTGATTTGCCACAGCATGTAGATGTCCAACATGCTAGTGAGTTTTGGAAGATGTTTAGGTTTGATACTCATTTGAATGGTGAAAATAGTTGACTTTAACAATGATATCATGTGTAGAAACATTGGATAATCAATGAAGTACCAACCATTGGATGTGACGTTTGACAAGGAACATCAAATGTTTCTCTAGGTCAATTTTAGACAACAAATCGATTCTTTCAACCATTATGTTTCCTTGTTCTACCCAAATCATCAATAAAGTCTTGGCATCTGGAAGCAAATATTCTAGGTGATTAGAAATTAGATTTTCTTGCAATAGAGTATTGTTGATAGATTCAATGATAGAACTCGAAAGATATCGAGCCTCATTGATTGTATCTTTAGCTTGTTTCATTCTGATTTGCCACTCTCTGAAAATTATTGTGTTTTTTATTTCATCAATCTTAGGCAGATTTGCCTCTCTGCCTTCTCTACTTTCTTGCCAGGTTATGAAATCAGTCAGCTGATCATTTACTTCAAAAAAATAATTCATCATGTAATTCAATTGATCAATCAGGGAATTCACTATCTTGCATTGATCTTGAATTATCAAGAGTTTGTTGCAAAATACCTTTTGTTGGTTCTTTAACAGAGTATTTCATTCTTTAGCTTCCTTTTTTAATTCATATAGCTAAGGATTAACCCTCAAATTCTCTATTCTTTTCTGCATCTCTTTAATTTGATCATCTTTCACTTGTATCTCCTTATTGTGTTTTATTTTCAATGCATCCAATTGCGTCTATAACTTTGCCATCTGATTTTGACATTTTTCAATAATTCTCTATTTCTCGGAATCGATTTCCCATTCCAATGATGTTATTCTTCCTTCTTTCTCTTTTAAAATATCTTGGGCCTCGACTGATTTATCTATTATTGTAGAAGCATAAGATCCTGTGAACTAAGTCAATTTTCCCAATTCCTCAGAAGGTGTAGCAGAGGAACTCTTCCACAAAACTTCAAAAGAAGAAATCTTGCTAGGAACTAATGATTGAGACTGCTCTAGCTTCCTTTTATTTCTTCCTCTTTTGGCTACTTCTTTGTGCTAAGGACTATATCTATATATATATATATATATATATATGAGGAATCTCCTCTATATTGAGAGTAACTTCTAAGGCAGGGAAAGCAAAGATAACCTAAATTTCCTTTTGACCATGAATGAAATATTTATCAATAATTTATTTTGTCATGGTTCCTTGTTCAACATTTTTAATATTACCTTGAACCTCCACTTGTTGTGAAGAAGTGGTAGTTTTAGAAGATGAAGCTTGAATCTTATTCTAAGGATTTATAGTCATACTAAATTCATTCGAGGCTTCATTCAATTTAGGAATAAATATAAACTCATCAACCAAAGGTGAAGAAGAAATCAAAACAACCTCTTCTTGATCTTTAGGGGGAATTTCCAACTGTGTAGAACTATTGGGCTGATTTCTTAACACTGATGACTTCTCCTAAGGTAATTATAACAGATTCAATGGAAGTTTGGCTATCTGAGAGTATCTGTATTGAACAAATTGATCTTTCTCCTCACTAGACAATTGTTCTTCCACTCTTCACAGCACTGGATCATAGGAAGAAGACTGAACAAAAATATCATCAAATTTATCCTCTTCATGAACAAATTGTCTGAGCCCTTGGGATGTAGTAAAATTCTTCACCACTAAATCTGAGTCATATTGTCGGTTGGGAATAGTAGGAAATTTTAGAGCTTCAACAACAAGGATTTCTTTCTCAGCATGGCGATAATTGGCCAACGCAAATATATTGAACCTTATAGGAAAAGTAGTCCATGCCCTTTTATTGGTTTCTCTCAATACTTTTGTGATGCCATCACCCACACTCTGATCAGCTACTTCTCTGTTGAATAACTTATTCAGAATGTATAGAGGAAAAACATTGGGATGAGAAAGACTACCCCAAACTCTAATATAGGTAAATAATTCTTCTTCAAACCAATTGTCGACTTTCTGAAGGTCATCCATGGCTTCCTAAGATATTCCTCGTGCCGGAGACTCAAAGATGGTTCCATATATTGGAATTATAACCTTGTGATATATCTGGTATAGATGTTCAAAATCCTTGGATTCCCATAGGATATCATGGTAGATATGGATAGGCTTAGGATCCTAAATATTCCATTTCCAACCCATAGAGGGAAAATCCATAGAAAAACACATAGCATCCATGACATAGGCCGACATGAAAAAAGGAGGAAACTTATTTTCATAAATTATTCTACCATGCCAAAAATATAATATTTGTGAAGCCAAATTATCCGAAAGCATGGTAGCCCAATCAAATATATACCCCTCGGCATCCCCATCAATTAGAGGTAATCAATTATCTCGGAATTTTGACACGTTAGGGAGTGCATGCAATCGACACATCATAGCATCAACTTTGGAGAAAGGAGGAACAAGAGAATCCAATGAGTACTTAGTAGATTCCTCCTCTTTATGTTTATTTCAGTTGTGTCTCCACTGTCAGATTTGATCTAAGGGGTGACCATGCTCCTTTACAAAAGAATCATTGTATTCCTTATTATATACATACTGGGGATTTGGCAAATGGTACACGTCTTGAAAATCATTGCTTGGGAAAGACCTAATTATTGTCCCCTTCTTAGTTTGGAAACACCTACCAGAAATGTCCAAATTTTCTACTACCTAATGAACCATATATGTGCAAGGTAGTAATTGTCGCCTCGCTGCAGTTCTATGGAGGAAAGAGTTGGCAACATCACTAGCAATATATTTTGAAACATCAATGCTGCCATCAGTTGCGAATATTCTCTAAGTAACTCTAGGGTTCTCATGTTCAAAGTATCGATAATTGAATTCCCATGAATGAAGTCCAACATCTCTAGTACACACAATATCTGAAAATAATTCTGCTCCTGGAACTTTATCATCTATCTCTTCTAGAAATGGACTGGTATATTGTTGTTGTTGTTGAACTTTCTTTCTACCTTTAGTTCCTTTCTTCATTTATTCTGTAGATTGAGAAGTTTAGTTGACCTATAGGAGACAGAGGTAGAGACTTAACAAAAGACCCTTGAAACACTCAAGACAAATAATTAAACATTAAATCACTTAAGCGAACAAAAATGGGACAACATGATCATGCCACATTGGATATCAGAATGGGAATATTAGAGAGACATTTGAAAGAAAGTTATGATATATCACTTTCGCAATATGGAGAGCTTCAAGATTAAGACTATTGATATATGTAAGCTTTCAATAATATATTCTGAGATGTGGATGCTCTGATATGCGAAAGGTCGATATGTTAAAGCAACATCACATAATACAAATCTCGTAAGTTCTTTTAAATTAGAGTTACGATATTTAAGTTCCTATAAAGGGAAGCCTAATACACTATCTTGGAACCATTAAGAGATCATATCTCGAGGAATAAGAATCTCATAACATTTTATTAAAAGGCTCCTATAGAATTATTCTAATAAAGGTATTCCGATAAAGCTTCCATTTTTTTTCCTCTGTATGCTTTAATGCATTCAATTTCCCTTTTAGTTTTATTTCTAAATGATCAAAACTAAACTATAGATAAAGGGTCTCCATTATTTATTATGACATAGAAAGAAATAATAAATATGGGGGGTTGTTGTTTGTTACAACAAGATTTAAGTTCCATAAAGAGAGACTCAAATTAGATCACATCAAAAAACAAAACTTTAGCAGGTCATCGCTCCTTCAGAGAGCACAAGGTGTGTAGGGAAGTCACTTTATGTGTGATATCATGGAGTGATGGGGCACTATAATCGAAAATTTTAGAAGAGGAAACTCAAATATGAGTCACTAACTATGGATATGATCTAAAACACAACCAGAGGAGATCATTATTAATAGAGGAACACTAAAAAATAGTCAAAAGTAAGGAATATGCATAAGAGAAGGAAAACATTAGGGATTTCTCCCCAATAGAGTCACCAATTATGCTTTCCTTGATTTTACTCAATGGAAAACGGAATGTTGTCCCATAGATCCCATCTTAAGGTCTATTAGATGATTATTAGAAAACACAATAAAATCCCCTAGATCCATTAAATACTACTCCTTTCATAAAATAGAAAAGACAATTATAGGGATACACCTTGTCATCCTTGCATGATGGTGGAGATTGTAGATTCAATCCAATAGATGAAGACCTGATCCTCACTCAAAGATCTTGCTCCGACTTCATGATCCTATTGCCTACACACATTTACAATCTTGATATATTTTCCTCCAAGAAAGGAAAATTATTATGCAACAAGGTCTAATCACAATAAAAACATTATGATATTATAAAAAACAACATATAGAGAGGGGAAAATATATTTATTATTCCATATAAATAAATAGTACAATAACAAGATTATTACCTTCAACTCCAGATGTTTTTCTCAGATACCTTGTCCTTCCTTCTTCCTTGACTCAATCATAGGCTAGGCTCATCTATGAAGTGTGGAAGTTGTTATCATAAAAAAAATGGTCACCTACCCATGTCTTACTAGGTTGATTGAAATACACCATGTAGGATGCGTTTTTACATATTAAAACCCATTTTGACTTTAGGAAATAATTTAGTGAACCATTTTCCTAAATTAAATCTCATTAAAATTCAAAACCCCCATGAGAATAATTAAATAAATCATGATTTATTTATTATTCTCTCAAAATAATTATTAAATCATTATCTAACCATTTTTTACTTAATCACTCAATAATAATTAAATAAATCATTATTTATTTATTATTCCTTATTTATCTCATATTTTTCTCATGAGACAATTATTAAATCAGTGTTTAATAATTATTTCTAATGCATATTTGATTTTATCCCCATAAAGATTAATAAATCATTTTTTATTTGTTAATTACTTTAACCACATTCTAAATTAGGATATTTGATCATTTAAAATAATCTTTCCCTCTCTAAAATATAATAAAATATTCCTAATGGCTAGGTCTTGATTTAGCCCAACATTTTTTATTATTTTCCTAAATCTAGATCTATTTTAATATTTTGTCATAAATAGAGGGGTTTTCTCCTTGGTTCTTCACCATGACCATTCTCATTGTTTTCCAATGAAAACCATTAGAAGAGAAAGAGAGAGATAAAGCTTAAGCGCGGGGTATTCAAGGACCCATCCCAAGGAGGAGGATTTGTAGATCCAAGTCTGCATATTCTCCTTACCATGAGACATATTCAATTAAATTTAATAATAATAAAAATTTCTTCCATTTCCATTGGGTTTTTGACATAATATCTGATACTATATTTTCTTTCGTATTTGCAAAATATCTTTTTTGCAGGTTTTCTAAACAATGTTTTATATGTTTGAAGCATATTAGCTGCCATTTTTTGTTGTTAGGGTTATTTGTCACCAATGGCTTAAGTGAAGTAATTTGGTACACTTGCAAGAAAACTTCATATTAACAGACTTGATCTCCCGATGGCAATCCTCTAGCATAACATGACACTATAATCACTTTCTTCTCTTTTCTATCCTTGATAGGTTCTTCTTATATAGGTCATTCCTAGATGTAGGAGGATGTACATCTAGAAAATTAGGGTTGAGAGAAGTTAGGAAGCTTCTTTAATAATTGACCCAAAGCCAACTCATGTTATTCTAGGTTGAGATGATCATCTTTGGAAGGATAAACCCTATAAATTTAGAGCTCCATTCTTTCCTGAAAAAGGACATTCTGTGTAGTTTCATAGAAGCATGAAATGGCATGGACTAGCAGGAAGTGATGATACACATGATGATAAAATGAAAGGAGTGATGGGTTGTTTAACCTAGAACAGACAATGATAAAAAGAATTGCATTCAATCTAATAAGTGAGATAAGTTGAACTATTGTTTCTCTCACTAAAGTGGAGTGATAAATAGAGTTATAAAAATTTCATAAAATTAGATTGAATGCATAGGGTTAGGCTAGAAGTGTATATAATAAGCATATATTTAACACACTAGTAATTGGTGGGTGCAATATAATGATGACCTCGGATGATGCACTAGTGGCAGTGCAAATATGGAAAGACAACAATATGTTAATTTGGAGGGATTATTTGAGGTACTTTTACAATGAATATGAATAAGGTGTAAAAAGATTGAATGTAGGAAATTGAATTAGCGTTCGAAATATATAATTTTTTTTTATAGAGATTATGTATAACTATGTGAAATTTGAGTTTTTCTTATAATGGTATGTAATTTTACATGCAAAATTTAATGCATATAAAAATCCACTATTGCAAGTGTTGAGTACCATAATGATGGAATTTCCTTGAAAAAGATTACATAACTTTGTAGAATACATTGTTCTAGTGTGGGGCTATTTTTTTCAAAATTTATAATTTTAATTTTGCAGTTTTTCAAAATTATTATAGTCATTATATCCTTGAAATTACAAGGCCCTTTGTTAATACAAGGTACGAGGGCGTTAACATTATCAAATACTTTTTATATTTTATTTTTAGATTGTGGATGGTAATATCTACTAGTGCAATGCATAACTTATTTAAAAATTGGTTATGATGATTAGACATTATAGCGAAAAAAGAGAGAGGTGTGTTTTAGGATTCAAATATAGGTTAACCCAAAAATAGATTAATTTATCATTTAAAAAATTATATATTTGAGTATGCATAGTTGAGTCTATATGTGTGTATAGTTTCATTGATGTTGGATTTTTGTAACCTATACAAAACTAATGTCAATTATTATGAGGTATTAAGAGAAATGGGGGTTTCAAATTATTTGTAACCCAAACCACCAGGTTTGTCACTCCAAATCTAAATATGAGGCAACCAAATCAACAATCACATAGGCTAAGTTTGTTACTCCCACCACAAAAATTGAAATAAGAGGAATGTGCACACCCTTTTTTCATTAACTATTCAAAAGGTGGGTTTGACAAGAATGTGAAAAAGGAGATTTGTAGGAATATAGGGTCATCAACAACATGTTGACCCACAACAACGAACCTTTCAATGGTATCCTTAGTCTCTTAATGGTGATATTTAGCATGGGTATGATTCTTGGGTCCTTAGACATAGCTAGAGGAGGAAACATGAATGTTAAATCATAAAGGAACCTTCTAGCCATTTAGGGCCAAGGAGGATCCCTCAAATAACCACACATGATCTCCTAAGAATATCACTTTCCTCATTTTATTGATATTGTTGCCACTAAGTACCTTTTCTCACCTCCTCCCTGTTTTCCCCTCGCATCCACCTCTCCTAATTGCATAGATCTATCATCTTTATCTCAACTATATTATAGTGTCATCTATACCCAATCCCTACTCATCCACACTTTACCTCTTTTCACCTCCTCCACCTCTACCTCTCAGACAACACCCCTCATGGTGATCTCTCCTTCTCTCACGTATATTCCCTCTTCTCATCCCTTACCCCTCCTTTGTTACCCATACCCATCCACCTTCCCTCTCCATTGACCTTCTCTCCCAAATCCTTTAGCCCCTTCGCTTTCTCTACCCCTCATATCCACCCTCTCTATCCTATCACATCCCCATTCCTTAACCTCGCCCTCACCTCCTCCTCTCCTCTCCAACTTATCGTTCATCCTATCTCACCCTCCCTCACTCCTTCGTCCTACTCTTCATTCCTACCACTTCCCCTCCCTTATTCATCTACCCTTAATCTATTCTCACCTCCTCCCCTTCTACCCAGCCCCACCCTCTCATACATACCTCTCTTAATCTCACCATCTCCCTCTCCTCCCCTCAAACTTCGACCTTCCATGCCCATCTATATTCCTTCATTTATCACCTCCTCTCCCTACTCTCTATTCTTTTTCCCTCTTTTCTTCCACACCCACGACTCCCCCCTTCATACCATTAACGATTTCCCTATTCTCATCTTCATAGCGTAGTATATAAATAAAAATTTTATATAATAAATGTACTTAGAAAATTGTTATTTATTTAATTATATTTAATTAAGTTATTTAAATTTTAATATTTTCCTTTATAAATTTATTTTATTAATTAATTAATGTAAAAAAATAATATTAATTATAAAACATCAATTTTAAATCACTCAAAATTATATATATATATATATATATATTTAATTCATACTAACTATTAATTTTAAATTTCATATGTTTTTTCAGTCATTCTAACTATTAATGCATCATCCATTTTTTTTAGACATTAACTCAATTCAACGAGGAACATTAATTAAAATAGAGTAAAAATACTTTTCCAAAAGTATACTTCAACCATTCTTGTGTTTTCAAGAATGCTGGTGAAGAAATAATTTTTCAAGTCTTCGGAGCAATTCTTGTGAATGAGAAATATGGTTAAAATATGGAAAGACCTTGAATAGTAGCGTTGCACCAAGACTTAATATTATGGATTATCGTTGCAGCATTGTTATTAATAAGGAGGTTTCTTTCAATTTTAAATATTAATAAAGTTTTACTATAATTAAAAAATTTATAGGATAGAAAATTTGATGAAATTTTAAAAGGTTCTACTTTTCATTAAATATAATTTGGAGATGAACGATGAGATTTGATAACCTGCTCACGAGTTTTATAATATACCTTCGTACTCATACCTAATGGCTTCTCTATTTTTAAACATGCTTACCAGTAAATATAAAATATTAATAATTATGTGGACTTTAACTCTTATTTTTATGTCACAAGAATCAATGTAACTGTAACCCTTATGTAGGTTGTCAGTTAACCACAGCGTGATTGGGTAGTCTCTTCTTCGAGACAAGAGGCACTTGTTACGTCACCATTTTCCACATATTTCGATTTGCACATGCCCCTTTTTTTAATCGGGGAACCATAGATATAACTTTAATCTCATAAATATAACAAAACCATATTAAATTTTTCAAATTACCATTTACCAACCCTTTAAACTAACTAATATGTTAAGTTTGTGCCCACTTTATAACCTTTTCAATTTCTTGGAAACAAATTCGGAAAACCGGTTTCACTTGAACCCCCAAAACCCACTTTTGCATGGAACTGCACAACGTGGAATTCACTTCAAATAAATGTTACTTTAATCTCATAAATAAAACAAACGAACAAAAAAACTCAACCCAAACTTAAAACTCAATTAAAACCCTATTAAAATTTTCAAATTACATTACCATTTACCAAGCTTTAAACTAATATGTTATATCCCTTATTGCGCCGAGAGGCACTTAAAACTCAATTAAAACCATATTAAAATTTTCAAATTACATTACCATTTACCAACTCTTTAAATTAATATGTTATATGGGTTATTGTTGCCAGAAGCCTAATATGGTTAGATTATAGTTAGATGTGTAAGTGTGTTTGTGGCTAAAATAAATAATCAAAATAATGCGAGTCTTAAACAATAATTTACATAACCATATACATAAATAATCAAAAATTTATTAACGAAATAAATTCTATATTCATGGCACCAGCTGGATTGGTGTTCGTTCTCGGTCATTTTATATTCATGACATCAGCTGGATTGGTGTTCGTTCTTAGTGATTAACAATAACTTACATAACCATATCCAGCTGGATGGCACCAGTCATTAACATGATTGGTGTTCGTTCTCAGTCATCAACAAAACAAACTGTCTCATATTAACATGGAAACGTTCTCAGTCATTAACAAAACAAACTTTGTCTCATTTTAACATGGAAAATAAGTTATGATCGAATGGTTGTGCAACCCCAAGTAATGGGTTAGCTGGAAGTAATAAATATTAGCGGTCAAATTCCAATTTGCATAAGGAAAACAAATATTCACACTATATTGCAGTAGCACTTAACATTTCCAAATTTATCTGTTAGGACTATATTTTCAAGTTTATCTGTCACGTAAACATGTAAACGTAAACTTAAATTTAACATGTAATGTTTAACATTTAAAATTTAACATTTTTAATCTAATATCGGTCCTATTTAATCTAATATCGGTCTTATTTAAAAATCAATCTAATTATTATTATGTATACACACAATATACATAAAAAGAGATATGGTAAATAAATCAAAATATATCATATAGGATTAGAAATCAACATCTACCAAGCCTATGGGCCGAATACCATAGACCAAGTTATTATTAATACCATACAAAAAAACATTATTAACCCTAATATTAATATTAAAATAATAATAATATTATTATTATTAAATATAATATTCATATTATATATTATAGTATTAATATTATTTAATTTAATAATTTTTGATTAATACAATATTAAATTTGTTATATTATAATATATATTAGTATATCATGATATATATATATTAACTCTAGATATATATGGGAGGGAAGAACAAAGACATAGAGTGATAGAGGTAGAGAAATAGGGCGAGTTACAAGGGAGAGATGGAGATAAACTGGAGGAGAGGGGAGAGGAGGATTGAAGAGAGAGAGAGGGAGAGGAGTGAGAGGGGTAGAGAAGAGTAAGATAGGGAGAGGGAGATATAAAGATGAAGGTGGGAGAGAGAGAAGGAGAGAGGGAGGTTCATAGTGAGAGGATTGGAGGGCAGAGAGAGAGAGAGAGAGAGAGAGAGAGAGATGGGGAAAAGGGAGGGAGGTGGGAGAGAGAGGAGGAGAGAGGGAGGGAGATAGTGAGAGGATTAGAGAGAGAGAGAGAGAGATGGGGGAAGAGAAAGGGGGTAGGAGAGAAAGGGAGAGAGATGACTTGAGAGAGAGGAGTAGAGAGGGAGGGATGGAGAAATGGAGTTGGAGGGGGAGAGACAGAGGGAAAAATAAATACATAGAGTGAGAAGTGGAAAGAGAGGGAGGCGACAAGAGAGAGATGGAGAGAGAGTGTGTATGTTTAGGGGTGAGATAAAGAGACACAAGAAGAGATCGAGGCAAGGGGGGAGAGAAGGAGAGATAAGGAGAAAGGGAGGGATATAGTAAGCTAGTTGGAGAGAGAGAGAGAGAGTGATGTGGGGAGAGAGAGTATTGGAGGGCAAGAGAGAGAGAGAGAGAGAGAGAGAGAGAGAGAGAGGATTGGATGGAAAAGAGAGAGAGAGTGGGAGGGAGTAAGATAGAGGGAGGTAGGAGAGAAAGGGAGAGAGAGGAAGGACGAGAGAGAGGACTTGAGAGAGAGGAAGAGAGTGATGGGGGAAGAGATGGGATTTTAGGGGAGAGAGAGAGAGAGAGAGAGAGAGAGAGAGAGAGATCGGGGAAGAAAGAGGAAGGTAGGAGAGAAAGGGAGAGAAAGAAAGAATGAGAGAGAGGACTTGAGAGAGAGGAGGAGAGAGGGAGAGATAGAGAGATGGATTTAGAGGGGCGGAGAGGGAGGTAGGAAGAAAAACATAGAGAGTGAGAAGTGGAGAGAGAGGGGGAGTGACAAGGGAGAGATGGAGAGAGAGAGAGAGAGACATATAGTAACAGAGTTCGAAGGTGAAGAGAGAGAGAGACATATAGTAACAGAGTTCGAAGGTGAAGAGAGAGAGAGAGAGAGAGAGAGGTGGGAGAGAAAGGAAGAGAGAGAGGATGTGAGAGAGTGGAGAGAGGCAGGGAAAGAGAGAGGGAGGTAAGAAGAAAGACATAGATACAGAAAGGTGGCAAGAGAGGGAGAGAGGGAGTGATAAGGAAGATGGAGAGAGAGGGAGAGTGGATAGAGAGAAGGAAGAAAGATAAACGTGGGGGAGAGGGAGAGAAGGGGAAGAGAGAGAGAGGGAGAGTGGATAGTGGGAGGGAAGAAAGATAAACATGGGGGAGAGGGAGAGAAGGGGAAGAGAGAGAGAGAGAAAGAGGGAGAGGAGGGTTGAGTGATAGATAGATATATTGGAGAAAGAGAGTATATGTTTTAGGGGTGATATAGAGAGACCAAGGGAGATAGAGATATAGATGGAAGGTGAAGAAAAAGAAGAGAGAGATGGAGACAGGGACGAAGGGATAGAGAGATTGTAGATATGGGGTGAGAGAGCGTGTATGTTTAGGGGGTGAGATAAAGAGACAAAGAATGAGAGATGGAGGGAGATAGAGATATAGATGGAGGGGGGAGAGAGGGAAGAATATTTATTGCACTAGATGCATTGATTTTAGTGTAGATGGTGATTTCTAATCCTATTTGATTTCTTGCACTAGATGCATTGATTTTAGTGTAGATGTTGATTTCTAATGATATTTGATTTCTTGCACTAGATGCATTGATTTCAGTGTACATGTTGGTTTCTAATCTTATTTGCTTACTTGCACTAGATGCATTGATTTGAATGCAGATGTTGATTTTTAATCGTAGTTGATTACTTGCATTAAGACGCATTGATTTCAGTGTAGATGTTGTTTTCTAATCCTATTTGATTTCTTTCATTAGATTCATTGATTTCAATATATATGTTGATTTCTAATTTGATGTAATTAGATGTATGATGGTACATTAATTTCAAAGTGATTGGATTAATAGTGTGCATTGATTTTAGTGTAAGCACAAAAAATTATTGACAATGTACATTGATTTTTGTGTTATAGTAATTCAACCTATTAATATTGGAGAACAAGAGAGACAAGGTATGATGTTTACTACAATAGCTCGAGCCAAATATTTAAATGGTTTACGATTTCAACTGTCATTTTCATATAATCGATATGAAAATATGACAAAACTAACAAGGGTGACAATAATAATAGTAGAAGAAAATAGTTTGAGATTGATCACAATGAAGACTATTTGTAATTGACTACATTTTTATTATTCACATTTTCTATCATTCAACACTATTACATTGTCACTTTGCATTCAAAATTTTTATTTCATCATTAAAGTTATTGACAATATTTATCATCTAATAAGTTGAGGTAACTAAGCAAATTTAAAATTAAAATGACCACATAAATCTCAGACATATTTAGCATATTTAAAATGGTTATATTAATATTAGATCTATTTACATATTATTCATAAAATTAATATAGATTTTCCTTGGTCGTACATGACTGAAACGAGTCTAGATTCATCTTAACTCCGGATCTATCAAGTACCGAGAGGGATCAAATCTCTCAAGGTGCAAACCTTTCCTCAAGTTTTGCACTAAAAAAGAAGCCAGAGATTTGATCCCTCTCGACATGTGATAGATCGAGAATTAAGATGGATCTAGACTGGTTTTTAAAGTAGTACTAAGTTTGTGCCCATAAATTCAGAAAACCAGTTTCACGTGAACCCTGAAAAAACCTACAATTTCACAACGTGGAACGAATCCCAAATTTGAGGAACCACGAAGTAATCGAAGTAGTCAATGCTAAAATGAATGAGGACACCTGAATTTAAGTATAAACACACACTTAATAAATTAATAAATACATTACCTTCCCTGACATACTGTAAAACCTTTCCCCCTCAATATAAATTGGATAGCCTTCCCTGATAAGTTCGTCCAACGAATCGCTCAAGTACATTCATGCAATCATTAAGCTCTTAGTGCCCTTATAAGTCTAGGTCGCCTTCATTAAAGTAGTGCCAAGAGTTTATTGAGCCTTCGGTCAAAATTCAATGGAGTATTATTGTACATGCAAATACCTTTGAGATAGCTTAGAATCTTTTTATTCAAATGATAGCCAAGCCTATCATGATGAGTGTTCTACTTATGTAGAGAATGCCCAATATTTTGACATTGATATTTCCTCTCCCTTTTCTCCGACAGACGACAACACCACCTCAAGTTCAATTTTCCAAGGCAACCTGCTTCCCCTCCAACCAATTTTTACATCTTGTGAATATGAGGATATTAGTGGAAATGAATTTTAGTTCAACTTCTCTATTTCTAATGCCAATCCCTGAAACCCTATTCTGTGCATTTCTTCTGTAGAGGACTTGTTTTACCAAGGCAAGTTGCTTCCCCTCCAGCCAATTTTTACATCTCGTGAATATGAGAATATTCGTGAAGATGAATTCGACTACGAGTTCCCTATTTAGAATGCCATTCCCCCAACCCTATGTCTGTGCATTTCTCCTGCAGACAACCTGTTTTACCAAGGCAAGCTACTTCCTCTCCAGCCAGTTCTTACATCTCGTGAATATGAGGTTGGAATTAAGGATGTTGCCCCTATGCAGTCATCTAGTAATGTACTTGCTAGAATCAAAACTCAGTTCCCAAAGTTGGTCAAAACTACGACGAAGTTGAAGATATCTTTGTTAGAAAATAAATTTTACAGGGTAGAGGAGCTCAAGAATAGGTTGCGGCAAAGTAGGGAAAGTCAACTTCAGTTGCGGAAAGGTAAATCTTTGCTTTCGGAGAGGATATCGCAACCACAGAGGGACTTTAATTAAAACACAAAGTTCACGACAAAACAGAGTAAAATAAAAATGGTTGCAGTAAATCTACTCATGAAGGCTTAACACCACATTGCAACATAACATACTTTTGATTATAATATAAAACATAGGAAAATACATTGGCCTAATAAATTGGAGGTTACTGCTCCAAGTAAAACACAAAATACTTACTGCAGTTTACGCTTCACTGGGTTGTGGAGTAAACTTCTGTAAAACTCTGTAAAACTGGTTTTCACGCGCCCACCAAAATTTCCTCCACAATTTTCTCCTCACTACCTCACAGACTCTCGCTCCCTAACTTTCCCAACATGCCCAACATTACAAATGACTTTTACTTGCATATTTATCCTAACATATGAATTTGAAATTAATTACATGACAGAGAAAATATTTAATATGCAACATGGGCAATTTTACATAGTAAATGATTTTCTGAACTTGCAGGTGTTGTGGAGTGTGGGCAACAGTTGCGGAATGAATGTTTTCCCATATCTATTTAATAAACTTCATTAAATGCCTTAACTTCTGTGATGTGTTGCGGAATGGTCTGCTTTGAACTTCTGTTCTGACTTCTGTCCTTCTGCCTACAAACAAAATCACAATCGTGGAGTGGTTGACTGGGTAAGCATGGTGTTTGTTAGTGTGTTTAAGGCGGTGGTTGGGATTATTATTTCCAACACTCCCCCTTAATCGTAACTACTGCCATTAAAAATTCCCAAACAATCTCTAAAATAAACAAAACTTTCACATGCGAACGACTTTGTGAAAATATCACCAAATTGTTCCTGTGACCTGTAGTGCTACAACACAATTTCATCATTGTTAATCAATTCTCTGATAAAATGATATTTAGCATCAATATGCTTGGCCCTCTTGTGAAACACCAAATTATTTGACAATGCAATTGCGGATGTGTTATTGCAGAAAATAGTTATCGCTCCCACTTGGTCGCGGCGAAGATCCCTCAACATCCTTCTCATCCAAATTTCCTAACAAGATGTTGCTGTTGCGGCAACATATTCAACTTTTGTTGTTCACAATGAAACTATTGGCTGCTTTTTGGAAGTCCATGAAACGGCTCCTGCCCAATCACTATCAGTGTAACCAACCAGCCTAAAATCATCTGTTCTGGTGACAAAATGCCATACTTCTTTGTCCCATTAACATACCTTAGAATCCTTTTCACTGCTTGCCAATGTGTCTCCTTCGGTGTCTCCATGAACCTCAACACCAAACTCACTGCATACATTATATCTAGCCTAGTGGCGGTCAAATACATCAAGCTACCTATCATACTTTTGTATAATGACATATTGAAATTACTACTGCAATCTTCTTTGCTCAACTTCAACCCCATGACAGTTGGAGTTGGTGCAGGCTTGCTGTTCTTCATTTTAAACCTCTCCAAAATGTCTGCTACATACTTTGCTTGAGAAATAAAAATGCCATTTTTTGTTTGCTTCACTTCTATGCCCAAAAAATATCTTAACAACCCCAAGTTAGTCATTTCAAATTCATTCTTCATGACTTGTTTGAAATCAGCGATGAGAAAATCATCACTGCCTATAAAAATTAAATCATCTACATATAAGACAACAATGAGAATCTTACCATCATTCTCTTTGATGTAGAGAGTAGGCTCACCGTCACATTTGTTGAAACCATTGTCCAACAAGTAGGCATCTATCTTGTTGTACCATGCACACGGTGCTTGCTTCATCCCATAAAGAGCTTTCCTCAACCGATACACTTTGTCTTCTTGACCTTCTATCTCATAACCAGGCGGTTGCGCAACATACACTTCCTCTTTCAGCACTCCATTCAAGAACGCTGACTTTACGTCCATTTGATACACTTTCCATCTATGTTACATGGCAATCGCCACAACTATACGCACCGTCTCCATCCTCGCGACTGGTGTGAACATCTCGTCATAATCTTTTCAATGCTGCTACTTGTATCCTTTGACAACTATCATTGCTTTGTGCCTTTCAATCTTACCGTCAACATTGATCTTGGTCTTATAGACCCACTTCACTCCAATGACTTGTTTTCCTTGCGGCAAGTCCACTAACTCCCATGTGTCATTCTTTTCTATTGCTTCTATTTCTTCATCCATTGCTGCAACCCATTTTTCATCTTTGACTGCATCTTCAAAGTGGATTGGGTCATCTACATGACAAAACATAGAAAATAATGAATTCAGGCCAGTGCTGCTATCAACTTCATCTTTCTCATATATTTCATTTAAATTTCTGAATTTTGGTCTTCTTATGCTTGTTGAAGATGGGCTTGATATGTCACTTGGTGTTGTGCTTTGCGGTGTGCTTGGAGAAACACTTTCTTGAGTGCGTGTCATTGTCCTATTATTTGTTGATGGCGTTCCTTGCTGCCTGCTTTGTTGCACTTGAATAGGAGTAGAGGGAGTCACTGTTGAGGAATTACTTGCTATTGTTAATTACTCTTTGTCCTCATGCAGTATACATGCTTTCACATTGACTGTCTTCTCTAAACTTCCATCCCATGCTTCCTCTTCTATAAACTACACATCTCTACTGATTATGACATTCTTGGTTAATGGATTGTAGAGTTTGTATGCCTTGGATTCATCATTGTATCCAAAAAATATGCATTTCTCCCCCTTGCTATCCAACTTCTTCCTCAACTCATCTGGGACATGTGCATAAGCCACACATCCAAAAACTCTCATGTGGGTGGCACTATGCTTTCTTCCACTCCATGCCTCTTCAGGGACTATGTTTTGGATACTTTTGGTTTGACATCTATTCAAGATATATGTTGCACATGCGACAAATTCAGCCCAATAGTCATTTGGCAAATTCTTTGCCTTCAACATACTCCTTGCCATCTCCATAATGGTGCTATTCTTCCTTTCCACCACACCATTTTGCTGAGGTGTATATCTTGTTGTAAATTGCTTGTGAATTCCATGCTCCCTGCAAAAACAAAGGAAATCATTTGAGATGCATTCTCCACCTCTGTCAGTCTTGAGGACTCTGATGTAGTGTCCGCTTTGCTTCTCAACAAGAGCCTTGTATTGGCAAAAGTGCTCAAACACTTCACTTTTCTATTTTAGGAGATAGACCCATGTCTTCCTTGTGTAGTCATCTATGAATGTTAATACATAGTAGCTACCACCAATTGATGGTGTCTGCATTGGTCCGCATAAATCTAAGTGGACAATCTCCAAAGGTGTCTTTGCCCTTATTGATTTTCCTACTAGAAATGTCTCTCTATGTTGCTTGCCCAAGATACATCCTTCACATAGGCTATTTGGTTTTCCTATGAGTGACAAACCATTCACCATGCCTTTCCTATGCAGCAAATTCAAACCTCCAAAGTTGAGATGTCCAAATATCAAATGCCATAACTAGTTTTCATCTTCGACCTTTGTTTGATAGTTCACTTGTGTGACAACTGCCTCTTTTCTTCCATCCTCTTGTGAGTTCATTGATAGTTGTAGTTGTGCACCTTATTTCAAGTCTGATCTTATCTTTAGAGAAACATTCTATTATTTGTCGTCTGAACCTTTGCAATCAACTATTTGCTTGGAGGCTTATACAAAATTGTGCACTCATCATTTTTGCAAAAGACATTGTAGCCTTTTTGCATGAGCTGTCCAATGCTTATGAGGTTACACTTCAGTCCGGGGACAAAGTAAACATCTGAGATGTACTTCTTCTCCCCATTCTACGTTAGGATATTAACTCTTCTTTTCCCCATGACAGAGACTTCGCTATCAGTTCCTAATTTCACTTCAGATTTCACACTTTCATCTAGATTGGAAAACATTTCTATGTTCCCTGACATATGATTGCTACACCATGAATCTAGATACCATATATCACTTTGTTTTTCTTGTGCTGCATTACAAGCTAAAAACATGCTATCATGGTTTTGATTTTCTTTTGTGAAATTTACACTTGGTTTGTTACTAATGTCATATTGTTTCTTTCTACATTCATTTGCATAATGACCATACTTCTTACAGTAATGACATTGGACTTGAGATTTATCATACCTCTGACCTTGTGCTTGATTTTAGCTTGGGCCTTGACTTGGATTTTGATTGTTGCCCCTTCCACTTGAGCTTGAAGTGCTGCTTCTTCCACCTCTGTGTGGGCTTCTTCCTCTTCCTCTAGTATATGATCTTCCTCTACCTCGACCTTGACCAAATGATACCTGTGTTTTGAAGACATGCTCCAATGAGGAGTTTGCTGCTCTATTCAGTCTATGTTCATGAGAAATCAGTGATGCATTAAGCTCATCCACTGAGAACTGTAAGAGATCCTTTGTTTTTTCTATGGCCACAACAATGGCCTCAAACCTTGTTGGCAAACTTCTCAAAACTTTCTCAACTATTCTTCTTTTCTCAAGTGTCTCACCATGAGATCTGATTTGAGTAACCAACCCACTTACATGTGTAAAAAACAAGTTTATATTATCAGAGTCTTTCATACAAAGTGTTTCAAAATCTTTCCTCAACATTTGCAGCTTTGATGTCTTGACTTTTTCCATGCCTTGGTAGGTTGTCTCGAGGGTGTCCCATGCTTGCTTGGAATTCTTCGCTGCTGCAACCCTCGGGAAAACACTTTCATGCACTGCTTGGAAAATATAGAACAGGGTTTTTGAATCCTTCTTCCCGTTGTCCCTCAACAAATCTCTTTGTGCTTGAAACAAGGCATTGTATGCTGCTGCATCTGCTGGTTCTAGAAAACCATTCTCCACCAAATCCCAAATGTCTTGAAACAAAAACAAAGCTTTCATTGTAATAGCCCAATAATCATAATTTTTCGTATCTGAGGATTAGTCAAACTTGTGCTTTTTAACCCGCTCTAATACCATGTTAGAAAATAAATTTTACAGGGTAGAGGAGCTCAAAAATAGGTTGCGGCAAAGTAGTAAAAGTCAACTTCAGTTGCCGAAAGGTAAATCTTTGGTTGCGGAGAGGATATCGCAACCACATAGGGACTTTAATTAAAACACAGAGTTAAGGGCAAAACAGAGTAAAATAAAAATGGTTGCGGTAAATCTACTCATGAAGGCTTAAAACCACATCGCAACATAACATACTTTTGATTATAATATAAAACATAGGAAAATACATTTGTGTGATAAATTGGAGGCCGCTGCTCCAAGTAAAACACAAAAGACTTACTGTGATTTACGCTTCATTGGGTTGCAGAGTAAACTTAAACTGGTTTTCACATGCCCACCAAAATTTCCTCCACGATTTTCTCCTCACTTGCTCCCTAACTTCCCCAACATGCCCAACAATACAAATGATTTTTACTTGCATATTTATCCTAACATACGAATTTGACATTAATCACATGACAAAGAAAATATTTAATACCCAACATGGACAATTTTACATAGTAAATGATTTTCTGAACTTGCAGGTGTTGTGAAGTGTGGGCAACAGTTGCATAATGAATGTTTGCCCATATCTATTTAGTAAATTTCATTAAATGCCTTAACTTCTGTGATGTGTTGGGGAATGGTCTGCTTTGAACTTCTGTCCTTCTGTCTGCAAACAAAATGGCAACAGTGGAGTGGTCAGTGTGTTTAAGGCGGTGGTTGAGATTATTATTTCCAACAATCTTTTCATGGATTCGAAAAGTTAGGTAAACTTGAAATGAATTTGAAGTTTCCTTCAAGTACTCGTGTTGGTATGGACTCCTCCTTGGCCAAGAAGAATACACTGTTTACTGTGAAATTAAAGGTTGTGGATGTACCGCTACAGCATAATTCTAAGGGTGCCAAGAGAGATGGCAGCAATGCGTTTCAGAAGAAATCAGAGGATTCTGATGGTGGAGACGGTAAGCCTCGGGAAAATATGATTAGAAGAAAGAAGATAGCCAAAGAGATTGTTCAGAAGTATGTGAAGAAGATCAAACCTTTTTATGGTAAGATTTCCCAAGAGGTAATGAGAAAATTAGGTGTGGTGATCTGGAGAAACCGGGAATTAGAAATGGAATGAAAAATGACAATATGTCAGCGGTCAGAGACAAGTGAAAAGCAGATGTCATTCTCATATTTCTCTGGTAAGTTGAAGATGGTTTACAAGCATCTGGGTAATTGGAAAGAATCATGTTCTGACATCCGATGGAAGCATCCTAACTACTGCAATAGTGACAGCACACTGATGGAGGTACAGAATGCCGTTCAAGGAGCCATTGCCCATTGAAAGCTGTCCAATTACATTCATTGATGGTACGTAGTGTCGTAGCTGCTCTACTCTGCCGTCTGGAAATAAGTATTAATTCTCTTATTTAGTTGAATACCGGGCTTCATCCTTGACGCTTGAGGAATTGAAGCTGGAGGTGGGGCTTTGTTCTTTTAGGACTTAATACGACCTGCAAGATGTTATTTGGGCATTGACAGTTTCTTCAATTCAAATGCCACGTAATTGCCCAATTTCTGTACAAAGGCTGGCATTGTGGTATACACCCTATATTGTTAAGACGGCATGTGATACAGTTACACTGCAGTTGGACTAAATCACCAACACTAAATATGTTTTATCAGATAAGCTAGAGTACCATTTGTAATCTGTAACTATGGGTTCAATCAACAAGTCTGTTTTTTCTCAATCAGAAGTGCTTAATTTGATGTTGCGCAGATGTTTTTGATTATTGATGGACCAGTTTTACTTCGGATGCATATCATTAGGTTTGGCCTGACAGAAAATGCTTCATATAAGTCTATATTTCTCCCTGCAATGTGGAAAGAATTTTTTTTTTAATTAATATGAAATAAAATAATAAGCAAAGGCTCCGAAGTTCCACCAAGTCGAAGCTAGTGCTACTGCAAAAATCAAAACTGTTAATCAAAACTGTTCTACAGAGATAGAATTCCCCTTTAACATAGTAATAAATCACAGTTTTTCCTAAGAATGGAATATAAGCCGATAGTGGCAAACTCACCCCTATCTACCGTTACCTGCCACAGCCAAGCAATGTAACCATTTCTATGTCATGTTGCATGAACAATGATGTCTGATAAGTTTGTTGTAGACCATTAATGTGTCTTGCCAGGTTAGTCTGCTTCTGTCTGTATTTTATGTAGGATTTGTTCTCCTGTAAATAACATTACCCACAACGGAACTTATTTAAAAAAACCGAGCCAAAGCTGTGTTGAAAATCCATCGGCCAAAAAATTACTTAATTGGAGCATAAATTCTCCATTATTTTTAGTCCCGGCTAGGCACGGAGTATAGTGTTCGGTTTGCAGACAAACCTGTTTAACAATGTTTTAAAAACGTTTGTTAGGGTTCAGTTTTATCTACAGGTTTGAGAACAAACCGAAGAGACAGAGAGCAGGTTAACTCGTTATCATCTCATTGAATTTAACTATTTTATGTTTTGGTTTTTTATTAAAAGCTTGGTTATACAATTTTTTTGTAAAATTTTAAATTTTTTTGTTATTTAAAATATGTTTTTAAATAATTCATCACTCTAAATAAATTTGGACATTAGGATTGTGTAGACTTCATAGTTCACATTTGTGATTGGGACAAATTCCCCTATGACTTTGGACCACATTTACAACCCAAAAACTGGATTGGCTGTCAATCACATATAGTTTTGGTGATATAATGACAGCCAGAAAATTTGACTATGAACCTAGCCTAGATTACTCCAACTTATTATAAATTTATCATAGTCTAAACTAACTTAGCTATATAAATTAAATAATTACTAAACATTGATGGTCATCCATCAAAACCCTTACTACATCATACATCCCATGTCACTAAAATTAATGAAATCATATAAACTAGCTAGATTATATAATTTTTAAAAATTATTATCATTAATAATAATTAATATAAACTATTAATATAAATTAAACATATATACATTTAAAAAACATGAAATGTCATCTTTTAACCATGAAGATTTAAGGCTACTTTATCATGGAGATTTTGAATATGTAAATAGGCTTTATTACAATACCATGGCCCATATCATGACTTATCAATATTACATGCCCATAAAAACCATAGATCACTTCATATAATAATTATATGGTTTTTTTTTAATTAATCAATTTAATTAAAAGGACCAAAAGAGAATAACTAATAAATCTCAACCTTTAATTTACTTATATTAATATGAATAATTTAGAATACCCTCTAGAAGTTAATCTCTATCATTCTTGGTTAATTGTTATTAATAATCAAAATAAAAATTCTAGAAACCTTATTACAAATTAGACAGAGCTATCAACATAAATGAATAATAATAATAATAATAATTAAAAACATATATATCTTTATATAATAAAAAACAATTATATCAATTATAAAATAAAAGTGGGATTTTTTGAACAATGAAAAAACATATCATGAAAAAACATATCATAAAAGTGTCATATATATATGAATTATTAAATTTATATATTAAATATCTTGAAAAAAAATCATTATTAAATTTATATGTTAAATATTTTGAAAAAATTTCACTGCTCTAAATTTATTTTTGGATTAAAAAAATAGATTTTAGATAATAATAAAAATATAATCAATTCAACGAAAATTTAACAAATGTTAATAAATAAATAAATGTTTAGACTTCGCCACATTAATGAGTAATATGTCCTTCGTTCCTTGTTCCTTGGCGGGTAAGGGGAAGTACTAATACTAGCAATTGCACCAGATGTTGCAAAAGAAATGTCGTAAGGTGGTAGCATAGGAACCCAACTCATACAAGAAAGAATATGTGCCTAGAGTACTCTATAGGGAGATGGGAGATAGGGGCACCCTACCTACCTAAGTAAATGTCTAAACCAAATATGGTGTCTATGTCTGCAACGGTGGCGAATTATGCGAGGCGGGTATTTTACGAGGAGGCATTGGCCTTTTATTGTCATATGAAAAAATAGGTACCCAACCTAACCATTTCAAATTCACCAGTGTTCTCTCTACATTTGCTAATTTGGTAGACATGGAAAATGGAAAAGGAGTCCACCATGACATAATTGTCAATGGACTGTAGTGGAACGTTATTGTGGGGAGTACTCTTGTAAATATGTATGTGGAATGTGGTTGCATAGAGAATGCACAACAAGTGTTTGACATAATTCTTGAATGAAATGTAGTATCTTGGAATATTACGATATCAGGGTATGTAGAGGATGGGAACGCAGATGAGGCCATGAAGCGTTTTTGTCAAAATTCTGAATGGGACTTGGTTTCATGGATTGCAATACTTGTTGGATATGCACGTAAGGGGTATCTTGATAAGGCTATTGAGCTCTATCTTGATAAGGCTATGGAGCTCTATCTTGATAAGGCTATGGAGTTGTATCTGCAGATGTTGATGCATATAAAATGTTTAGTAAAATGCCTAAATAAGATGTTGTCTCACGGACTTCCATTATTATAGGATATGCTATTTACGGATTTGGAAAGGAAGCACTTTAACTGTTTGAATAGATGCAATGCTCTGGAATAAAAACCAACAATCACATTTGTTGGTGTGTTGTTTGCATGTGGCCATGTGGGTTTAATAGATCATTGTTGGAAATACTTCTATTCCGTGAATCAAGATTACAATATCATCCCTACAATCGAGCATTATTGTTGTATGGTTGATTTTCTAGGTCATGTTGGGAACCTTTACGAGGCACAAAATTTTATCAACAACATGCCATTAGAACCTAATGCAGTTGTATGGGGGTCTTTTCTCAGTGCATGCAGAATCCATAACAATATAGAGCTTGCTAGACATGCAGCAGACTAGATTTTTGAGTCAAACCCCCAAAATTCTTCACATTATATGTTGTTGTCAAACATATATGCAGAGTCTAACAGGTGGGATGAAGTAGAAAAAGTAAGAAATTTTATGAAAGACCAGAAGGTGGAAACAATACCAGGGCATAGCTGGATTGAGATCAATAACAAGGTATCTTCATTCCAAGTAGGATACTAAATACACTCATCAACAACGAAGGTTTATGTGTAATTGGAATAAATGGATGAAGATATGGAGACAAATTATGTGCCTAACCCAAAATTTTTACTGCATGATGTGGACGAGGAGCAGAAGAAGCATGTTTTATCTCATCACAGTGAAAATTTGGCCATTGCATTTGGGCTTATTAGTACTTCTCATGGCTGCCTATTTTAGAACCTTCACATTTGTGCTAATTGGCATTCATGTTTTCAAGGATGGACTCTTTGATTGTGGGGATTATTCATGATGTTATGGAGATAATGATTCAACATCAACTTGTGTGGCAATAATCAGATATGTTAGTAGCTTTGCAGAGGTAAGATGGCCTATTTACGATTGATTGTTTTGTTAAGATCATTGTTTGAGACTGGTCTCCCTTAATGTTGTAGTGTTGAACCTTGAAATTTTATGAATGTTAGGTTCAATGAAGTGAGGTATTCCACCCATGCACAGATGGTTTCTATTCCTAGTCTACTTATCTACACCTAACACAATCATGCCCAACATGTGTCTAATAGTGGGTTTATTTGGTCACCTGGGAGAAAGTTCAAGTGCATGGAGGGAGTGGTTGTGCATGATACACTAGGAGTTCATGCCTGCCGAACGAATAGTTTATGATTGATTTCTCTATGAAGAGCACTGTTCAGGAGTGTTTCCTTTAGGTTGCAGATATTGAAGCTTGAAATTTTTGCGATGCCTGTTGTTAGGGTCTTATAATTTTTATAGGATCGTTTGATTATTATTGATCATTATTATGTTTGAAATGTTGTGATTAATATTCCATGTTGTAAATTATTTAAAAAAAAAAGGTCAAAACCTTAAGAAAATTAAAAAATATGCTTGCAAGTCAAAATGCAGCATTAGAGGATAATGAAGTATGTTTAGGTTAAATTAATCAATCATTTAAATGTGATTAAATAAATTGTAATAAGGCCTTGGTACTATAAGTTTGGACTTTATTGTAAAAATATATCTTCCCGAGAAATGTTGTGGGACTGCCAGCATTAAACTTCGCACACATCGCTTTCCCCGATCATAATCTCGCTCCGATCCGATGACCCTTAAGTCTTTTTGGACCCCCCTGAAGTGATTCTCTTTAACGACAGGGGGGGTCCAAAAAGCGGTTTACCGCCCCCCCACGTGTCAGCGTTGTGTGATTTTGGAACCCCCCCCCCCCCCCCCCCTCCCTCCACTTACTAGATATTGCTTGCCCCCCCCTTCGAAAGTTATATTTCCATCCCGCCTTAATCCACTTTCCGCCCAAGTGTCGCCCCCACATCCTATCTCTGCCACCATTCCTGTCACACCACCTGTGCTCTTACTCCCACCATTCCCGCCAATAGTCCCACACCACTCTCCCACCAATCGCCTACTGCAACATCTTAGACTGTTGCAACCTCCATAAATTCTATATCTATTTGCCTGTGCCATTACAAGAATTAATGCCATGTTAAGACCGTTAAACCAACGATTAAGGTCATGTTACGACTAATGAAAATCAAATTTCCAGCTACAATCACACCTTTACTTTCTTTGCCTCAAGAACATCATTCTTACCTCTATTTTCTCTCTTATCTCACAATGGAATTCTCGTTGGTGGTTTTTGATAAATTTACATAGGAGTGCCACTCTCAGTTCCCACCAATTATTGAACACATTGCCAAATCCTTCGGTTACACCCTTCCTCTATTCATTATGTAACTGCCATGGGTCCCAAATTTGCCCTGGTAGTCAATCCTATGCTCGCTCCCCCTACCACTTGCAGACATAGATTACAAAATTGCCGAAACTCAAGTGTGAATTTGACCTCTTCGAATTATGTTGCTGGTTTCAGGATAATTTCCTTGATCAATTTGATGAGATACACCTATGGAAATCCACACTTCCTTTGTTTGTTTTCCCCTAATCCTATCATTTTTCTGAATTTTTCCTAAGATGCCAAGCCTCTTACCTTCCAAGCAAGAGGGCAATTATTTCCCCAAATGGTGAAATTCTCTTCACCATCACAACTAATAGCATAAATCAAATGTTGCAGGTTCCCTACTGTGATTCCCTCTTCCCTTTCTCCCTTGAATCTCTCAGAGAAATTTACCAAAAATTAACCTTCCCCCAAAGAGCTTCCATTTTTTAAATCTTCCTCCCTAAAGACTCTTAGCTCCCTAAGAAAAATCCCCCATATCCCTCTTCTATGTTCCCTCAAAGGACAAGACATGTTATCTCTATCTTGTCATCCATTCTTGGTTACTATTCAGATGAGTGGGTAGATGACCATATTCAAGGCTTTCTATCCACCCTTTCTTGAGAAGAAGGACCATCATTCACCTTTGACTATGGTCACTTATTAGCAAATGTAATTCATGAACAATTCCTTCAGTTTTTAACTGAAGGAATATTCATATATTCTTCAATTCTCATGTATATGTTTATGTTCTTTCAAACAGATAAGTTTCCATTCACAGTGCAGAAGCTTAATCAACAAGGAGCACCTCAGTCTGTTGTTTTCTGGACTTCCTTAGTCAGATGAAAATCATAGGAGTTCAGCTTCTCAGAGTTCATAGACCAGTTTGTGTATCCAACAACTTGTTTTGCTAAGTGGCCAGCAGGTTCCGAGGATTAGTGAAGACATTCAGAAGGTTTTGCAGCTCAGTGAACAGGTTAAAATAGGGGACTGGTATCTTTACCAGTCATTCACAGAGATTAGAATGTATGGATCAGAACTGCCACCATACAAACTTCTTAAGTATTTTCCAATGAGAATATTTTCCTTGGAGTATATTAGGCAAATAATTCATTTTGATAACATCCATTTCGTAGCAGCCAAGAAGAAATCTCAGTTCTGGATCAAAACACAGATAGGACCCTTCATCTGCAACAGTAGAGAAGCAGGAGAGGGAGCAGACCTCCTGCTAAAAAAATGAACTTCCCTCTCAGTTTCACTTGGTCTTATGACCACTTTGGGGTAATTTCCAAGTTAAGAGCGGAACAAAAATCTACACCCTATGTGCATATTCAAAGGCCTGAAATAGAAAAGTATATGAACCATCACACTTGGGTAGAAAATACCTTGCAGGAGGCCGAGGAGTAGGTACTTTCTAGGACAGCTTCAGAAACTCCCATACCCAGGGAAAAAATAGATAAGAGACCAACAAAGGATGATTCTTCATCAGTCATAGAAGTCTCAGCCAAAGAATTCAAAATATAAACTAAGAAGCTTAAAGTAGGCTCAGGCTCTAAAATAGATTTCCCATCACTAGAGGACAAACAAGGCACTATTTTTCTCTCAGGTTTGAAGACTTTTAAGCTAGACAATGGTACCACAGAGTCTCTATCATCCTCCACTACTACAGAAGTTCCAGCTATGGTACCTCAGACATCATAAACATCCACAGAGCAGAGGCAGTTGGACATTTTTTAGAGATACAAGGAGATTAAGTAGAGAAATGAGGCCATTCATTATAATATATCAGCTCAATTTAGGAAACAATCTTCCTCCATTCACTACAGGCTCATTTGAGCATATGATACATAGAAGGGAAGGATGCATATGGCATTCTTGTAGGCCAAGGTCCCTCAACCAAAGTCAACAGCAGATTTCAAACAAATGACGTTCGAATTTGAGCAAAAGAATGTCCATCCTTTAGACCAAATAGATATGCACATGCACGCAGGAGAGATGGTATATTCTACTTTTACACAGACTGCTATTACTGCCTCTAAACTACAACTTACTTTAAATAATGTGCAGTCTTAGCTCAAATTGGAGAAAGCTTCCTCACTTGCCAAAGATACTAGAATCAAATGCTTGGATGAAATGGAGGTCAAAGTGGGCTTTGATCCACACAATTCAAAATCTATGGAGGAGATAATCAGAAAGAAAAATGTTGACATAGCAGCCTTGAAGAAGAAATTCAAGCTGCTAGACACAGAAGACCCCCAGGCCAATGAACCTGGAGAGACAAATCTACAGAAGGAAGAGATGTTGAAGCTTCTGGTGGAGCAAGGTGCACAAATCAAAGCAATGGAAGAAAAAAAATGGATAAGCTAATAAAATAAAAGGAAAAGAGTTCACAACTTGCAGGTGTTCCTCTTGATGCAATTCCCATTGCATATCTACTACAAAAAGGTGTCCCTACAACAACCAAGATAGCAGGAACATCATCTTCTACTGTGCTTCCCACATCAGTTGTTGATGACTCAATTAAGTTAGCTCAATCTATGGAAAACATTTCTATACAGGAATAAGAGATAAAGAAGCTGAAGATGGAGGTAAATATTTTACAGGAATAGAGTACAAGGTTTGAAAATGCCTACATGACAAAAACACAACAGTCACAGACATTGTCCCAAAGATTGCAGAAAATGGAAAAAGACTGTGCAATGGGCAATACATTAGTGTAGGTAAAGGAAAATATTTGGAAAAGGATCAATGAAGACATGGAGGACATTTGGCCTTCAATCCAAATCATTTTTTAACAATAAGAGCTTATTGAAATTTCAAATGAATCCACCGAGAAGGTTAGAAAGAAACTAGGAGATAAACCCAATGCGGCCACTAAGCTCATCAAATTTCTCAACTCCAAGAAAAGTTAGGAATTGGAAGAGTTGGAAATTGAAGACAGGACTGAAACAATTTTGGAAGTCAGAAAAGTGTTGACTACAAGAAATCATATGAGACAGCTTGAAGAGAAGGGTTGAAATATGAACACAGGTATACAAAGATTCTTCACCAAGCTAGAGCCTCTCTACAAGAAAGGACTTCCAAACCTATTAGTGATTAACGACAAGCTCAATACGTGGTCAGATTACAGTGAGAATATTATGAACAAGGCAAGGGATAGTTCAAAGGTTACAGCCGAAAGACTCAGTATGACAGGAAAGGCGTTCCTAGAAGCATTGTCATACAATCTCGACATTTAGTATGCAATTCCAAACTTGTTCATCACCCGATCGACATTCACCAAGTATACTGAAGTCGATGAAGCGTACAAAAATTTGATGAAGATGAATATCCCAAACGAACAACGCTAGGATAAACTCTGTGAGTTACTAGAGTAAAAGGTAGTTTCGGTGGCACCACTCATATTTATAGCACATGCAGAATTTCAACGCCAGACAACCAACTATTCCATCATTTCAGTGCCACCACTTCAGATAGTTCAAATTTCCCTAATATCACTATAATAAGTTAGCTTAATTCAGTTCTATTATTTTGTAGATGCATCCTAGTCATTATTACAGGATATTTTTTGTAAATTAGTTATAAATACTTCAATTGTTGAAGTAATAGAGGTTGGTTTTTGGACGAAGAAACTATATTGTATTTTTTTCTGAACCATCAGTAGATTTTCCAAGTAATACAGAAGATCTTTCATAGGATTCATGTGTTAATTTGTTGGTGAAATACATCTATCCATTTTATGTGTTTATACTTCTCCGTTTGTACCACATATTTGTTTTTTAAATCTAAATTATTCAATAGATAAATAAAGTGAAGAATTTGTTTAAATCTACACTTTGCACCCGGATATGAATAATTTCTATGTTTTCTTATGATCTTTAAATATAGAATTCAGGTAACAATGCTCAATATTTTAAAGTGAAACTTAATCTATTCTTCTTCTACATTTCACATACTTTAAAGAATCCATTCAGTTTGGCTACCTTGCCTTATGAGGTTTATCTGTAGATACTATAGTTAATCTGTAGGTTATGTAACAGACTCCATAGCCCAATGGAAATCTAGTTATCAACCAACCATTCAAATACAAACCAAACCCCAAACTTCATAACTATCCTAATATTCTATCCAAAAAAGTTAAATCTTACAGAGAGATCCCTCTCTGAAGCTGGCAGGGCTAGATCCCAGCTTCCAAAGTTGGTTTGTGGTTACCTTGGTGATTTTCTTCTACAACCTCAGAAAATTACAGAGTGCTAACACCTGTCAATCAAGCCAAGGATTGCACCTATGCATGGATGGTTGTTATTCCCACTTTACTTGTCTACACCTAATTCAATCATTCTCGTCATCTATATCTAAATGTGGTTTTATTTGCCTGTGAGTGAGAAAGTTCAAGAACATTGGAGGTAGTGGTGGTGCTTGAAGACATTATAAAAGGGGATGATACACAAGGAACTCATGCTTGTTGAATAAAGAGCCTATGATTGAACTTTTCATTAAGAGAACTCTTTGGAGTTATTTCGTTTATATTGTACTATGTAGATGTTGGAGTGGTTATGGGATTTCAAATAAAGATGTTAAAAAACTTTGTAACTGTGCAACATTACAATGTCTAACAAAATCATACTTCCCTAGACACTGCAGACTAAAGTTCCCTTAACAAACATGAATCTTCATTCAACTGTACATGTGATGAAGGGCCCACTTCACCATTAAATGTAGCTTTACCAAGCTAATTGGACTCCTTTAACCAACAGAAGATAGTTTCATGCTTTCTTTCCATTATTATGTATGCTTATTTTCTACTGGGGATATTTAAATGTGGCAGTTAAATTTAATTCACATATGATATAAATAATTTGAAATTTTCTCTCCCGTTTAATTACTTTTATAAAATGGACTCAATCCTGAAAGCTAAACTGCACCTTGTAGGCCTGAAGCTAGAATTTAGTTATGACAAAAAGCAACATACCAAGCACTTGTTGAGCTCTTGATTGAATCTTCGGATCAAGCTCAAACACTTGTCGAACAATACTCTTGGCATGCTCATAAATGTTTGGCCATGGATCTCTTTTGAAATCTATCTAACCCCAAATAATGGCTTCACCAACCCCCCCCCTCTGTTTCTATATACAATTTGCATAGAATGCTCACTAAAAATTCACTACACTGTATTTCAAGCTTCCCAATGAAATAAGCCCTTTTTTCTCTTCCCATTTCTCTCTTTCGAGAAGTAGGGGTCATCTACCAACCTACCAACCTACAAAGCTTCAATAAGATATGTCATGAACAATTTTCAATCTACAACAAAAGAATTGCATAATTTCCCTAAATTGAATTATTCTCCTACATTATGTTCATATTTACTTGAAGCCAACCTTCATAGAGAAATAGAAACTTGATTTTCAATTGTTATCACCCTTCCTTATACTATTACAATAACAGATAATGGATTTGAGGACGAATTTGGTTTTACTAGGGAGAAGATGTAGTCAAACATCTTCCTCAAGACTCTGAAAAATGATTTGAACTTCTCTTCTTCATTATTTGTATGCATTTCTCCTGCATTGGGAATCAACAATCAGCGTTTTCCCAAGCTCTTGTAGACATGATCTACATATACCATACTAAATCCTTCTAGTAAAAAATATAAGTATCAAAGTATCAACAAAGGAAATAACACATCCTTGTTTGACATGAGATTAGAACACATTAAACTTTAATATACTAGGGAAACATGATAAAAACAAGTAGACTTTTTTTTTAACCTAACTGAATTGTTCTGTCATTATGCCTCTCTCATTCAATTATAGAATTGCATCTCTCACTTATTGTACACATGAATGGTAACGCAATCAATACAAAAGAAGAACATGTAACTAAAAAAAGTCAAGGAAAACGATTTAGAACAATGTTTTTCAGAATATAAAAGCTTAAGGCACATTGATCATGTTATCTTATTAGTCAAAGAGACCGTTGAAAGTAGTTTTTGAATTTAATTAGCCAACCATGATATCCCATGTTCCAACTCATCATCTGAAAAGGAGATCTCACTTGAAAAAAATTCATTGTAAATTTTCATTTTGCAATGCAAGAAAAAAACCTCTAACACTGCAAAAACAAGCAGGATGTCCATATAAATATTGTAATCACCATTCCTAGTAACTACTTTCAGTTGTATGGGAACAATAATATTTTTACTTTGTTTTCCATTTCTCACCTAACAACCCAAACACTTGTAAAAGGAACAAACCAAAAATGGATTGCTTCTGCGGATAACTCTAAAGCACTCGTGTCGAGGATTGAAGCAAGAAAATATAGCTTTAGACAAAAGAGTTAAAAGCACATAAAGGATATTTAATACTTAAGGGTGTCATTTAACACCAACATTGTTGTATGTTAAAAGACAAGATTCATTTCCAAGCTTGATCTAGGGGTAAAACTAATGGACACATTAATAGCACCGCTCCCTAATGAAAAGTAAGACACATCATTATTGAAGTTTTTTTCTTGAATTAAAGGACTCCCATATTAGATTGAGAAAGACAATATAATGGACATGAGGGCTTTATTTTCAACATTAAGAAGAGGCATTAACAATCAGGTTTTACAAGCTATGTTCAAAGCCCAAGAGTTATTCTAGATCCCAAAAATAGGTGCTTCTAGTAGCCTTTGGGCAAGGGGAGCTCTAAGCATCACATGTTAGGAGTGAAATCTCACAAAATGAGAGATTCTGACAAAATGTGAATGCAATATTCCAGGTAATATTGGAATGGAAAGAAAATTCATGTCTTAAAGAATCCACCATGATGCCATTCAAATCACATTACCTCAATTATTTCCATTTCAATTCAGGTAGCCACTAAGAACAATATTAGTTCAATAACTGCATGTTAAGAGCTTCATGAAAGAAACCAATCAAATCCCAAAGTGACTTATGGTTGAAATCTTGAGCTATTCAAAATTGTTTCTTTGAAACATAAATTATTTTGCATATAAAACCATACCAGTTGTTCATGAATAATCCAATAAAACAATGTTAAAATTAATTCAAGGGCCCATGCTTCTGGATATTTAATTATTGATCCATCTAAACTATCAAACGTCACTAATGAAGAGAAGGAATAATGGAGAAAAGCAGCATGGATAAGAAAAGGAGAGAAGGAATGCATTAAAAAACTACAATATAATTTTATAAATGACATATTTAAAAAAAAATATGCAGAAGAATTATTTATGAGTATAGAGATGTAAATTTCTTGTTGAAAGAGGAAAGAGTGTCAAAGAGAAAAAAAATGCAAGATATATTGCATAGAAAAATATAGCTGAATGCTTGGAGATAACAGGTAAGAAAATACTACCAGTTATACAAATTAGTGTTGCAAAACTTATCATTGGAAAAAATTTGAGGAGACATCAACTCAGGAAATCAAAGAAATCAGGAAAGAATTGGCCAAAACTGGAAAGCATAAATTCAATCCTGGAAAACTTGGAAAACTTGGCCACCTATTTTTTTTTTTAAATTTCCACAAAAATCAAAGACTTTCAATACTAAGTAATTGTAGTTTTTTTGGATAATTGAACAACCACTATGGTAGTTTCCCAACTACATTGATGTCCCTTGCTACTTTTGGATTCGGTTCTAGTCCAAAGTCTCTTTGGCCACTTTTGGTGTTTTGAAAGCTCACATCTTTTAACAAAAAAACATTTTTGTTATAGAAACTCAAACTTAACATCAGTCAACACTTCAAAATGCAATGGATTTTCATAGGGGACATTGTTGTTTTCATCAAATTATTACCGAAATTGCTTTTACTAGGGATTTTATGGTTTCTGAAAACTGTTGGAGACTCTCTTCTAATGGGCCTTTTATAGCTTCAAGGTTGATTTAGTGTATTAAGAACAATTTTATATTAATTTATGACATAAATTTCATTCACATTCATGGATTTTAATTAGTAGAATATGTTTGCACAGTCAATTATATATTAGGATGTAGTAGAACTAGGATGAGATATGAAGTTACAGGAAACACCACAAACCAATAAAATATTTCTACAATGAATTTCACAATCTTTGAGTTGCTTTTACCTGTATTTTTCCCTTATATGCTTTTGCCTTCACAGACAATTTATTGCCCACCCAACATTACATGCAGAAAAGAAGAAAAAAAAATATTTCTAATAGAGATTCTTAGCTCTAAAATTCATTTTTAGTGATGCAATGGCCTTCTGACAAACGTACAATCTCCCCCATCAACTGTCGGTTATGAATAGGTCTTGTGCACTTCCCTTAAAAGGATGTGTTCCCCTCTGCCTACTGGCTTGGATTCCTGATGATGGGAGCTACAAATATTAAATTTAAGACGCGTGTCAGTGATGGCAAGGCACATATTTTTGTATTGGTTAGGGAAACTATTTGCTAGGGAAGTGACAACTTATGTTGAGCAACATTGTTAGCTCAAAATTGTAATTTGATGTTCCCACTTGAGAAGCTGATACGTTTGACAGGCTCTATGGGATGCCGAGAACTCCAAAATTCCACACGCTCATTTAATAAAACCTATGAATTAAGAACTTTCATACAAGACTTGAAGTCACACTAAATTTGGACCAAAAGGCTTAGCCCCCTGGTAGCGCAAAGGAACATCTACGATATTATTTGTACTATTCTCATCTGGAACATTTTGCATGCCTATCTCGTGGAGTTGAAATGCATATTCCAGGTTCCATAGAAGATCTCCATGGTAGGCATGTCAATGCCCTGCTCTTCCAAGCACTTTTCGGTAGTCTCCCCAAGCTTTGTCGATGCCCTGCTCTTCCAAGCACTTTTCGGCAGTCTCTCCAATTTTTTTGAGAGAACCAGGGTTGATGGTCCCAACAAGGTGAGGGTCAATGATTTTTTCGAGCTTGCCCTTTTTTTGCCAGTGCATTTCCCACTCTGTTATATTGACTTGTTCTATGGGCAGAACAAGATTAAGATTTGGTCTTGCACACAATTGTTGGGGAATTTTTCTGTTAAAATCCCAAAAACAACATAAACTGCACACAGAGACAATGCTCTGTTTCGCTCTCCAGGATCTTAGCACAGGGAAGCTTTTAAAATTATTTCTGAGAACAGAGTATTACACACCCATAAAAGGATTTGTATTCATTAAAATAAAATTACTGATACAAAATTCATCCTCTTTCACTCAGAGGGATTCACCAAAAGAAATACACAGTGCTACTCTATTCATTCATTTCCAATACATTCAGTATACTACGGTGCTGCGTATTACCTTTGATGTTCAACAACCACAACCTTTCACATGCGCTGCTGCGCTTCTACCCTGTCTCTCACTCTCTCAACAGACAACTACATACACACTTGAAAAAAATTACACATACAAAATCTGAATGATTTAATGAACAAAAATGGAGTCCCATGCTGTGAACTGCTCGAGGCTGTCCTTCTCGTCCTTGACTGAGCTAAACTTTAACTGCGGTAGCTGAAAATTCAATGTGTAAGAGTTGGATCACAACCTGCTTCCTTCTCGGCCATACTGTGAATTGAATGCTTCTGCCTGCTGCACTATACTATTCCATGCTTGCTTTAACCGGCTTCGTGCCATTGAGATATCCTGCCTGCTTTGCCATCAAAGGTCAAAGCGTGCATAACTTTTCTATCGGGTCTGTCTTTCGGGTCACATTGCATATCACAGTCGGCCAATCCTTTGTTTCATCATATATTTGAAAATATACAAAAACGCTGCTCAACACAAAAATTTGCCTTTGGGCGGATTTCAACCATTATACAATTTGGCTTTGGAAACCCATCGGGTCCGGGACTCATCGCACAGTGCGTATATATGATAATGTTGTGCACCCTTGGTTTCCCCCGATTGCGATATACAGATCGCAATCCCTGCTGATACCACCAATCCTTTACTTTTCCTTATATTTCGTTATATAACGAAAATGCATAAAATGCATTGAAAATGGCCTGAGCGCGCGGACTTGAAAATTTATCAAAAACCATTTATAATGCTATCGGGTCTGCTCCATCAGGTCGGATACATGCCTTATACAAAAGTCCCGCTCCTTTGATATCGCTGATAGCGATATATTATAACATATGCCTGAAAAACATTAAAACACAGGAAAGAGGGGCCGCTGCGGAACTGAAATAATATGAAACAAAATGTTAAACACCCGTCGGGTCCGATTCATCGGATCGCGACTATATATATGTGCAAAGACTCTGCCACATTGTGAACGCCGATAGCGATACGCCGATGCGATATCGGCGATCGCTCATCGCAACATATAAATGCCTCTTTGTAAGTCCACCACTGCTACTACGCTGATGCGATATTGGCGATCGCTCGTCGGCGATGTTTCCATGCTGCTGCACGGCTCAGCTGTTGCGCAGTTGAAATTACATTTTCAACACTCCCCTTTGATTTCAACTACTGGGCATTCAATCATACCCAAACATTTCCTCAAAAATTCAAAGCTTTTCTGATCTAATGGTTTTGCTAGAATGTCTGCTACTTGTTCCTGAGTCCTGCAATGTTGTAAAGTGATTTCTCCATTGCTTACCAATTCTCTGATGTAGTGAAACCTTGTGTCAATGTGTTTCATTCTCTTATGAAACACTGAATTCTTTGATAATGCAATAGCTAAGCTATTGTCACAAAATATTACTGTTGCTTTTGCCTGCTCTTGGCCTAAGTTCCTCAACATTCTTCTCATCCAAACCGCTTGACATGCTGCTGCTGTAGCTGCCATGTACTCTGCTTCTGCTGTAGACAACGCCACAATAGGTTGTTTCTTGGAAGCCCATGAAATGGCTCCTGAACCCATGTGAAAAATATAACTGGAAGTGCTTTTCCTATCATCTCCACTTCCAGCCCAATCGCTATCAGTGTATCCAACTAAATCTGAACATTCTGAAGTAGTATATAAAATTCCAAACCTTTTTGTACCTTTAACATACCTCAGAATTCTTTTCGCTGCCTGCCAATGTGCCTCTTTTGGCCTCTCCATGAATCTGGAAATCAAACTAACAGCAAACATTATGTCAGGCCTAGTTGCAGTTAAATACATAAGGCTGCCAACTATGCTCTTATACAAGCTAGGATCAAAATTACTGTTGTCCTCTTTGTTGAGTTTTAATCCCATTACTGTGGGAGTGATTGCTGCCTTGCACTCTTGCATATTAAATCTGCCCAACACTTCATTTACATATTTTGCCTGTGAGATAAAAATTCCATTTTCATTTTGATCTACTTCTATTCCTAAGAAGTATCTCAGCAAACCCATGTCAGTCATCTCAAATTCTTTTTTCATGACTGATTTAAAATTTTCAATGAGGTAATCATCATTACCTGTAAAAATAACATCATCAACATATAGCACAACAATTAAAATTTTACCATCATTTTCTTTGATGTAGAGGGTGGGTTCTCCTTCACATTTCTCAAATCCTTTTTCCAGTAGATAGGAATCTATCCTACTGTACCATGCTCTTGGCGCTTACTTCAGCCCATAAAGAGATTTCTTCAATCTGCACACTTTGTGCTCTTGACCTTTCTTCTCATAGCCTAGAGGTTGCTCAATATAAACCTCTTCCTTTAACACTCCATTTAGGAATGCTGACTTCACGTCCATTTGGTAAACTTTCCATTTGTTTTGTGCTGCTATGGACAGCACTGCTCTCATGGTTTCCATTCTTGCAACCGGTGCAAAAGTCTCTTCATAATCTCTCCCATATTGCTGCTTGTATCCCTTGACAACCAGCCTTGCCTTGTGTCTTTCAATTTTGCCTTCAACATTGCACTTGGTCTTATAGACCCATTTGACTCCAATGACTTCTTTACCTTTTGGAAGTTCAACCAAATCCCATGTCTTGTTTCTCTCTATGGCATTCATCTCCTCATCCATAGCTTCTATCCATTTCTTATCTTTAATTGCATCTTTGAAATGAATAGGGTCATCAACATGACAATACAAGGCAAATAATGAATTCATACCTTCATCATAAAAGTCACTTAGATTTCTAAATTTCTTACCTCTTTCATTTGGTGTGCAAGTGCTTGAAGATGCACTTGAATCTCCTCCTTGTGGTGTGCTTGGAGAAGCATTCTCATTTCTCCTCAAGGGTGTTCCTTGCTGTCCTTGTGTTGGTGCTACTGTTTGGGGATGTATTTTAGCTATCTCCTCATCATCTTCATGATGAGACAAACAATTTTTAACATTCACTGTTTTCTCTATGCTTCCATCCCAAGCTTCCTCTTCAATGAACTGAACATCTCTGCTAACAAAAAACTTCTTGGTGGATGGGATATACAACCTGTAAGCTTTGGATTCCTCACTGTATCCAATGAAAATACATTTCTCCCCTTTGTTGTCCAACTTCCTCCTTAGCTGATCTGGTATGTGTGCATAGGCCACACATCCAAAAACTTTCATGTGGGTGACTCCTTGCTTCCTCCCACTCCATGCTTCTTCTGGCACTTTGTTCATCACTGCTTTCGTTGGACACCTATTCAAAATATATACTGCACAGTTTACGGCTTCAGCCCAATAATCATTTGATAAATGCTTTGCCTTCAACATGCTCCTCGCCATATCCATGATGGTCTTATTCTTCCTTTCAGCAACTCCATTTTGCTGCAGAGTGTACCTTGCTGTAAACTGTTTATGAATTCCATTTTCTCTACAAAACCGTAGGAATTCTTTGGAGATATACTCACCTCCTCTGTCTGTTCTTAAAACCTTGATGCGCAGCCCACTTTGATTTTCCACAAGTGCTTTGAAATCTCAGAATTTTTCAAACACTTCACTTTTGTTTTTTAAGAAATAAACCCAAGTCTTTCTTGTAAAATCATCAATAAATGTTAGAAAATATTGGCTACCAGCTAAAGATGGATTTTGCATCGGTCCACATAAATCTGAGTGGACAATCTCTAAGGGTGCCTTTGCCCTTATGCTTTTCCCTGAAGGAAAACTTTCTCTGTGTTGTTTCCCCAATATGCAGCCTTCACAGAGGCTGTCCGGTTTCTCTATCAATGGTAATCCTCTTACCATTCCTTTTCTGCTCAACAAGTTAAGACCTCCAAAGTTGAGATGTCCAAATATCAAATGCCACAACCAATTTTCATCTTTTGGTTGGCTTTGGAAAGCCTCTTGGGTAACAGCTGCAATTTCTTCTTTGTTTTTCAAATCTGCTCTTATTCTAAGAGGGAACATCCTGTTCCTCGTCATTTTTACTTCAACAATGCATCGCTTGCTAGGTGCTCTATCCATGATGGTGCATACATCATTCTCAAAGAAAACATTGTAACCTTTTTGAACAAGCTGTCCAATACTCAAGAGGTTACATCTCATTCGAAGAACATAATAGACATCTGCTATGGTTTTCCTTTCTCATTTCTTTGTAAATATTTTTACTTCTCCTTTACCCATAACAGAAATTTTACTATCAGTTCCAAGTGTGACTTGTGACTTCACACTTTGATCTAAAGTAGAAAACAAAGCTATGTTTCCTGTCATATGGTTACTACAACCGGAGTCTAGAAACCATATATCTTCACTGTTTGTTTCAGCCATGTTACAAGCTAATTCACTACAACAAAACAAGCAATTTACGCCAGATTTAGCACCAGATTTTAGTGTATTTTTCTCTCCATTGGCATGAGCATCCTGGCGCTAAATCTGGCTCTATTGTACAATTTTTAAAGCGTCCTTTTTTGTGCCAAATTTTTCATCTCTTTTTTACACCAAATTTTGTATCATTTTTTGCACCAAGATTTGCATTTGGTTTTACAATAGGTTTTGTGCCATTTTTTGCATCTATTTTTGCATAATTTTTTGCTTCCTGTTTTGTGCCATTCTTTGCTTTTATTTTTGTGTCGTAATTTGCATCGAGTTTTACACCATATTTTTCATCTGATTTAGTGCCTTTTTTTGCATCGAGTTTGTGCCATTTTTTGCATCTAGTCTTATGCCATTTTTTGCTTCTAATTTTGTACTTATTTTTACATCTATTTTTGCACCAATCTTTTTGCCTTTTTCTACACCATTTTTTGCATCTAATTTTGCACCATATGTTGAATCTGATTTAGTGCCAAAATTTTCATCCATTTTTGCACCATTTTTTTCATCCACTTTTTCGTTTCATTTGTCTCCCTTTTTTGCATCCTATTTTGCACCTAATTTTGCATCATTTGTTGCATCCAATTTAGCATCATTTTTAACAACATTTCGTGCATCCAATTTTTCATCCTTTTGAGTATCTAAATTTTCACCCTATGTTGGACCATGTGTTGCATCCACCTTTGAATCCCATTTTGTGTCTAATGTTACGTTAAATTTGAGCCATTTTTTTGGTCTACTTTTGCATTTGTTTTTGCACCAAGTTTTGAATCATTTTTTGCACCTCATTTTGCATCCAATGTTGTATCCAAATTTGAGCCATTTTTATGCCCATTTTCGCACCATTTTTTATGTCCAATTTTGCATCCTTTTTGATGTCTAATTTTGCATCCTTTTTGACATCCAAATTTACATTCTTTTTTCTGCCACATTTTGTGTCCACATTTGCATCTCATTTTGCACCTAGATTTCAGTTTGAATTTTCATCTAGTTATGCATCATTTTTGGCATCCTTAGTTTCACCCTTTTTTAGTCTCATTTTGCTTCTTATTTTGTGTCTTTCCTTACATCTTTTCTGCACCCAAGTTTTCATCCTAATTTTACACCATTCTTTGCATTCTCATTTTGGTCTCCATTTTTGCATCCTTGTTTGCACCCAATTTGGTATCTTTTTGTATGCCCTATTTTGTTCCCTTCTTTGTGTCTAGTTTTGCACCCTTTTTTAATTCTACTCTAAAATCCTTTTTGTCTCATTGTTTGCATCTTGTTTTGATGGCTATTTTAACATCCAATTCTACTCCCATTTTTGCATCGATGGTTACATCCACTTTTGGCTTTTTGTTTAGATTTTTACTTTTACTTCCATTTTACTAATTTTATTACATAGTGAAATATATTATAGTTTCTAAATATCATTTTGTTGTAGGATTTAATGCACAGTTAGATGAACATAAAACCCTCTGAGTTTATCCCAGAAACCTAAGATAGACTGATTAAGAGAAAGGTTGTTCTAAGGCTCAGGATTCTTAGTAGATCAAGATGTAGAGTATAGATTAAGAAAACAAGAATGAATTCATGTGAGTCCTTGCATGCAGGTCTTGTTGGAGTTTTTAGTGTAGCTGGGAAGCGCTCCTAGATAGCTCCAAATCTTGGTCCTACACACAAGAG
Organism: Pinus tabuliformis; assembly: GCA_031772625.1. Classification (NCBI taxonomy): domain Eukaryota; kingdom Viridiplantae; phylum Streptophyta; class Pinopsida; order Pinales; family Pinaceae; genus Pinus; species Pinus tabuliformis. Next base: position 585,876,140 of record CM062815.1, read on the forward strand.
AGAGAACAAAGAAAACTTCACAACATAATATCTTGATAATTGAAACTATAATAAACATATAAATATTACTAAATAAATAAATATAAACCAAAATCCCATACATTCATTAGTTAAATAAGATAAGTAAAGAATGAATAGTAGCATATGGAAGGAAGAACAACTAATCTATATTAATAAAGGAGTTGGAGGAAAGTTACAACCATGAGATGCAGTTACAACAACACCTCTCCCAACTTCTAGCTCCAAAACTCTCCCTCTCAAGATAGATCTCAGTAGCATGACAATACACGAATTCCCATCATTTCCTCAATGGCCAAGCCTCCAATATATAGGAAAGTGAAAGTTATGAAGATTTCCTAAATTCCTCATTAATTCAATTTTGGAAAAAGCTTTTGGGTGAATAATGTTTCCTCATATAAAAATGGCATTTTCCACTTTTTAGGTGCTTTTGTGCTTAGGAAAAAGCTTCCCCATGCTTTATGGCTCTTTCCCACTTTTGTATTATTTTATTTTTTTAGGAAAAATCTAAAGATGAGGATAAAGAGATCACATTCCACTATATGAGTTTCTGAAAGTGAACAAGAGTGTCAAATTCTAGCTAACTCGAGCTTTTTGAGGAATTTTCATTTTAAAATGTTAACATTGAATTTCCATGTCATAATGTGTAAGGCAATCAAAATCCTTTGAAATTTAAAAGACATACAGGTATGACTAGGCAATGGATTTTTTTTTAATAATATAACATACCTAATTTAACTGTGAATGGTGCCTAAGTGACCCAAAACTATATTAAATATTAAAAATTAAATTAATATCTTAATCTATAAAAGTTAGAATATCGAGATGATTTTAATGAAGGGTAAATCATGGCATGTTAAATAAATAAATTTAAATATAAAATCCTAAATCCTAAATTTAATTTAAATTTTAAATTTACTTTTTAATTTAAATTTTATTAAATCCTGTATTGATAAATTAATCTAAATATAAAATATAAATATATGGTTTTTTTGATAAAAGTGCATTTATTTGAGTAACTTAAATTTATATTTTAAATTTAAATTTTCTTAAGTCTTGTGTTAATAAATTAATTTCAATATAAAATACATGTAGATGGTTATTTTTTATAAAAGCGACGTTTATTTGGGTAATTTAAATTTAAATTTAAATTTCCTTTAAATTTTGAATTTCCTTTTTTAATTTAAATTTTATTAAATCTTGTGCTAATATATTAATTTAAATATAAAAATACATATACAATTATTTTGATAAATGTGACATTTATTTGGGTAATTTTGGTAAAAGAATAATAAAAATGATATATTAAAAAAAATGTCTACATGGCATTATTTTATTAGTTTCTTAATTTTTTCTTAGATGGTTATTTTTTGAGTTGAAAATTCCTCTAATGTGAGAATTTTGGTAACAAAAGTTAGATGAAGGGGACAACTTGTTATATACTAGGATATCGTGGTCCTCATGGTACATAACTTGTATTATAGGCTTATATAGTTTAGGAGAAAGGGGTATTTCAACCAACAACATAGTATTCTCCTCCAAGATAATGAGGAGGTATTTTCATGTATAACACATTTAAGAATATATCACAATTCAAATTCATAACTTAGTATTTGTACACAAATTTAAGGGTAATTGACAACATTCATAAAAAATATAGCAGTGTCCTCACATATAACAATTCTCCATCAAAAAACATTGACAATTTTCAATATACATATATTACTACTAAATCAACATTTATCGCAGATATCATTATTCCAAAGTAAATTCACAACATTACATCCAAAAATAGTAATATCATCATACATAATCATTCTCCATAAAAAAGCATTGATAGGTTTCAACACATATATAGAGTAACAAGATAATACTAATAATATCCTCATCATCTTTAATAAAATCAACTAAGATTGAAATGTGTGATTATCATATCAAAATATTTCATGAACACCATTATTCTAAGGTAAATTCACAACATCCATCAAAAGATAGTAATATCATCATACATAATAATTCTCCATCAAAATAATGTTGATAATTTTCAATATATACATAAAATAACAAGATAAAAATGATAATATCATCATCATATTTAATCAAATCAACTAAAATTCAATGTAATATTACCAAATAAAAATATTTCATAGATATCATTATGCTAAGGTAAATTCACAACATCCATAAAAAGATAGGAATCTCATCATACACAATAATTCTTCATAAAAAAATTGTAAACAATTTTCAACATATTCATGAGGTAACAAGATAGTACCGATAGTATCATCATCATTATTCAAATAAACTAAAATTCAAATGTATGATTACCATATTAAGACATCCAACTAAATATAAAAAATAACGCATGGCTAGCTAGCACCACGAAAATCATAGTCAAGCTCATCCTCATGATCATCTCTGATATATGATGTAATATAAACATAGTCTATATCATCATCTTCGTGGTCATTACCTATAGCGTTTTGGAAAAAAAATCAATATTACATGTTAGTACTATTTCTATAGCAAAATGCATATTTTTATTACAATGCTAACAATAAAATGAGGTAGGACATAATAACATTTAATAGTACTAAAAATAAAATGAAAATGTGGCTTAAGATATATTGGAGATCCAACTAAGATTACACTTGTAATTCACATTAAGTAGTAGAAGCATTTTTTAATCCATATGAAATAGGTACCCATTTGTTCTTCATATTATATTGTGAATGTTTCTTATGATTTCCATGCAGAATTGGTAAATTAATATTTACTGGAAGCTTTATTTCAAATTATAATTGTAATTCAAATTAGAAATAGAAGAAATTTTAACAAAAAAAGAATGTCACATGAAAAAGTAAATTGTTTTTAATGAAAAATAAGTCACATACAATCTAAATGTCGCATGAAATATTGAGCTATTTTTAGTGCATGTAATTTTCTCTATAATAAGATGGATCCTAATGTTCATTCAAGAAAAAATTCTCACAAATAATTACTTCATTTTATCCATTATTACACTTAATCCATTATACCTAGTGACGACAAAGATTCCATTCAAATTGCTTTGAACTCCCTAAATATAATGTAATAGAGAAAACTCCACGACCATGACCATGACCGCAACCCCCTCCCTTGCCTTGCCCACCATCAAAGGTAATGAACTTGGAGTTATGATCACGATAGCAACCCCTCCCTTGCCTTATGTCCACCATTATAGACATTGAACTTGGAATTAAGAGTACTCATGTTTTCTTTGCTCTAATTAATCTCCAAGGAATCAAAACTTGATCAATATATCAAGGACTCCATCAAGGAATATATATATCATAAGAGAAGCTCAATAGGCTTTTCCAAAAGAGTGTGAAATAACACTTATCTCTATTTTATGAAATAACTCGAGTGAGTGGAATGAATGGTCGGAAACACTTACCAAGGAAAGGAATATTTTTCGTCCGTCCTTATTTCTATTATTATTTTTGCTTCTTAGAATGGAGAAAGGTGTTTAAAAAAATTCTAAAAAATATTTTAAATAAAAAAATAAAAATTATTTGCTTAATTTTAGTTTTTTTTTTAATATATATCCAGTTTAGTATTTTTTTATTTTCTAAAAAAATATATTTAGTTTTTGGTTTTTTTTTATAACAAAAATTATATTCTTTTTATAAAAATGGATTTTAAACATCCATTCATGCTAAATTTGTGATTTTATGATATAAGTTTAAATTATATATAAAAAAGTAACTTAATGCCATGTGTTGTGTCGCTGAGAGGTGTATTATACATCTCTTCCTTGCTAAGTTATAGAATGTGCTTGGGTTTTCTTAATGCAATAAAATTAATTCTTCTCTTCATTATATCTTGAGATGTTCAACTTCCACCTAATAAAACAATAAAATTAAAATAGGTTTGCCTTTGTCCTTTGTAGATTTCTTTCCCCATTAATCCTTGTCTTAATAGATTAATTGTCTTATGGTGGCCTTGAGTGGTCACTCCCATTAGTTGCATGCTTTTTAGTTTTATGTTAGTGACATTTCTTATGATTGATAACATGTTATTTAATTTATGAAAATGTGTTATTTTCCATATTATTGTTAAATATTAATATTAAATATGTTGGTTTTGAACATGGTTTAGCAAAAAGTTCCCAAAAGGTTTATAGATTGTAATTTATAATGTAATGCTTCATTGCTTGATGAAATTGTTTTGGATATTTTTTTTAAAGATTCATTGATTGATGAAATTTTTATGGATGTTTTTTTTTAGTATATTAACTTGTATGTGATAAAGTCAAAAGTCACCTCTTTTTGAGATTTTCATTGCTTAATTTCCCTTAAAGCTATCAAGTTCACCATTCAGTCCCAGGTTAAGGAAATATAGGAGTCATGAAGTGGCATTGTCCAATAACTTAAATCTTGGAACATGTTTTTTTAGTTAGATTATACTTCCTTTCTGTGTAAATTCTCCATGAAAATGGTCTCATGGAACATGAGGGACCTTAATAGTAAAGGAAAACAAATACTGCTAAAAGAAAAATGGTACGCAAAGCACCCATCAATAATGTTGATATAAGAAATAAAAATATTAAGTGAGGTTCTAGCTCATATAATTAGGAAATGGGGGAGGAATTTCCAAGTAGTAGTGATTGATGATTAGATATACTTGGGTGGAATGGCTATTATTTGGAATGATCAAGACATCAAGGTTACCAATATGTTTACCTCTTCTCTCATTATGACAATATAATTTTAGTTAATTGACATCGAGGACTACTACCATGTACCCAATGTCTATGACTCCAATATCGCAAATGGAAAACCTCTATTTCTCAATTCTATTTCCAGCACAGGTAATTTATACTCCCCATCTCTGTGGATTATTAGGAGTGACTTCAATATTATCAAGTGTCTCGAGGAAAAGAAAGGATGAATCGCAATGTTTACCAAGAGATTTTGTAAGATATACCATCAAGGCCCTAAAGTAGTATCCATTAAAGTTCTCCAGCAATGAGTCTCCAACCCACACGTGGATCAATGACATGTAATACATGTCTGTGTGGTGACTAACTTAATACACTGTTCTAATAACTCCACAAACTTAAGTATTTCACTCCATCACATGATTGACCGTATTGTGACATAAGTAAACCAAGAGTAGACATGAAACCCTTAGGCAAGAAAAATTCTCTAGATCCTCAAATAGGTGCTTAAATAATGAAGTGAAAATGAAAGGGGAAAAGAGGACTTCACGATTAAACCATCACAAACATCTGATCAAGTGTGGCTAGGAGTGTATATATTCATATGTTTTCCAAAGAGGGTGTCAATACATGACTTACCATTCATTGGGCCTCATTTTTCTTTCTTTTGATTTCCCTTATATATAGGACTTAGGGAATAAGGTTTTCATAAGTTTTGAACAACTCATAGATATAATATTTACATAAATTTTCACTTTAACCTTAGAGTTTAGACTTAGATAAATCATTATAATGTATCTTTAATGATTTTGGCTTTCACTTTTTGATTTTCTTTCATCACAAATGACAAAAGGGGAAATATTTTGCCACAAATCTATGAATTCTTAATCATAAAGGCGTCATGCGATGAAAACAAATTAATGATGTTATTCCCTATGAAAATGATGGGTATTCTTGAGAAACGCTTATGCTTGTGGATGTCTCCTCCTTGGTTAAGAGGGAGTGAGCACTGACACCATATTATCCATTTGTCATGTACTATGGCCGAGACTAACAGTCGTAAGCCTACTAAAGACACCAGTAGGGAGAATGGTGGATTAGATAAACATCTGGGACCAATATTCTTTGAGAATTTGTGCTTTGACTAGGACTAACCGCCATAAGTCAAGTAAATTAATCCAAGATAAGAATAGTCATGAGGATCGACATTTCCTGGTGTCAAATATTATGAAAATGGATTAGGAAATGATCATGCGAGGACATGACTGATGAACATCCTAGTGCGGTAAGTGCCTAAAGAGGGAGTGGTGTCCAAATTTATGCCTCCCAACATTGTGCCATGATCTAATGGAGAGATATAACTTGTTAGTCAAGGCCTTTCTATTTTGACAATGTTGGCTATGATGATGTAAATCATCATTGATGCTTATCAATCCAGATCCCTTCTTATATGAATATTTCAACTTGAGAGTAATTTTCTGTCTCATTATGAGTATCTCCCTAGTTTAGAGGGAGTGCCATCATCTTCATTATCATCATCACCACCACCATCAATCTCATCATTGCATTATTTTCATAATCACCATTCATGTCGTCATCATCATCATCGTCATCATTATGGACATTGTCATCAATTGTTCATAATTATAGGTGTCGTAAGAAATATCATCAACCCAAAAAATATTATGAGTGCTCAAAAAGGGTTATTAGGACACTTGATATATGCAAGAGAAATGGCAACTTTATTTTTTAGAGATGATCGATGATCATCATCATCACTACCATTATCATCATCATTATAATTTTCATTATCCCCATCATCATAATTAATGTAATTTCTAACATCATTGTTGTCAACTCCATCATGAACATCATAATCATCATTCATGCCATTATTGTTGTTGATGATGACCAAGATTAAAATAATGATAATGATGATCAAATGATGATGACTTGGAAGATGACTCTAAAGATAATGATTATGATTATGACCATGACAACATTTAAAAATTGGGAAGATTGTCCAAGGTCATTATCATCTCCATCATCATTGTCATTATAACCCCCATCATCTTTATCATCATTTTAATTATCATAATAATCACAATTCATGTCATCGTCATCATCTTCATTATCATCATCGTCATAATTATTGACATTGTCATCAGTTGTTCATAATTGTTAATGTCATAATAAATATCATCAATGCAAAAAATATATGAGTGTTGGAAAATGGATGCAAAAGTAAAAAAAAAATGGGGGCGACAATAGATGTAAAATTGGATGAAGAGTGGACACAACATAAGTAGATGCAAAACAAGACAGAAAAATTGACACAAAAGTGGAAGAAAAAGTAGATGCAATAGTTGATGCAAACTCAGACACAGAATAGGATGCAAACATGGATGAAAAAGTGGAAGAAAACATGGGTGTAATAGTAGGCATAAAACTTAGCATGAATTGTTGTGAAATAAATGTGAATACAACAACGAAAGAAAAAAAAGACACAAACTTGGATGCAAAAAGGAGGAAAAATTGGATTAAAAAATGGATGTAAACATGGAATAAACATGGGTGCAATAGTGGACACAAAATTAGATTCAAAATTAGACACATCAGAAGTGGATGTAAAAGTAGATGCAAAAAACATCAGAATTATTTGATGCAAACTTGGACACAAAAGAGGATGCAAATGTGGATGCAAAATTGGAAGAAAATGTGGGCTTCAATGATAGGCACAAGATATGGCACAACAAAAGTGGATGAGAAAGTGGATGTAATAAAAACACAAAAAAAGATGCAAACTTGGATGCAAGACAAGATGCAATAAGGGATGCAAAAGTGGATGCAAACATGGGTGCAATAGCAGAAACAAAATTGGATGAAAAATATGGATGCAATGGAAGTAGATGCAAAAGAAGACACAAAATGAGATGCAAAACCCAACACAAAATTGGATGCAAAAATAGATGCAATATTTTGATGCAAAAGTGGATGCGAAGATGGATGCAAAATTGGAAGTAAAGGTGGGTACAACAGTAAGTACAAAACATGGTACAAAGAGTGTCACAACAAAAGTGGATGTAATGATAGATGCAAAAAGAGAAGCAAATGAAGATGGAAAATAAGATGCAAAAAGGGATGCAAAAGTGGACATAAACATGGGTGTAACAATGGATGAAAAATATGATGCAAATGCTGATGCAACAAAATTCGATGCAAAAGTAGATGCAATATGAGACACAAACCTGATGCAAATCTTGACACAAAGGGGATGCAAAAAATGATGTAAAAATGGATGCAAAAAATGATTTAAAAAATGATGCAAAAGAGGATGCAAGAGATGATTGAAAATTTCATGCAAGTGTATGCGCAAAAAGTGGATGCAATAAATGATACAAAAGTTGGTGAAACAAAATTATGTGCCAAACTTGATGCAAAACATGGTGCAAAAGATGGCACAAAACTTGGCATAAAACTTGGCGTAAAACCTAGCGTAAAACTTGATGCAAAACCTATTACAATACCTGGTGCAAAACTTGGTGTAAGACTTGGTGAAAAACTTGGTGCAAACTTTGCATCAATTTTTGCACCATATTTGATAAATGGACACAAATAGCACCAAAAATTGGCTCTAGATGCAAAAAAGGAAGAAAAAAGGGACGCTAATCACAGGGTTTTGTTGTAGTGTAATAACACATTATCTTGGCTGATATTTTCTCTAGTGATATTTGCACTAGATCTATTATTCATATCATGCTGCTTCTTCCTACATTCATTGGCATAATGCCCATATTTTTTACAGTAATAACATTGGACATTGGACTTTTCATACCTTTGTCCTTGAGCATGATGTTGTCCTCTTTGTTGACTGCTGCCTTGGCCTTGGTTCTGATTTGGATTGCTGCCTCTTCCTTGAGCATTTGTTGGGCTGTTTCTTCCTCCTCTGTTTTGGCTTCTGCTTCTTCCTCTCTTGTTTCCTCTGCCTTGACCTCTTCCTCTTCCAAAGGACATCTGGGTGTTGAAGGATTGCTCTAGAGATGAGTTTTCATTTCTACTCAACCTCTACTCATGTGTTATCAGTGATGCATGAAGTTCATCAACTAAAAGGTTTGAGAGATCCTTTGTCTCTTCTATGGTGGTGACAATCACATGGAACCTTGAGGGTAGGACTCTCAATATTTTCTCTACAATCCTCTTTTCTTCACGAGTCTCTCCATGAGTCCTTATCTGTGTGACCAGACCAATTACATGTGTGAAGAATGAGTCAATATTGTCTGACTCCTTCATGCACAGATTCTGAAAATCTTTCCTCAAAACTGTAGTTTTGCTGTCTTTACTTTCTCCATGCCTTGATAGGCTGTCTTAAGAGTTTGCCAAGCTTCTTTGGATGTCTTGGCTACTGCTATCCTTGGAAACACACTCTGGTCCACTGCTTGATACAAAAATACAAGGGCTTTTGAATCCTTCTTCCTATTGCTCTTCAACAACTCTTTCTCTGCCTGAGTCAATCCATTAAACTCATCTTCATTTGCTGGCTCTTCAAATCCATATTCAACAAGTTCCCATAAATCTTGTGAGGCAAACAGGGCTCTCATGGTTATTGCCCAATAGTCATAGTTTTTACCATTAAACTATGGGAGCTGGGTATTAAACATACCCATGCTAGTGCTTGTGCTGGTCATTCCTTGCATTCTGAGCTATCCTGGATTCTTTTGCCTGAGACTTCACTTTGTTGGAGAAGATTTACTGCTGCAACAAAAAACTCCTCCCTTCAGCTTCTTTAACACCTTTAAAGAGCCTAAACAAGCTCTGATACCACTGTTGGGGAATTTTTCTGTTAAAATCCCCAAAACAACATAAACTGCACACAGAGACAATGCTCTGTTTCGCTCTCCAGGATCTTAGCACAGGGAAGCTTTTAAAATTATTTCTGAGAACAGAGTATTACACACCCATAAAAGGATTTGTATTCATTAAAATAAAATCACTGATACAAAATTCATCCTCTTTCACTCAGAGAGATTCACCAAAAGAAATACACAGTGCTACTCTATTCATTCCTTTCCAATACATTCGGTATACTACGCTGCTACGTATTACCTTTGATGTTCAACAACCACAACCTTTCACATGCGTTACTGCGCTTCTACCCTGTCTCTCACTCTCTCAACAGACAACTACATACACACTTGAAAAAAATTACACATACAAAATCTGAATGATTTAATGAACAAAAATGGAGTCCCATGCTGTGAACTGCTCGAGGCTATCCTTCTCGTCCTTGACTGAGCTAAACTTTAACTGCGGTAGCTGAAAATTCAATGTGTAAGAGTTGGATCGAAACCTGCTTCCTTCTCGGCCATACTGTGAATTGAATGCTTCTGCCTGCTGCACTGTACTGTTCCATGCTTGCTTTAACCGGCTTTGCGCCATTGAGATATCCTGCCTGCTTTGCCATCAAAGGTCAAAGCGTGCATAACTTTTCTATCGGGTCCGTCTTTCGGGTCGCATTGCATATCGCAGTCGGCCAATCCTTTGTTTCATCATATATTTGAAAATATACAAAAATGCCGCTCAACACAAAAATTTGCCTTTGGGTGGATTTCAACCATTATAAAATTTGGCTTTGGAAACCCATTGGGTCTGGGACTCATCGCACAGCGCGTATATATGATAATGTTGTGCACCCTTGGTTTCCCTCGATTGCGATATGCCGATCGCAATCCCTGCCGATACCACCGATCCTTTACTTTTCCTTATATTTCGTTATATAATGAAAATGCATAAAATGCATTGAAAATGGCCTGAGCGCGTGGACTTGAAAATTTATCAAAAACCATTTATAATGCTATCGGGTCCGCTCCATCGGGTCGGATACATGCCTTATACAAAAGTCCCGCTCCTTTGATATCGCCGATAGCGATATATTATAACATATGCCCGAAAAACATTAAAACACGGGAAAGAGGGGCCGTTGCGGAATTGAAATAATATGAAACAAAATGTTAAACACCCGTCGGATCCGGTTCATCGGATCGTGACTATATATATGTGCAAAGACTCTGCCACATTGTGAACGCCAATAGTGATACGCCAATGCGATATCAGCGATCGCTCATCGCAACATATAAATGCATCTTAGTAAGTCCTCCACTACTACTTCGCCGATGCGATATCGGCGATCGCTCGTCGGCGATGTTTCCATGCTGCTGCACGGCTCAGCTGTTGTGCAATTGAAATTACATTTTCAACAACAAGACCTCCAGTCATACTACAAAAAAATACTAATCAGATTTCTCTGTCAGTTTTTGATATTTCGTATTCCTAAATCCCATTTTATTCCATAATTGTTTTCCGAATTTTCCTTCAAAATTTTCTAGTATGAATGCATATAAACTGATATTTGAAGGATCAAATGGCCAAAATTTCTACGGTATCTACAGATAAAAGAACTCCACATTTTCCTTTTGTATTCCTAAATCCCATTCAAAACGAAAATTAAATGGAGAAATGGGGAGTTTTTTGTTCCCGTAACAACGAAATACATACCTTTCCTCTATGTAGTTGCATCGTTTTCTCCTTCTGGACACCCAATATTGACACTAGACAATACAAGGTAGAGTAATAAAATATGTTTTATACTTCTGTGGAAGGATTGCATGTTCCTCATTGGTTTCAGTAGACTTGGCTAGAATTTCCTTTCTAAGCACACTGAAACTTCCCGTACCTTGTGTTTAATCTATGCTTTAAGAGTCTCTCTTTCCTCGTTTTCCTCAAACTCCATTTTCTTATTCCTGGATTGATGCTAAGTGTTGGAAATGGTAGAGCTCTGAGAATTACAATGCTAATTTTGGTCTTTTCCAGTGATTTGTCGTCAGAATTTTGTATCGGCGACCACGCAGAGATAAAATCCATCCATGTCTGCGAACGGATGTGTGAGTCCCAATGATTGTGGCAGGCATGGCCACTAGTGGGAAGAGTTTCCCTTCAGGAGTTGGTGTTTCCCTTTACGGAGTTTTCCTTTAGGGAAGGTTCTATTGGCATTGGTTTGATCGCATTGTTCGTGATCCTCGTCATCTTCTTGGCACTACATCCGCACAAGCCATGATTCTACTTGCAGATAGACATCAGATTTCTCTGTCATGATTCTACTTGCAGATAGACATCAGATTTCTCTGTCAGAATTCAGGTTTCCTCCATCGATGTATCAAAGTTGTCGGTCCTCCAAAAGGACCCTTCTTCCCATTCTTTACTCCAAAACCAGGGTTCATTGGTGTTGCCATATCTGTTAATCAACCCCCTTTAGTGTCTCCCCACATCTGGGAATCTGAGCATGTCTTGTAACTGTATCAATTTGAAACAGTTAAAACTGTATCAATTTGAAACAGTTAAAACTGTATCAATCTGATGGCACAATATTCTTCAATTGTCTAACATTCAATCTGTTGGTCTAGATCGATGTAGAGTGGTAGTTGGGGGAGTTCTTCTCAAAAGAGAATTCCTTATGGCGTCATGACATGATAACAGATTAGATGATTCCGCTTTTAATGCAAGTCTCTAATAAATTAAAATAAATATGTTTTAATTTCATTGTTGTAGATTTAATAGCAAGGAGAGATGTAGGTTTAGCACTTATATTGTTTTTTTGTTCGGCTTAACATGCGGTGGTATTTGTTGATTTTTCTTAATGTGTCTATCAAAGTACGATTACAAGGAAAAAAATTTCTTGTATTTTCAAATGTTTCTATGAAACTTGTACTAGTCATTTCCTCTTGTGATTAATTGACGTTGTTTATCAATACAGAAGAATTTGTCACAGAACATTGATTGCCCATACTTGCATCACTACAAGATCCAATGTTGGCATCTTTGTTGATACCACCATTATTCATAATAACGCCTAGAGAATCTAAATTTTCTTCCATCCTGTTCTCCATTCCAGGTTTTCTTAAATGTTTTCCTATAATTTTTGCATTTCTTTGCAACCTAGTCCGTGCAAGCTTACTGTATATAGATTCCAATAACATCTTTGGTTGCCACATTGATGCATGCTACACTTCGAATAACACTCCATGAATATATATATATATATATATATATATATATATATATATATAATGACAAGTTTGAACATAATACTCATCTTATAAAGGAATGGAATATACTTGTCCATTGTATGAATAACTTTATCGCTATAATTCATCTTAATATTGAGCTTGACACAGTCCAAGTTTTAGTTTACTCAGTTAAAATGCATATCTTATCCTTTCTTATATTCTCTGCTACATAAATTTGAATTGGAAAAGTGATTATTACACTATGTCATGTAATTGTTAGCTATACCAGACTTAAACAATCATCATTGCTCTTGAATTTTCCAAGCAAGCTCGAAATGCTCTAAATGGAGTGATAAAAGGCGTGATGTGAAGGTCTTTGTGTCTACTTTTAGCTTTTCAACTTGTGTCAAATATGGATGTAGCGGCTTTGTTTAGCTTCCTACTTGTATTTTTTTTACCAATTTATTTGTGGAGTCAAATATGAATGGATTACACAAATATGAGGGTGAAGGTGTATATATATATATATATATATATATATATATATATATATACACACGCGGGTGAAAGTTCAAGATATAAAATTGATTTTTTTATGAAAAATTCAAATAATATTAGAATAAAAAAAATAATAAAGATAAATTTTGAAAAGAAATAAAATTGTAATTTTAATGATATTTTCAATTTATCTTTCTACAATGTTACTCAAATTATTTTCAATGTAGGTTATTATTGTATATAGAATTAAATTATGTATATAACAAATATTTATGGTGCATATTTTTAATAAGGCTATGGTGAGTGATATAAAATATAAATAAATGAAAAAACAAGTCATATTATTTTATTATAACAATATCAAAAGTAAGTATCATATATATATATATATTTATGTATTTTAATTATATCTCATTATTAATCTATCAAAAGTATGTAGAGTGTTCGATATAAAAATAAACACATTTTTCTTGTATTTGTAGTTTATCTCAATATGGATTTATCAAAAATATATAGAGTGGCTACTAGTGGAATGCCTAAAAACCATGAGTTTTCATGTATCTTTAGTTTTTCTAATGTGAATTTATGGAAAGTATGCATGGTGGGTACTCATTGGATGGAGAATTTAATTTTACATCTAATGAGAATACATCCAAATTTTGGAGAGTGGGTACTCATTATATCAAAAAAGAAATATGTATTTCATGTATTTTCAATTTGCCTTAATTTTATTTTATGAAAAGTATGCATAGCAGGTACTTGTTGGATGCAGAATTTAATTTTGCATTCAATGAATGCCCACAATTGAAATTTGTGTAAACGAGTAACGAGATAAGTCAAAAGCATGGTACAAGAAATTAATTTTTTACACTTTTTTCTTCAAAAATATTTACCCTTATAGTTGATATCATTATCTTGAATCCTATTATTTTTCTTAAAGTTGATTTTTATACTATATTTTTTGTTTTGAGATCTATTTTAACTTCAAAATTCCCCTAATAGAAGTGAAGAAACAAAGTTATATTAGTCTTATAGACATGATACTTAACTTTTTAGGGCTACAAATGATGATCATCACTTGAACTCTAATAGAATTATGCTCACAAAATTTACTGACATAACTAAAAAATTTCGGGAAGCCATTGCAACTTCCTAGGGGTTTGATAGATATTTTAAGGAACAACGACTTGCTCATGACTATTATAGGAGATGAAATTATGTTTCTTCACATTTTACTCAGCATTGTAAGCTTTATTTTTTATGGTCTTAACCACTTAGACGTAAGTACAAGAAGAGATTAAAAAGTAGTATTCTCTACAAATTATTTATCCACCATATTGGAGTCTTAATGACAATTTGAGAAAGGATGTGATGCAGGAGCATTCAGCCAAGGGAAATCATTGTAAATAATAGACATAAGGGGGTCATGCATTTTAGGAATTAGTTTCCTAAGTAGTATTTAAGTGTGATTTAAATTAGATGCTCTCAAATAAATAAATAAGAACATGAGTAGTCCCATGATTCTAGGAGTAAGGGAGAGCTTTTAGGCATAAATGAAATAGATGTGGATAAGGAGGCTTTCTTGTTTTAAAACAGGAAAAGGATGGAATAAAGCCTCAAGAGGCTTTTTACCATATATGTATGCATGTAGAAGTTTCAGGCTTTTGATATCAATGGTTATTATATATATGTATGTAAGCCTACGGACAAGAGGAGGCCACCAGTATTGATAATCGGGCCTGTGAGAGAGAAGGCCATTAGTGAGGAAAATCTGGCCTGTGTGTGTGGTTGTGCGAGAGCTCAAGTCTCTCGAATGTAACTTGTGCTTTTATATAAATATATGCAGAGTTCCTGATGATGTTAGCATGTATGAAGTGCTTGCCCTGTGATTGTTTGTGATGTGTATGGGAATTAATGGGGTTCTATTAATATGTATGCATATCAGACAGTTTGTTTACTGTGTATCGGAAGTTGGTGAAATTGCCTTGTTTTCCCACATAGTGCTTGATTAATGCCTTGATGGTTATCTCCTTTACATTGCTGCTTTCGCAGGCTCTCTAAGACCTTTTTATAAAGCTCTGTGTATATTTCTGTTTACACAGAGGACGAATGCTTTCTTACATAAGCGGAACATTGGCGGACATGAAATCTTATTAAGATTGGTCCAGACCCATATCGGGTCCGAAACCAATATCGCATCGGGGAAGAGTCTTTAATATTATTAAGTGGGAGAGCTCCGACTTCTTGGAGCCGAAAATATTATAAAGCCGAGTATAAGGACCCGTCAGGTCCGCAGAACCCTTGTGTCGCATCGAAACAGTGGAAACAACGATTAACGAAATCGCCGAAATCATCTGGACCCGAAATCATTATAGAACGGGTCGTTAAGGGGCATCGGGTCCGCAAGGGTCTTTGGAACTGTGCGGACATCCAGACCCGAAATATTATAGAGCGGAGCATAAAGGGGCGTTGGGTTACAAACCCGCCAATAAGGACCGCCGATATTCTGGACCCAAAATCGCATTAAGGGTCAGCAGATAAAGGCGTCGGGTCCGTCGCATCGGAGGAAAAGAGGGAGTCCATTGTTTATTGTTGCGATGGCCAATAACCGGACCCGCCGATATTTATAAAGGCGGGCTTATAATCTTTGAAATCTAGGCATTTGAATTAGAGCGAGATTTATATGGTTTTCCCATGTATTCGTATTATATATGGCCAGGGGGGTTTTGAGACTTAATACACATATTGTAATGTTTGAAATGGTTGAGGCCACGGGACTTAAGGCTTAACCCGATAGTTAAAAGTGGATGGGTGGTGGCTTCCGATGGGTGTAAAGCTCTATTTTAATGTAAGTCCATAGTTATGAAGGGCCTATAGCCTATAACACTTCCGATGAGGCTTTGTGGGTCTTAACCCACAGGTTCAAGGGTTGGATTTTAGTTAAGAAAGGGGGTTTTGGCCTATAGCCAAGATCTCTTTTCATCAAGTGGTATCAGAGCAGGGAAAGTTTCCTGTGGGGAGAAGAATTCCAGAAAGGAAAAGTTGGTATCAGAGAAGGATTGAGGCAAGGCAGCATTAATAGAAATAAAGCAGGGAAGATTTCTTTGAAGAGGAACATGCACACAGGAAAAGGCAATGAGCTGAATGATAAAAGACTACAGTGGGAGATGTAGCAATTCCAGCAGAGGCTTGGAGCGAACAGGAATAGAGAATTCCTTAGAGGAAAGAGAAGCAAGATTGCTTAATGGAAGGAAAAAGGACTTGAGAAACCAACCAGAAGACAAGCCATTCAAAGTGCAGAAGAATGGGTGAAACAAGATCATGCTGAGATCTTGAAAGAGAGGTAATATGTTATGTTTTGTTTTAAATTAAGAATGTGTGTTTATGCTAATGCACAGATGATAGCAAGAAAAGCTGTGCGAGAAGAACTAGATGTGTTCTTAAAGACAGAGTAAGGAGAATACTCTTATAGAGAAGTGGCAGTGAACCTGAAGAATCCAATAAGAAATTGGATAGAGAGGACAACTGAAGTGTTCTCAGGAGAGAGTGGGAGATTGCAGAAGCCTAGAAGGAGCAAAGGTGTTGCTCAGGAAGAGGTTCTAGACAGAGGAATCGTGCTTACCAAAAGACTAAGTGAGGAGAGCTTAGTGAGGTAAGATTAAAGCCAGGAGGACTAGCTGTTGCAGAGGCTTGTTGCAAAGGAGCTCATGAATAAAGAAGAGAAGAAGATGACTACTAATAGTCATAGCAGAGGTTCAGGAAAAAGCCATAGTAGAGGACATAAGAAAAAGGATGCCAAGGCAAATGGCAAGAAGATGAGTCAAGAGGAAATTGACAAAGAGGTTGCTGAATTAAAAGAACAACTCAATGCATTAAGGAGAATGCTTGAGGAAAGCCAGAGACTAGGTTGGGTCTTAAGTAAGAAGCCAGTAAAGTGGCATAAGTTGCAGAGAAGGTTGCAACAAAAGGAAGTGAAGTGGTTGAAGTGAAAACTCAAGGAAGTTGAAATGGAAGAATCCATTTGTGAACCAGAACAAGGAGAATTTCTGGGAGATAGTGAAGATGAAGACTTGAAGACTGGAACTTCAAGTAAGACCAAAGGGTCACATGGTTTTAAATCTAACAATTTGTGTATGTTTGCAGGTGAAAGACAATTGGCTGATATTGTCATGAAGAAGGAAAAAGACCAACAGAATCAAAATTATGTTCTGGAAGAGCATGAGGTAGATAGATCTCATATACAACTGGAGAAGATGATCATGGAGGATCAGAGAAGAGGTTCAGAGGAATGCCACAGAGATGAGATGACTGCAAAAGTTCGAGAAAGAGAGATTGCAGTAATGAAGGTACAATTGCAGGTACTGGAAGAATGGCTGCAAGAGCAGGAAAATCAAAATAGGAAATGGATCTTTCCACTGAAGGGAAAGAGAGTGATTTGGCGACAATTGCAGAGGAAGTTGAGGCAAACTGTGATTGCCTTGCTAAAAAAGGAACTTAGAGTTCTTGAGCCAGAGATGGAAATTGAAGATTCCAAATGCAGATTTGTTCAGAAGGAAATAATGGAGGAAGCAGTCAAGACTGAAAAGTCTTGTGATTTAAAAACTAATGAGTTGTGCATGTTTGCAGGTACAATACAGGGAGATGAACAAGCTTTAGAGTTTGTTCAAGAAGAGTTGAATCTGAAGGCTGTTCAGATCGATGATGAGTTAGCAAGATCTCAGAAGGAGATGAAGACGAAGGAGTCTAATCAGGATGTTGATGCAGAAAGAGAAGGACCAGCTGATGATGGGTCAAGCACTAGGGAAGGTATGGAAAATTGTGTGAAGTTTCCAAGTTCTACTCCTAATGAAGTTGTTGAATTGTATATGAAACTAGATCTCCAAAGAAGAGAGTTGGAGAGACAGAGGACTTATGTGCAGGTTAATTTGCTGAAGAAGCAAGGGAAGAGAGTTTTTATGAATGACAGTCATGAAGTAGAAGATGGTAAGAAGGAGAGACTAGCTAACAGTCTCATGGTGAATGCAAATCAGCATACTGATGTACTGATAGAGGAGTCAGAAAAGAACTCAGAGCAGCATACTGAAGTGTTGCCAGAGAAAGCTGAGGAGAGAGCCAGTGAAGATTTTCTGAGTCCTGAAAAAGACTTGGAGCTGCAGAGAGAAAACTTGGTGACTGAATCGACAAGTGAGACCAGTGGGTCTTGTGATTTTGATGCTGACAATTTGATTGTGTTTACAGGTAAGAAAGAGGACAGTCCATCATTTGGAATTGTCTTGGAAGGAGGAGAACAGTTGCAGAAAGAAGATGAGACAGTCATGTCTCATAAGCAGAGGTTTGTTACCATGGGTGACAAAAGAGGGTTGGCTTTTCTGTATAGCCAAAAGAAGATTGGAGGACAAAATTTTGAAGCTGCTACAGTAGTACAAGATGAAGCTACAATGGTTGAAGAACTTGATTTGATTGCCAGAATCAATCAAGATGATGATGGACAATTTCTGAAGATTGTCAAGGAGGAAGATGAAGGTTATGCTGAAATTAATTCACAGCATGTTGAAGAAATGCTTAAGAAGAAATGGCTGAAATGTTTGCTGGAGACATTTGAACCTGAGGAAGAATTTGCAGGTGATGAGCCAAAGAATGTTACAGAGGGACAGGAAGTTTGGGAGGAAGCAACATGTGGAGCAACATCTATGATGGCAGCTGAAGCAACATTAATGTGAGAAACATTAATGGTGGCAGATGAGGCAACATTGACAACATAAGTATCAATGTTGGAAACAAGAAGAGCAGTAACAGTTACAGCAAAAGCAGCTATAGTAGCTGAAATAATAGAATTTGAAGGCAGCAACAGCAGGCAAAGAAATTTCCATACAGAAGAAAGACTGGACATAGAAATTGAAGAAATATGGTAGCTGATAATGCAACAATCCAAATGGAGGAAAATAGAAATAGCAGCAAGAAAGATCAATCAGAAGTTGAACCTGATTGACAGGAAGAAGAAAATGGAGCAAAGGACAACAGAAGTGCAAAGGCAACAAAGGAATAGAGCATCTGGACAGCTACAGAACAAAGTGTGGGATCCAGGAAGATCAAGACCAGAAGACACATGATCAAGAGATCATGAATTTTTTCTACCTTGGGAGTCTGATGCAGGAGCATTTAGCCAAGGGAAATCATTGTAAATAATAGACATAAGGGGGTCATGCATTTTAGGAATTAGTTTCCTAAGTAGTATTTAAGTGTGATTTAAATTAGATGCTCTCAAATAAATAAATAAATAAGAACATGAGTAGTCCCATGATTCTAGGAATAAGGGAGAGCTTTTAGGCATAAATGAAATAGATGTGGATAAGGAGGCTTTCTTGTTTTAAAACAGGAAAAAGATGGAATAAAGCCTCAAGAGGCTTTTTACCATATATGTATGCATGTAGAAGTTCTAGGCTTTTGATATCAATGGTTATTATATATATGTATGTAAGCCTACGGGCAAGAGGAGGCCACCAGTATTGATAATCGGGCCTATGAGAGAGAAGGCCATTAGTGAGGAAAATCTGGCCTGTGTGTGTGGTTGTGCGAGAGCTCAAGTCTCTCGAATGTAACTTGTGCTTTTATATAAATATATGCAGAGTTCCTGATGATGTTAGCACGTATGAAGTGCCTGCCCTGTGATTGTTTGTGATGTGTATGGGAATTAATGGGGTTCTGTTAATATGTATGCGTATCAGACAGTTTGTTTACTGTGTATCGGAAGTTGGTGAAATTGCCTTGTTTTCCCACATAGTGCTTGATTAATGCCTTGATGGTTATCTCCTTTACACTGCTGCTTCCGCAGGCTCTCTAAGACCTTTTTATAAAGCTCTGTGTATATTTCTGTTTACACAGAGGACGAATGCTTTCTTACATAAGCGGAACATTGGCGGACGTGAAATCTTATTAAGATTGGTCCAGACCCATATCGGGTCCAAAACCAATATCGCATCGGGGAAGAGTCTTTAATATTATTAAGTGGGAGAGATCCGACTTCTCGGAGCCGAAAATATTATAAAGCCGAGTATAAGGACTTGTCGGGTCTGCAGAACCCTTGTGTCGCATCGGAACAGCGGAAACAACGATTAACGAAATCGCCGAAATCATCCGGACCCGAAATCATTATAGAACGGGTCGTTAAGGGGCGTCGGGTCTGCAAGGGTCTTTGGAACTGTGCGGACATCTGGACCCGAAATATTATAGAGCGGAGCATAAAGGGGCGTCGGGTTGCAAACCCGCCAATAAGGACCGTCGATATTCCGGACTCGAAATCACATTAAGGGTCAGCAGATAAAGGCGTCGGGTCCGTCGCATTGGAGGAAAAGAGGGAGTCCATTGTTTATTGTTGCGACGGCCAATAACCAGACCCGCTGATATTTATATAGGTGAGCTTATAATCTTTGAAATCTGGGCATTTGAATTAGAGCGGGATTTATATGGTTTTCCCATGTATTTGTATTATATATGGCCAGGGGGGTTTTGAGACTTAATACACATATTGTAATGTTTGGAATGGTTGAGGCCGCGGGACTTAAGGCTTAACCCAATAGTTAAAAGTGGATGGGTGGTGGCTTCCGATGGGTGTAAAGCTCTATTTTAATGTAAGTCCATAGTTATGAAGGGCCTATAGCCTATAACACTTCTGATGAGGCTTTGTGGGTCTTAACCCACAGGTTCAAGGGTTGGATTTTAGTTAAGAAAGGGGGTTTTGGCCTATAGCCAAGATCTCTTTTCATCAGGATGGCATTTAGGGTTCCTCTATGTTTTGATCTTCTTTCTCGCACCACCATTGTGATTCAGGGTCTATTTTTCCATCTTGAGGATGTGCCATGGAGTGCTGCCTATTTCACATGCTATGTTATATTCCAAGGCCTTTTTTTAACCAAATTATGTGCTTTGATGTGCGTCTTTGGTCATTTCTTCATTGAAGAAGAAAAAAGGCAGAGGCATGATGAAATCGAAGGATGTTTTGGGTTTGAGGTAGCCCGTTGCGAGGGATCTCTATTATGCGGGACTTTTTTCTTCAAATATGGTTTTAGGTGCCTCGCTGTCAGCATGAAAAGAGGTCTACACTTTTCATTTTGGGTATGGGCCAATCAAAGGTATTGTTTCTCGGATATACTCCCATGTTACTTCATTTTTCTTATTATATGCAGTACGTATCATTTGGAATGTACTCTGCTTCCAAAACTTATGGATATGAGGCTTGTTTTATTGCTAGGGTTTACCAACCCCTATAGGATGCCTTCATTTGCAGTTCTGATTCCTTATAACTTTGTACAGTCTCAGTGTTTTCTAGAGAAGGGAATCTCCTATACTCTACCCCTTTCAAATGTTACCACCTCTCTCTAGACTAAATAGGAAAAGGAAATAAACTTTCATATTTTCATCAGGAAAATGGGCTATAAATATATTATTGTATAGGGAACAACCACGGACTTGGTTTTATCCCTAAAAAGGAACATTGAAGAGAAATGGGGCATACACATAAAATCCAAATGTTAGCAATATGAAGGGAAGATAATCCACAACTTCTCCTTTCTCAGATAAACCTGTACATCCAAAATTCAACAATAATATTGAACTCTAGACTATGTGGAGGTGCTCTTGGAACCATGAAATCAAATGGAACAACTATATATTTCAAAGAAGTAGTCCAAGGAGGGTCTTCTGGATCTACAAATCAACCCTAAATTGTCCTTGGTCCCTATACTATTTACCAAATGGAACATGTCCCATCTATGGACGTTAACAATGCATGGGTATCTGCTCTTTCTTCTTCCCTTCCAAAAATGGAAATCATTGGTAGATTCAATGGATTTTGGCCAAAACCAAAAGCTCTTACCTAATGGATCTTTTCATTTTGGAGAAAAAATAGTGACGTATAGTTGTGCTCCAAAGGATTCTTCCTATTCCAATTTCACACTCAAAAGGAACTAGATATTTTTTTATCGGAAGAGCCATGGTTTTGGAGAAACACAAGTTTATTCATCACCCTGTGGTTTCTTGATTCCTCAACAATGGTGGTCACTTCCATGTCAATTTGGGTAATTTTTTCAAACCTTCTCCTTCCTTTTTGGCACCATAAAGTTCTTGATGACATAGGAAATGCATTGGGTATATTAAAAAAATACGATATGGAAAGAACATAAAAATGTTTATTCGCCTTTGACAGAGTAAGTGTGGAAATAGACCCGCACAAAGGAATTCTAGACCATATAACCTTGAAGCATAATAAATTTTGGTGGTCACACCTCTTGGACTATGAAAACACAACCTTCCAATGCCATGAATGTTTTCAAACAGATCATTTGCAAAATACTTTCTCGCAGGGTAAGAAAACACCAAAAAAGAAAAAGTGGCAACCCAACCATCCAAAAGGATCGTAGTTTTTAGAGTTCCTCCCTTTTGAGGAAGAAGAGGAAAATATTACAAAGAATCCTCAAGCCCAACATGATGAAGGAAATTTGGCTAACTCTAGATATCAACGAAAAGAGGCCTTGCCACCACCAACAAGATTAATTATATAAACTCAACAGGATCCTATTCTTGTTAGTATGAAAATTTCAGATGGTAATGGGGGTGCAAAAATATCCCATGTTTCAGAGAGCTCCAATTATGATAAAGAATCGCCCTAGGCAATCATAGAAAATTATTTGCAAATGGTTCCTATAAAACTAGTTCTAGATGTTTGGCACAAGGTGCAAAAAAAGAAGGGAAAAATGACTGACTAGTGTGGTAAATGTTTATTTAAATATGGTCACTCCTATGTTATGCCTATGAGTTTGTTTTTGTTGCAATTTTTTTTAGCTTTGTGCTTAAAAACATTTAATTTCAAGAATGCTCTTTAGGATTGCAAAATGTAATTTTATTTTTTTCTTTATTAATAAAATTACGCAACTTTTTCTGTAGAAAAACATTTATCCACCATATTCAGTTTAACCTAGTAATTGATTATGATTTGAGCATAATTGGTAATTGGTTATAATTTTACCTAGAATTATGATTAAGGTACTATATAATCACTTCAGAATAAGCTTTCAAAATATATAAAACTCATTTTACTATGATATGAGTAAATTCCACATTTGTAATGGTTCTCTTATGTTTCATACTTTTTAAATTTTTGTATGGTGGATGATAGATGGACAATATTGTCCTTTTTTTTTTTAATGAAATATGGTTCCTAACCATACCTAAATGTAAAAATCAAATACGCTAATTGGAAAAATTTTAATCCGGATATCACATGGAAATGAAGAAACTTATTTCCCAATTGATGATACGCTCTCTAATTATGAGTATTTCTTTTTTAATAGAGATGATAGCCTAAATTTTTAGAAAGTTTGATGGAAACAAAAATAACAACTTTTATAAGGTATGTCTTCAAACTTGAATATGTGATTTTATTATGTGTATTTTCTAGGTTTAATGTAGCTTATGGCATTGTATTGTTGTAATTTATCTTCAAGTCTGAATGTTTTACTCTATGGACTAGAAAAAAAATAAACATATTGTTTTAGATATCATTTTCGGGATTCAACTGCATTAAGTAAGTCATTCATCTATGACCATTTCCATGAGAGGTAGTCATAATTGACTAATTCTTCATGATTTTTGAATAGTCCACTTAACACTCATTGCATCAAGTGATGCTCACAGGGGTGAAGAAGTGGGTTTGAGACCAGTGAAATAAATCACATAGCGTCAATCATTACTAATCAATGTGGATCTCCAGACACCAGTGGCATGGAAAAGGCTCAAAATTAAAAGTGGTGGGAAGACCATGAACTTGACATTAGATCGAAGTGCTCATCACCCTGATTCCAACAGTGTGAACAACACTCCAATCCGAGTCCGGACAAAGGAGATAGAGACAGTCAAAGTTGGGTTGACTTTTTGCTGACTGGGCAGGATTAACAAGCACACAATTTAAACTTTTCCAGCAGATGGAATCTAGCCAACTCCGACCAGATTCTGGGCGAAATGGTTGCCTGGTTAAAATGACTCCTTCAGTCAAAAACCAAATTTTAAAAAATGCACAGTTTGGTTATTATAACAAAAAAAATATAAAAAAAAGGGGTGGCGGGCCACCAACCCCGCCACCCCAACTCTATCCACATAACAGTCAACATATTGGTGGAGGGGTGGGCCACGATCCCTAGCCCCTACCATGGAACCAACAACAAACATAACGCGGTGGGCAGCCATGACCCCGCCACCCCACAACCATCCCAAGGAACCCACAGATTGTTAAAACAAAGCAACGGAGTTGGGTAAGGCTAGACCTTGAGGCAGGGACCCAACCCTAAACGAGCCAACCACCACCATTAAAACAATGCATGGAGCCAGCGGAGGTGGGGTGGGTGAGCCACCCAAGGCGGGCCCAACCCGAACTTATTTAAATGTAAAAGATTCGATGTATAAAAAAGGAGTACGCAGGGTTTGACCACCTGGCCTCCTCCATATTAACTAGATCTTCCACCAATGTGCCAGAACTAACTTATTGAGAAATCCGCCCACGTTTATTATTTAAATGCAGTTTATCAATGCGCCAAGGGGAGGAGGCAGTGCACACAGTTCGAGATAGATTTTTGCAGGAGGGGCGAATTTTCACTTTGTCAAATTTTGATAAATTTTATATGGTTTCAGCATTTCTCGACACCAAGAATGCAATGGCACTATCCATTTCTCCATCAGAGTTCTGCATTTTTTGGCCATTTTTTAGTATGGAGGTATAAAACTCCTTTTTTTTTTTAACTGATGCTTGTACTCTTCTTTCTCATGCTACTTAATGAATGAAGGCCTCCGCATTGATCAAGCATGGCCCAGAGATGTAGTCCAAGTTGGACGAACTCCTTTATCAAGTCTTGTTGTCTTCTTTCATGCTTAATGTGTTTCCCCTCTTCTCTCATGTGCACATTAAATTTCTATGTTAAGTTAAATTTCTATGTTAAGCTACAATTTATGCATGTAATTATTTAACACATCTATAAGCAAAATATCTTGGATCAAGTGGTATTAGAGCAGGTATTTTTAGATGTGAATTGCATGTTTGTATGCTAACAAGAAACAGGCTTCGAAGAGGTGAAGAGAAACTAAAGTCTTTCGATCCCGAAGTGGGGCGGGCACATTGAAGGAGAAACATGGTAGATGAAGAGGCTCGTTATGAAGAGGATCTCAATTTCCAGAAAACCCTCTATACAATAGTAGAAAATGTTGGTCAGTTGCTTTCAAGGTTGGAGAAAGAAGAAGGGAAAAAGACAGAAGAACAAGGTTCAGTGCATGGGAATGGTGAAGAAGAACCCCCTCCTTCTCCTTCCATGAGTGAAAGCTCTTATTCCTCTCATCATCATTATTGTAGAAATTCAAGGGGTGCATCTATGAAACCTTTCTTTAAATTAGATGTCAAATTTTATCTTCCCATGTATAACGGTGAAAGTAATGCAAAAAATCTTAACAAGTGGATTAGGCAGACTGAGATCTACTGCAGGATTCAGCAAATCAGAGAGGATGAGGCAAATATTCAATTGGCCTCTCTTCGACTGAGTGGCACTGCTCTCGTCTGGTGGGAGAGAAAATTGCGAAGCAATAAAAGTGTGGGTAATATTCTTTCCTCATGGCCTAGTTTCATTTCTGCATTAAAGGAACAATTTTATCCCTTGCGTTATAAGAAAAAAGCCTTAATGGATTGGCAATACTTAAGGCAAGGTAAAGGTTAGGATGTTCAAATCTTTACCAAGGAGTTTAGAAAACAAGCACTTAGTTTGGGCATTGCACTTGATTCACCTGAAGTAGTAACTAAGTATATTGGATCATTACATGGTTACATTATACATTCATTATTATTGTTTGAACCTACTACCATTGACTCGGCTAGTGTAAAGGCCATTCATCTGGAAAACAAGGGAACACTTGAACGGGATGACCACCCAAAGAGAGCCACAGCAGCCAAGAGAAGGGGAGCAAAGCCCTCTTGTACACATTGTGAGAAAGAGGGGCATGATGAAGAAAATTGTTGGAAGTTGCACCCTGAGCTGAGACTTGAAAGGAATGACAGAAAGGGGAAGCAGAAGGTCATCACCACCGTGCAACAAAACCAAGATTCTGAGTCAGAGGAAGATGAGAAGGTCGCAGCTGCAAGATTTTCACGAGGTAGGCCCATTGACTTGGGGTCCGATTCCGGCATGAAACAAAGTTTGCAGCCCTTGGGATTGCGGCAGGAGGACCCATAGGTTTGGGGTCTGATTCTAGACATGAATTAAGGATTTCAACAGACATAACAAAAAGGGCACTCCCCACAGCAGGACTCCAAGAACTTGAGGAGATCAACCTCCGCATCCATGCAGAGAATGATGAGCTAAGGAGGCTTCTACAGGAGGCAATGGAAGAAAACAAAGATTACTACGCCAATTGCAAGCTAAGGATGAGGCCTTGGAAAAGTTGCAGCATCGCTATCTGGAGGTAAAAAGTGATTCCTCGATTTCATATGATTTTCATGATGATGAATCCGTTGCTTTTGAAAAACATACTACAGGGATTGGATCCAAACTATTGACGAAGATGGGGTATCATGGAAAGGGCCTCGGCATCAAAGGACAAGGCTTCGTAAACCCCATCAAAGTCGAGGAATTTCCGCGTCGTGTAGGACTCAAATACACCAGAAAGGAAATGGGAGAAAGCTCCAATACAACTAGTAACCAGCCAACGACAAACGGTGAAATTCCCTCCTCAGAGTCTAGTGATAGTGAGGACCCCATAAACACTTATCGGAGGAACACCAGGGGAAACCACCCCAAGGAAACCCTGAAAGTTTGGAGGAAAAAGAATCGTTGTAGCCATTGCAACAAAGAGGGACACCAAAAAACCACATTTCCGATGCTCCATGCTTTGGAAACATCACTGGAGGAGTCGAAAGGTGAACATGTTCAGCAAATGAAACCACCCCATTCACGATGGTCTACTTTGTTAAGTTGGTTTTTCTAAGGTAGTAGCTTGTTATGGCCACCATTGTAAATCATACGTTGCAAGTAAATGTAAAAGTGATGGTGTGTTTCCTGTCACTTCAAAATGCAACGATGTTATTTTGGCCTTTCTTTACTAGTAGTTGAGGTATTGATTACTTTTTATGTAATCCTTGGCCAAGGAGTGTGTGCTATAAACTCTTGGCAAGGAAGGGTTGTTAAGTCATGTGTGGTGTGCATGATTGCAAAAAAAAATGTACTAGTTTTGTGTGCAGGTGATTGAAAGTGTGGGTTGAAAGGACACAAATAGTGTGCTAAGTGTAATTGCTTTTAGGGTCCAAAAGCTCCTCAGTAGGGAGGATTGATCCAGGTGGATCTCCAGATACTAGTGGCATGGAAAAGGCTCATAATTCAAAGTGGCATGAAGACGATGAAATTGACATCAGATCGAAGTGCTCATCGACCTGATTCCAATGGTGCAAACGACACAACAATCTGAGTCTGGATGAAGGAGATAGAGGCAGTCAAAGTTGGGTTGACTTTTTGCTAACTGGGCAGGATTAACAAGAACACAATTTGAACTTTTTCGGCGAACGGAATCAGGCCAAATCTAGCCAGATTCCAGGTGAAATTGTTTCCTGGTTAAAATGGCTGCTTCAGTCAAAAATTGAATTTTAAAAAATGCACAGTTTGGTTATTATAACAAAAAAAAAAATATAAAAAAAAGGGTGGTGGGCCACCAACCCCACCACCCCAACTCTATCCACGTAATATTCAACATATTGGTGGAGGGGCGGGCCACAACCCCTGGCCCCTCCCACAAAACCAACAACAAACATAATTGGGTGGGCGGCCATGACCCCGCCACCCCACAACCATCCCACGGAACCCACGGGAGTGTTAAAACAAAGCAGAGTTGGGTAGGGCCGGCCCTTGGGGCACGGACCCAACCCGAAATGAGCCAACCACCACCATTAAAACAATGGATGGAGCCAGTGGAGGTGGGGTGGCCGGGTCACCCAAGGCGGGCCCAACCCAAACTTATTTAAATTTAAAAGATTCGATGTATAAAAAAGGAGGCGGGGTTTGACCACCCGGCCTCGTCCATATTAACCGGATCTTCCACCAATGCACCACAACTAACTTATTGAGAAATCCACCCACGTTTATTATTTAAATTCAGTTTACAGTGCGCTAAGGGGAGGAGGCAGTGCACGCAGTTCGAGGCAGATTTTTGCAGGAGGGCCGAATTTTCACTTTGTCAGATTTTGACAAATTTTATATGGTTTCAACATCTCTCGACGCCACAAATGCAGTGGCGCTGTCCGTTTCTCCATTAGAGTTCTACATTTTTCAGCCATTTTTCTTTATCGAGGTATAAAACTCCGTTTTTTTGTAACTCATGCTTGTACTCTTCTTTCTCATGCCACTTAATGAATGAAGGCCTCCCCATTAATCGAGCAGGGCCCGGAGATGTAGTCCAAGTTGGACGAACTCCGTTATCAAGTTTTGTTGTCTTCTTTCATGCTTTATGTGTTTCTCCTCTTCTCTCATGTGCACATTAAATTTCCATGTTAAGCTACAATTTATGCATGTAATTATTTAACACATCTATAAGCAAAATATCTTGGATCAATCACTTCCGGGGCTTGCACTCAGTAACTAGGACTTCTCGGGAGGTCACCCATCCCAGATTGCCTCTGGCTCAAGCGCGCTTAACTATGGAGTTTTCCCCACAATCAAGCCCACTCAGCTTGCTACCTCATTTGCAAAACCTTAGCAAGTATTGTGCCTCATGAACCATTCAAGTAGAGTTCCCTTCACTCTTTTGAATTAAGTATTGGGGGTTTTCGTAGTGCATTATATTAGATATCATTTTCAGGATTCAACTACATTAAGTAAGTCATTCATCTATGACCATTTCCATGAGAGGCAGTCGTAACTGACTAACTTCTCATTATTTTTTAATAGTCCACTTAGCACTCATTGCATCGGGTGATGCTGACAGGGGTGAAGAAGTGGGATTGAGACTAGTGAAATAAATCATATAGCATCAATGATCACTTCTAGGGCTTGCACCCGATAACCAGGACTTCTTGGGAGGTCACCCAGCCCAGATCGCCTCTGGTAAGCACGCTTAACTGTGGAGTTTCCCCCACAATCAAGCCCAAAGTATGCATATCTAATATAATGCACTCTGAAAACCCCCAATACTTAATTCAAAAGAGTGAAGGGAACTCTACTTGAATGGTTCATGAGGCACAATACTTGTTAAGGTTTTGCAAATGGGGTAGCAAGCTAAGTGGATGGTGCAGGGTAAAAACCCGCACATACCCACAGTATGCATAAATATGCATAAATACCTCTGTCCTAGGTAATTAACTCTGCAATGGAGTCAAATCTTTAATATACATGAATGGTTAAGGCCCTACATAATAGTTCCTTTGTATCGGAACACAATCACCTCACTAAAACCTCTCTATCGGGACTCATTTACTCCCAAAAACCTTAGCTTAAGCTCTTAGGTCGCATGTATATAGCCTTCTCCTTTTACACCTTGGCTAACATATGTTTATCGCATAAAATGCTCTATCGGCGTTTTCCCTTACAAAGGAAAATACACACAAACCATACCTTTTACAACTTTATGCGGTCTCTGCATAGACCCCAAGGCTACCTCCATCGCAATTGCTATCGGCTATACATGTGCGTCATCACCCTTTTGATTGCGATATACGACTATTGGAATCGTTAGACACCACTTAAGCCTTAAAAGACTTGCCACAGCTCTTTAACATATTACAAAGGAGATACATTAACTTCCGCCCCCAACCATGTAAGGTAGACTTCAAATTTATAAGCCACGACTATATTTATCGTCGGGTCTGCTTCCTTTTGTCGCTCCACAGTGCTACACTATATTAAGGCCTGACCTCCGATCACCTGATATCTCCGATCTCTACTTCCCTGATATGTGATGGCCGATTTAATCATGACCATCGATCAGATTCACGATCCGACGGTTAACGATTTATCGCACAATCGTAATCGCTCTATTACAAAGGCCCATTCTAGTCCTCATTGCAGTGGTTTCCACCGATGCGATACGATCTAGATCTCTGATCTTAAGAGATCTAATGGTTCCTGAGCATCAATCTTCGCTCCTCCGCTCGTTCCTTTTACTTAGATTTTTTCCGCCATTTTCAATGTTTCCTATGGTTTCTGGGTTTCTCACAAGGTTCTGCCTTACGCTCTTCTGCTGCTCAATTCATTCTCGTTTGAGCTTAACTCTATGTACTCCTTCGATCATTGTCCTTTTGGACTTTACTTGTTCCTTTGAATGGATCCATTATAACTCTCTGTCTCGTTCTTCTGCTCTGTGCAGTTCTTAAGAATGCTGCTATCTGCTTCTGCCACTCAACTTTCTCAAAGCTTTCTTTTACGCAAAATCTCGCTTCGCTATTTCTCTCCAGAGTTTTACTCCGCTTCTTTAATTGGATTCAATGTTCCATTGTGGTTCTTATAAATCACTTCATTCTTCTGCGTCCTTTAGAATTCTACCTGCAACCTATTGCAGAGCCTACGAATTCACAGTAATTCATTCATGAAATACTCCCCAATGCACTGACACAGTCAGGAACAAACTATGCATATATTAATGTAAAAGCAAAGATTACATTCAAGACTCCTCGGTCTCGCATAGGCCTGATTTTCAACTATCAGTGGCCTCCCCCTTTTTGACTATGCCCGTAGGCTTACATATATCCAGCATTGGTTCTGTTGAACTAATTCTGGGGTAAATCCTAAACTGAATCTTAAATCCTCTGTACCGACTCCTAAATCTTCTCTCCACTTCTACTTCCATTAATTCCTAAAGTCTCTTTCTTGTCCCTCGAATCATGGACTGCTTTAAGAGTTCTGATTGACTTTGGACTCTTGTCATTTATTCCCACTCATGTTCTCATTTATTTGAGAGCACTTACAATCTCCTCTAATTATCTAATTAAATCACTTAAAAGCCTAACATTACATTAACTTGAGACTTAGGAAAACTATATCCTAAAAATACATGACCCCCTATGTCTACTATTTACAATAATTTACCCTTGGGTGAATGCTCTTGCATTAGTGGGCTTGATTGTGGGGAAAACTCCACCGTTAAGCATGCTTGAGCTAGAGGAGATCTGGGATGGGTGACCTCCCGGGAAGTCTTGGTTACCATGTGCAAGCCCCGGAAGTGATGATTGACGCTATGTGATTTATTTCACTAGTCTCAATCCCACTTCTTCACCCCTGTGAGCATCACCCGATGCAAGGAATGCTAAGTGGACTATTCAAAAATCATGAGAAATCAGTCAGTTATGACTACCTCTCATGGAAATGGTCCTAGATGAATGACTTACTTAACGTAGTTGAATTCCGAAAATGATATCTAATATAATGCACTACGAAAACCCCCAATACTTAAAACATATTGTTATTTAAAGTAGAAAATAGTTTTTTTCCAATTATTAGAGAAATTTACAAATAGCAAGTTTTATGAGGTATGTCTTCAAACTTGAAGATGTGATTTTACTATGTGTATTTTTCAAATTTAATCTAACTTATGGCATTGTATTATGGAAATTTATCTTCAAGTTTGAAATTTTAACAGTGTGGATTAGAAAAAGCATAAAAATATTGTTATTTAAAAGTAGAAACTACTTTCTTTGCAATTACTACCTCTATTTTCTTTTTGTGAAGTATTGCTTCAAAACTCAAAAAAAACCCTTCAATATCGAGTTACATAAAGTTAAGTATTCCACTTGAATTTGTTTTTAATGATTTAATCATTTTTTTAAAGGTAAATTTCATTCTAATGAAATATGCATATTTGTACTTATAACATTTCTCATCACGCAAAAGCATTGTTAGTCAACGATCTAAATTATCACACTTGTTTATGTGTCATTGTTTCAACTATTCTCATGTTATCTTCATTGACTTTAACATCCCAACTTATCAATCAAATATGTGATAAATAGATAGCATGAGGTTGGGATGATTAGCATGATCCTTATCCTTTTTGCCGTCATATTCTTAACATTTGTTACCACCCAGGAAGTTCTCATTTTGGAAGTTCACAACTTTAGACCACTCCTCCCATCGTGGTCTATGAACTCATTTGTGTCGGATCAATATAGTAACAAATTTATCTGCGATATAAATTCACAACACTACATTTAAATCAAGTGGAGGATAACTATTCCAACATCAAAGTGGGGATTTAGTACTTTAAAATGAAAGTGATGAATCGATGCTCTTAAGTGCTTATGCCAAAGTTTAGCACATCATGAGAATTATAAGTCTTATGCCAAATGCCATGAGAATTATAAGTCTTAAATGCATTAGAATGCACCCAAATAAACATGGAGCATCATTTCTACAAGACCAAAGTGGATTAATCTAGTATTTTGTTTTTGGGACAGTGTTGTTGGGGTAGGAGACGAGAAAGGAGGGAGGAAGGGCAGGAGTAGATTTTTTTTCTTAATGCACCTTAATCATGTAAGATGGATGCACCTGTTGGTATAGAATTACAAATGGAGGGATAACAAAGGGGAATATAAATTAGAATTATGTATAGAGATTAGTCAATGATTGGTTATATATATATATATATATATATATATATATATATATATATATATATATATATATATATAACCAATCATTGACTAATCTCTATATATATATATATATATATATTCTTTAGTCCATGTAACGATATATTCTCGTACTTTCCAATTAAAAATGATATTATTCAACTGATTATGGACAACAATTATTGGAAATGTTGGCATTGATGTCAAATGATCATGTTAAGGATGCTCGGTGTCATTAATATGATGGTTTTTTATCATGTTAAGGATGATTTATGTTGATTACTAAACTACCATTACTGCAAGATTGCTTGAAGTGCAAAGGCTGAAAGTGAAGTGCAAATTTTGATCATTGTTGAAGGTTGATCATTGTTAGCTATGTTGATCATTCTTAAAGGTTGATCATGATCAACTATATTGACTGGTTATCTTGATGCATGGCACATGATAACTTGAGACATAAGATGGAAAATTTATTCTTTTATTAAATAGAATCACTTGTACAATAGTATAATATATTACAAGTCATGAAACTCATGAATCCTTATGTTTTTTATGCTAAATACATTACGGAATAATCCTCAAAGGAATTAACATGTGGCTGGTACAATTCTGAAAAATGTAGTTGATACAAATATGAAAAGTTTTTAAGATTTGTCTTTTGCAATCATATGTGCTAACTTATATTATTTCATCTCTATTTTATATTACAAAATTATGAATTTCAAATTTAGAAATGAAGAGGTTAATTCTGAACAACCTTAGAAGACCAAGAGACATCTTTGCATTTGGTATTCTTGCATAAAATACAAATAGTCAATAAGCTATGTTTATAAAAGAAGCATTGTTTAATGAGACTGAAGTTTTTTTTTTGTGAGTTAAGAAACATGCATGAAAGTGTTCACGAGTAGCATTTTGTGAGGATAAATAGAGAAAGGTAGGAAAAGAGGAACATAATTGAAGAAGAGAAGTAGTGAATATGGGTAGCAGACATGAGGGTGGAAATTAATATTAGGTAACCAACAAAATTTATTTTGTATTGTGATTGGGATATTGTAGTCTCCTTTCTCATTGTAGCTTGATAAAGAATAAGTTGTAGCATATTGATGTAGGAGCCTCTTGTGGGTTGTAACCTATAAAAAATCCATTGGAGTTGGAGCTTCCTTGAGGTGGAAGCCTCCTATAGGTTGGATCCTATAGAAAATTTAATGTAATAGGGGAGTAGGAGCTTGCCTTCACATCACTTTTAGCCAAAAATTCATGGTGGTATCCCTTTATGGGTTTCCACTTATATATGGTGTCTTTATGTGTTGCTTTTTGAATGTTCCATATATGAATGCTCTTGAATTTTGAATATGTATATCTATGCAAATGTCTCCCTCTAGTATTTGCAAAAGAAAAAATTAATAACTAAACATATACATAAGCTATTAGCTACATAAGAATATATTTACAAAAGAAAATTAAGTTGAGATAAATAATTAGAAAAATACGATTATTGATTCATGCCCCATCTCATTAATTTCCAAATATTCATAAATTGGTATAAGAGTGAGTACCTTAAGTATCAATTTAACAACTAGAAGGAGATCTTGAATCATTAGAATGGATAGTCAGAAAGGATGCTCAACAAATAAAGCCCATCCATTTACCAGTACAAATTATGCCTTCTGGAAAGTGAGAATGAAAACATATTTAATGTTTCTTGGAGTAGAATTATGGGTTGTTGTGTTGGTAGGGTATGAAGAACCAAAGGAAATGAGTAGTGACAAAGATGAAAAACTAGAATTTACACCCAATGCAAAAGTTTTGAATGCTCTTATTACTAGATTAAGTGAACCACAATTTATTAAGGTAAAGCATTGTAAAATAACTAAGCAATATGGCATAAACTGCAAAATATCCATGAAGGAGATGCCAAAGTAAAGATGGCCAAATTACAAGTATATAGAATGCAGTTTGAGACATTAAAAATGAATGATGATGAAGATATTTCTAAGTTCTTTATAACAGTAGATGAAGGTTTTAATGTCATGATGGGTCTAGGAAAAACAATCAAAGAGAGTGTAATAGTCCAAAAAATATTAAGGTCATTACCTTCAAAGTTTAGTCCTAAAGTTTCAACAATAGAAGAGACAACCAACTTTGAGACTCTAAATAGGTATGAACTACTTGGTTCTTTAACAACATATGAGATGAGAATTTCAAAAGGAAATTCAGCTAACATATATGTAGCTTTTAAAGTAGAGAAGTTAACATAAGATAAGGAATGTTCATGCTCATACTTTGAAGAAGAAGAAGGTGAGGTAGACCTTGAGGGGGAGTTGTTCAATTCTTTGGAGGAAATAAGCATACTTAAACAGAAGAATAAGAAGCAGAATGAGATTTTGTTAAAATATGTAAAAGAAGAATCAAATTCAGAGGAAATTATAAAGTTAAAGGTTTAACCTGAAGAAGCAAAGAAGGTAGAAGATATTCTATTACAATAAATAAAAGGGAAAAGTCAAGAGTGTGAAATATTGGAAGAAGAAGTGGTAATCCTAAAGAAAAGGATGGAGAAGGCATAAAATAATTTGAACATGAATATTCAATAGATAAAAGGATCCGAAAAATTGGATGTGATATTAAATACTCAGAGGTCTCCTCTTATGAAAACTGGGTTAAGATAGAAAGGAGAATCCAATGATAGTAAGACAGAGGAAAAAAAGGAAATTACTTTTGTAAAAATTATCAAGGGAGACAATGACAATCCACATTAGTCTAAGAGAAAGAAGTTGACTGGGATATCTACACCTAAGGAGGAGTAGAATGGAAGCACTTCCAAAAAATTGCAGCAGATGAAAGGAGTGGACAAACAAACACTAAACTATCAGATATTTTACTTCTTTAGGAGACAAGACTATCAAATTCCAAGATGGTTCTATCCTCAAATATCATCCACTACTAGCTATGGAAGCTTTTTCTATGGGTATTTTTACTGTTGTAAAAATGTTTGACATAAAGCCACAAATTACAAAGATTATGTGAGAAGGAATGAGCTGAGGAATCCTAAAAGAAATGAAGCTAACAATATATTTGTGAACATAAAAACAAACATGAATCTAGATAGAAATCCATTTTCCCCTCTATTTAATATCATTGAGTGCTTCTACTATCACAATTTTCAGGTTTAAGTCATATGAATATCAACATAAAAGAAATATATCACAATCTCAAAACAATTGTGGAATAGATAAATGTATGCAATGGAGAAAGAATAAAGAATAAAAGAAAGTTGATAAGTGTGACCTAGTTCTATATGCTCAAGATCAAAATAGTAAATGGTATGTGGAGAGTGGCTACACTAGACATATGACAGGGGATAAAAGTAAGTTTGTATCCCTAGATTAAAATAAAACCAGAAATGTCGCATTTGGAAATTATTCAGCAAGAAGAATTAGAGGAAAGAGTATATTCAGTCTAAATAATGGCAGAGGAAAGGCCTAGGATATATTGTTTATATATGTGTGATAAAGGTTGTGATGTTCTCTTCAAAGCTAAGGATTGTGAAATTAGGTCAACAACAACTTCTAAAGTTTTGGATAAAGGAGTTTCAATAGAAAATAATGTATATATATTGAAGGGAGATAATGAAGAGTGTTACATCAACAAACAAAATGACTCTTGTCTATGGCATAGGATATTGGGGCATATAAATTTTGATCACATCATCAGGCTTCTTAATATTAAGAGAGTAGTTAAAGATACAACAAATATAATGAAACCTCAAAACCATACTTGTAGAAAGACCCAAGCTTCATTCAAGGTTGAGAATATGTTTTCAAGTAGTAAGCCTTTATAGTTAGTACTTATGGATTTGTGTGGTCTTATTAGAATATAAACACCAGCAAGAGAAAAATATTTTATGCTGGTAATTGATGACTATTCTAGATTGACATGGGTAGCATCCTTTAGAAATAAGTCAGAAGAATTTGAGAAGTTCAAAATATTTCATATGAGTTTGCAGACTTTTGTGATGAACTTGGCATAAAAAGGAAGTGTATTATTGCAAACACACCACAATAGAATAGATTTACAGAGAGATAGAATAGATCTAATCAGCAAATGGCCAGAGCTATGGTGCAAGAGATAAACACTCCTCAAACCTATTGGGAAAAAGAAGTACATATAGAAACTCATATGATCAATAAGGCACATCTCAGACCAAATTGTGAAAAGACACCATATGAATTGTGGAAAGGTAAGTCATCTTCAATCAAACATTTTAAATTGTTCAGAATGAAATGCTATATCAAAAACAACGATGAAAAATTAGGAAAGTTTGATACTTGATCAGATGAAGGAATATATTTTGGATACTCACCAAAATGTAAGGGATATAGGTGTTATAACAAAAACTACATAAAATCATGGATTGTATATATGTAAGGTTTGATGAAAAGATGCCTGATAAGAACAAGAACACAAGTTTTATCAATCCTACATATCAATGCAAAAGAATCACTTGATAGACATATAATTGAAGATACTAAAGGAGTTCAAACAAGGAGAGAACTTGCAAAGAAAACAAAACATACACATATTGTTATTTAGTCATAGATTGAACCAAGGAATTTTTTATGAATAAAGTAAAGACAAAAATTGAATAGATGTTATAAAAAAGGATTTATATCAAATTGAAAAGAACAAGACTTGGGAACTAACACTAAGACCAACTGGAAAGAATGTCATTGGTACAAAATGGGTGTTAAAAATAAGATGAATGAATAGGAAGAAATTGTTATAAACAAAGCCAAACTAGTATGCAAAGGTTACTCTCAATTAGAAGGTCTTGACTATGAAAAAACTTTTGCACGAGTGGCGAGAATGGAGGCAATTAGGATGTTTTTTCCTTTGATGTCTATAATGATTTCAAGGTGTACTAAATGCATGTAAAATCTAGTCTTATGAATGGAGAACTTGAAGAGGAAGTCTATATGGAACAAACTGAGGGATTTATATTATGAGATAATCCTAATTATGTATAAAAGTTAAAAATGCATTATATGGTCTTAAACAAGCACGATGGGCATGGTACTCTAGGATGGACACGTACCTTCAAAAATAGGGTTTCAAGAGAGGAGGAGCTAAAAGTAATATGTACGTAAAGGCCAATGAATATCAACTCTTAATTGTGGTTGTGTATGTGGATGATATTATGTTTGGAAGCAACAAAGAGTATCTAGTAAAATGGTTTTTTGAAGGGATGAAGTCTGAGTTCAACATGTCAATGATTTGAGAACTTACCTTTTACCTAGGGTTGAAAATCCTACAAAATTCAGGAGGGATATCCATTTATCAAGAGAAATACCTAAAATATATGTTGAAAATGTTCCAAATGGAAGACTGTAAACCTATCTCAACCCCTATGGAAATTATATGCAAGTTATGTGTAGATGATGAATCACCTGATGTTGATTAGAATTTTTGTATATTTATGATAGGTAGTTTTCTATACCTAATAGCTAGACCAAATATAATGGTGGCATATGGATTAGTGGCCAGATATCAATCAACACCTAAATAGAGTCATCTACTAGAAACAAAAAGGATATTTATATACTTGAAAGGAACTACAAACTATGGATTGTGGTAACCAAAAGGGAAGAAATTTACATTTACAACATATAGAGATGCAGATTGTGCTAGTTGTTTGAATGATAGAAAGAGTACGAGTAGTGGTGCATTCTACATAAGAGAATCATTGGTTGTATGGTTAAGCAAAAAGAAATCCTCAATATCTCTATGTACAACAGAAGCCAAATACATAGAAGTTGTTGCTTATTGTACACAAGTGTTGTGGATGAAACAAACTCTACAATATATGAAGGTAACTTTCAAAGAACCTATATCTATTCAACGCGACAATACAAATGCAATAAAAATTTCAAGAAATACAGTGCTTCATTTAATGACTAAACATATCCCTATGAAGTACCACTTCCTTAGAGGAGAAGTGGATGAGAAAGTAGTAAATATGGAATAAATACCAACAAAAGAATATATAACTAACATATTTACTAAACCACTTTCTAGAGAACCATTCGAATATTTGAGCAAAAAATTGGGGATAATCCCTACACACTCTTCTCACTAGCTTAACCTCAAAAGAAGAGTGTCGAATACTAAAGAAAATATGAAAAGGAATGCACTATCTAAGGGGATATAATACAGGAGCAATAAGGAGTAAAGAAGAAAAGCAATAATCATGTGTCGAGATTTTGAAGTAGTCAAAGGAGCAACAGAAACAAAGGACCAGCCTATGATTGCAGTATCAAGTTATCTTCATTATGAAAAAAAAAGATCAATCAATTTTATCACTGATAGGTTCATTATTTATTAAAAATTTCTTATGCAAAAACGTCTATATAACATGTCAATAAGTATTCTCAAATATACATAGTCTAGTTTAGCCATTGCATATCTAGTCAAATCATATTGAAGGTGAGCCTAGCTCAATGCATATTTTCATAATTATAATTTCTCAAAAATTCTCCAGCCTTTGAATAATATGAAAAGGTATGTACAATGAATCAAAGTATATTACTTTAACTCATGTATTCAATTGATATTATCTGACCTATGAAGAAATCAAATCCAAAGATTTCTTCAAATATGCATAGTGAAAGAAAATATGTTGACACCAATCTAAGATGAGCAGATTTTATACATCAAGAAGTGTCATGTCTAGTTTCTTAAAGCCTAGATCATGAAGTATCATTTGATTGACATCGAAACCATATTATTTGCAAAGTCCAAATGAAGACACATATTGATGCAGGAGCATCCTGCTCAGAATATTATTGTACATTTGGTTGAATTAGGGAGGTGATGTTTTTAGTTATTTTTAAGAATCTTGTATAAATTGAGTGGAAATCTATGTGTGAGGCTTTCAGTTGTGAAATAGTCTCAACTATGTGAGAATATCAGGGATAATTAATATGTGTAGATCTTGTAGAAATATTAAGGATTATGAGATCCTTGAATAGGAATTAGTTGAGTGATTTATGGAGAAGATTATCAATTCAAAATAATCCATAACTATGTACTTATTTCTATAAATATAAGTTTGCGAGGAAAGTGTGGAAGAGAGAGTTTTTAGACAGATTTATAGTGTTAGATAAAGCTAAGAAAAGGAGAGAATAGATCAGAGCACGAGATGTTCTATACATATATGTAAATACTTCATGAATGAAAGAGTTTTAGTGTTTAAAGCTTGTTTCGGTGTGTTTATTTTATTATGTGATTGATTCTTTAATTGTAGGCTAAATCCTTTGAAATTACACTGAATTGTAAGTAGTCGGATATGTTTTAAGGTCACAAACATATAATTTAGAGACGGGCTAAATGCAGCAGAAGCGCTAAATTTTGGTGGAACGAAGAAACCCCGACAAAAGTCGCGATAAACCCTGGGGTAGATCACAACCGTCTGATCAACAGATCGACAGATCTATGGTCATTGCGTGCAAACAAATGCCGGAGTTAAATAGAGGAGTAAAGTGGTTTTATCAGTGAAGATGTTCATTGAGTGAAGAAAAAGTGGTAAGAGGTCTTTTGAAATTCCAAGCAATTCCATTTATTTGACCGACACGTAGCACTCGGGTGGAGGGAGAAATCCACTTTATCGGGTGAGTAAACATTGTGCAAGATTCCCATCCAGTATTGTTGTTAACCATTAGATCAAATGGGTTTTGATCAACGGTGGAGGATCACCGATTATTTTTTATTGATCGGATGAGCCAACAACCGTCGGATTGAATGGTAAGATTGACGACAGAGAATTAACACAATAAAGGTTGGGAGAAAGGCGGATGCGAGAAGATTATAAACTATTTTTTTTTTCTTTTGGTTCCATGTGTAAAATTGGGTTTTGCCATATTTCGGGAAAA
The DNA here is from genome assembly GCA_031772625.1 of Pinus tabuliformis. Classification (NCBI taxonomy): domain Eukaryota; kingdom Viridiplantae; phylum Streptophyta; class Pinopsida; order Pinales; family Pinaceae; genus Pinus; species Pinus tabuliformis. The sequence continues at coordinate 585,916,976 of CM062815.1, forward strand.
TCGAAGAATTCTGCTATTTTAGCAAAACAACAAAATATAAGGTTTAAACAGAATTTTTAATTGTTTTTAGGTTCCGATAAAGAGTTTGAGGTAAATATTTTAATTAAACAGAAGGTTTAATTAATTTAAATTCCAGATATGTATTTAGGGTCAGTTACGCCCCATCATTAGTGGTATCAAAGCAGAAGGAGATTATGTGTGAGTTATGATTATTTGTCAGCTTTATTCTTTATCATTTTTGTGCAGAGTAGTAAAAGAGGAAGGTGAGGAGATATGCAGCATCCTAGAGCAAGGAGTGCTCATATGGTTCTAGAGAAGAGAATAGAGAAATGCTAACAGACTGAGCTAAGAGGAGAAAAGCTTAGTGAGGCATGTGTAGCAAAAAGGAGACTTGTTACTGCAGAGGCTGATTGCAGCTCACAAGTTCAAGCTGTTAGAAAGACAAAAAAAGCATATGACAAGGAAAATTAGAGGTGCGATGGAAGCAAAGGAAAAAAACAGAGGAGTCAGTTTTAGAATTTGATTGAGGTAAATATTTTCTTTTATTTGAGTTTGAAGAATTAGTGAAATTGAACATGGAGAAACTTAGGCAAGGTTCAAATAAATTTCAGATGAGTCATGAAGAGTGTAGGAAAAGTATTGCAGAGATGAAAGCAGAATTGGATATACTATAGGAATGGTTTCAAGAGAAAGTGAATGAAGGCCGAAGACATGGATGGAGAATAAGGAAATGGGTCAAGTGGAATCTATTACAATAGAAATGGAATGCTATGTTGATGAACAAACTTGAACAAATACATATTGCTTTGTTGGAGAAGGAGAGACTCATAGGAATTGAGTCACAACAAAGAGGATTTGTTGAAAACCAGAAATTCCATGGTGGGAATTTGGTGCTTGAAGCATCAAAAGATACCAAGGGGTCTAGTATTTTTAAAACTAATAGTTTATCTGTGAATGCAAGTAAGGAACTTGTCACTATAGAGACAACTAATGACCATTGTTATGGTTCAAAAGTCTTTTGTGAACCTGAAGGAAATTGGGATGATTGTTCTTCATTCCAAGAAGTTGAGTTTGCATCTCAATTAGAGGAAGAAGTAGCAAACAAAGAGCCAGAAGCCAAAGAAGTTGAGACCAGAGAACCTGTAACAAATGAAGGAAAGGACACCATAGAGAACATCAACTATGTTGATGTGATTAGCAAAGAGGAATTACTCCTAGAGCATGGTGGAGAAAATTGTAATAGATCATCATTGATCCATCCTGTGATCAATGATATACAGAATTTGGTTGACAGTTCGAGTGATGGTGAGCTTTCTGATTTAGCTCTTATTAAGACTACCAAGTCAGCTGATAAACCTATGGGTGTTGATGTAAAGCCAGTTCGAGATTCTTTCAAAGTCTGGAAACCAGGAAAATGGGTATTCAAGTTTAATAATTCTCTGAAGATATTATTCTGTGAATTTAATGCCAGACTACATGATGAAGTTATTCCTTTGAAGGACCATCAACAAAATAGAGTTTGGAATCCTGGAGGATACAAGTCATTCAAACTTGTAGCTGTCACATTACTACAGAAAAGTGACAAACCTCATAGATAGGAGTCTACGACTTTTTTCTACATCGGGAGTCTGATGCGGGAGCATCCTACTCAGAATATTATTGTACATTTGGTTGAATTAGGGGGGTGATGTTTTTAGTTATTTTTAAGAATCTTGTATAAATTTAGTGGAAATCTATGTGTGAGGCTTTCAATTGTGAAATATTCTCAACTATGTGAGAATATTAGGGATAATTAATATGTGTAGATCTCGTAGAAATCTTAGGGATTATGAGATCTTTGAATAGGAATTAGTTGAGTGATTTATGGAGAAGATTATGGATTCAGAATAATCCATAACTATGTACTTATTTCTATAAATATAAGTTTGCGAGGAGAGTGTGGAAGAGAGAGTTTTTAGACAGAGTTAGAGTGTTAGAGAAAGCTAAGAAAAGGAGAGAACAAATCAGAGCATGATATGTTTTGTACATATATGTAAATACTTCGTCGATGAAAGAGTTCTAGTGTTTAAAGCTTGTTTTAGTGTGTTTATTTTATTATGTGATTGATTCCTTAATCGTAGGCTAAATCCTTTGTAATAACACTGAACTATAAGTAGCCGAATATGTTTTAAGGTCACAAACATATAATTTAGAGACAGGCTAAATGCAGCGGAAGCGCTAAATTTTGGTGGAATGAAGAAACCTCGACAAAAGTCATGATAAAACTCGGAGTAGATCACAACTGTTTGATCAATAGATCGACAGATCTACAATCATCGCGTGCAAACAAACTCCGGAGTTAAACAGAGGAGTAAAGTGGTTTTATCAACAAAGTTGTTTATCAGGTGAAGAAAAAGTGGTAAGTGGTCTTTTGAAATTCCAAGCGATTCTATTTATTGAACGACACGTAGCACTCGGGTGGAGAGAGAAAACCACTTTATCGAGTGAGTAAACATTGTGCAATATTCCCGTCCAATATCATTGTTAACTGTTGGATCAAATGGGTTTTGATCAGGAGGATCGCCGATTAGTTTTGATTGATCGGGTTAGCCAACAACTGTCGGATTGAATGGTAAGATCAACGATGGAGAATTAACACAATAAAGGTTGGGAGAAAGGCAGATGTGAGAAGATTATAGATTGGGTTTTTTTTCTTTTGGTTCCATGTGTAAAATTGGGTTTTGCCATATTTCGGGAAAATCGAAGAATTCTGCTATTTTAGCATAACAATGAAATATAAGGTTTAAACATAATTTTTAATTGTTTTTGGGTTCCGATAAAGAGTTCGGGGTAAATAATTTAATTAAACAGAAGGTTTAATTAATTTAAATTCTAGATATGTGTTTAGGGGAAGTTACACCCCATCACATATATACAGGGGATCTGCATTCATTTCAATACATCTAGTTTTTGTGCACTATCTAAATTATCACAAAAAGATCAATCAAAGTTAGAGATAAATTCAAATCACGATTCTAAGTCAACTTTTATCATGAAGACAATCATCAAACTAGTTCTACTATCAGAAGACTAATATTCGATCAAGCTACATTTTTGTATTGAAATCAAAATTTGTGCAAAATGTTTGATGTGTATTTATCATGAAATAAATAAAGCCCTTGAAGCGCATCAACAATATACTTGGACAAAATAAAATTTATTAATAATATGTTGATTAAATGAATATCCATAGTCTCATAAGGATTTGGGCATAACATCACTTCATCATGATCTAATCATGGTTCTAAAACCAAACATTCAAACTCAAAGATGTTTATTCTTAACATGAGTTTATGATAAAAAATCTAGAACCAAAGATCTTAATGTAGAGAACAGACAATGAGTTAGTGTAGAAATTCAAGAAAATAGTGAATCAAAATTCAAAGAATTATTCCTATTGTAGAGACTTAGGTTAATGAAATTTCATTTATAGAAGAAGAAAATATACCATATGTAGAGGACATTATCTATATCTCTAGGAGTGGAGACTACATGCTAGAAAATGAAATTAAAAAAAAGAAGGAAAAGGGTATCACCAATGAAGAAAAGAGTATCGCTAGTGCAAACCATTAAGAAAGGATATTGAATAGCTACAAATGAAAATAATACCAAACCATAAAAGTCAAGAACATTGTGTGAATCAACCATAAGAAAAAAGATCTTGAAAATATTACAAAAGAAAATTGAGAGACTAAACAAACACTTCAACAGAAAATTTGAAATCGCAGAAGCGAAGATCAATGGATTTTGAATGGCATTGATAGAGATATTTTCCCACAATCTTCTAGGACTAAGACAAAATCCTCAGAATGAAGCATTCACATGCATCCAGACACAATGTAGAGAGAGAAAAGAAAAAAATTGACAGCGTAAAGAGAACTAAAGAACTAGGAGAATGGGCATATATAATCTAGAAGTAGGATTCACAAGGATAGAATAAAAAGTATGAGTGTTACGGATGAGTTGATAGTGAAGGCTAGACAGAGAAAAAGGTAGAAGGTAACACAAATAGTAGAAGTATATTTTTTACCATGAAGAATTGACAAGAACAAAGATGGAAAGAGGTAGGGAGACAAAGAGGCACTTTCATACATAGTATTGACAACTTGAATATGATGGAAGGAGGTAGGGAGACAAAGAAGCACTTTCATACATAGTATTGACAACTTGAATATGTTATGATTGTAGGTTGGATTTGATATTTGTACATTGGAAATATTTAATTATTTACATATTTGTGACTATTGTGCGTTGATTGGATTATATCATGTGCATTATGGATGATTACAAAAGAATACATTTTAGCATGGTTTTATGAAGCAAACATGGAGCGTTATGAAGTCCATTGAAATGATGCCTTAATGGTGAATTCTATTCCAATTAATTAATTAATTAATTAATTAATTATATATATATATATATAAAAGCATTGGACATATTAGTATTTATACAATTTAATATCCCACGGTGGCATGCGACATACTACAATGGCATTGGTATTACAAAATGTTGGTTCTTGCATTCATATTAATATATTGTGCAACGTGCATTTAATAATAATGGTAGTGTTAATTAATAGCGACAACGTTCTTATTACCAAGGCTATACTAATATTGGTAACATTGAGGTTGGAATTATAATGGCAATGAGATAATATGACATCGTACAATATAAGTTGATACTATAATATTATGCCATCATATTATGAAGCTTTATGGTCCAGTGTATCATCATTTAATACATTTTTAAACATTGGAACAGTGCGTTGCCAACATTTAATACATTTTCCATTTGTAGTAGTTTATTACCATTGTCATTGGAGCATTGATATAATTAATTCACAGCATTAACATTACGGTTGTAGTGTTGAAATCTAAAGCAGTGTATTTTTAATAGCATATTTAACATTATCATTGTATATTTAAATTAATATTCCCAACATTTGTTGTGTTATGAATCTTTATGCACTACTACATGGGCTTTTTAGGACTTTTTTTGAGACAATAGAAATCCTTTGTCTTAAACATTTTATTTTTTCTTAAACATTTGTCTTAAAAATTTTGGATGGATATGAAGTCATAAAAGATATGGATATGAAGCCATATAAGTTATTTTTCTTAAGACAATAGAATTTTTTTGTGTCTTAAACATTTTGGATGAATATCGCAGGACTTTTCATTGTGGAGGTTTCCATACCGTTTCTAAGATGGTTATGGCAAGACCGCTTGACTTTCCTCTACACAGTTCTTAGCATGGTTCCCGACCACGTAGCATGGTTCCCAACCATAGGGCCCCTTTTCAAAGGAATTCTATCCGGCGTCAGCCCCAAATTGATGTGAAGGTTTTCAGATTGTTTTTTAGATGGTCATGGCGGGACTGCTCGACTTTCCTCCGTGCAGTTCTTAGCAAACTGCACATCTTCGTCGACCATAGGTCCCCATTTCCAAAATAATTCTATTAGGCATCAGCCCCAAATCGTTGCAGCCACTCAAAGGTGAGCATGCGCCTGCTCACAATTTAGCGGAATTCCCATTTACTTGTGTTGCTATCTGCGTTGCATGTTGGAAGAAATGCATTTGTCGAATCAAATATTTAGCGTCTTAGCATCAAATCCTGTCATAGACAAGAACAAGTCTTATCAGGTATGTTAGCCTCCTGCTGCAGCAGGTATTCATCTTTCATGATCGACATTTTTACATGCCAAATATGTCATACTCTGCATGCTGCAATGTTCCATATTTGCTACAGGGGCCAAAGAAGAGGCCATGAGAGTGTGCCAGTCTAAATGCCACTGCTGTATTCCAATTTTGATGAGTTAATCCATTTTTGAAGAATTTTCTGTTAAGGGAAGTCCAAACAGTTTAATCTTGGATTCCCTAGGTTTCAATTGCTTGTTTTAGAATATAGAGAATGAATATCTGTCTAAACAGCTTAATCTTGGCAGATTTGTAGATAAGTAGAGAAACAAGGGTGCTCAACAGCTTAATCTGAGCCCCTGGATGCAATAAGTGTAGATTTAGATAGGAGGGCAGTCAAAAGAAAAAAGGATAATCAGGGTCTGCAAGTCCAAGTGCACCCATACAAAAAGAAGAAAAAATGCTAGGTAAGTAGGATGGGTAGGTAGTTTTGTGGTTGCAGAATCAAGCTATGTGATCCATTTCAGTTTTCAAGTGTTATATCCATTGAGATCACAGGTACAGGGCAATTTTCCATTTGGAGGAGCTCAAGCGAGGCATGTCTAACTCCCCCTTCTTCTTATTCCCCAAATCACTCACTAACTTCCCCTAAAGAGGTCAAGATTTGCTTGATACCTCTTAGATTTATCATGTTCATATCATTTGCCTTGGTAAAGATCTGCTTTACTCAAGGAATGTTCATACTTCCTCTACAAGTCTCATTTCTCCTTAATAAGCCTAAGATCTCTAAACTTAGCGCTTTCTCATCACATTTCATATTAACTACTAACTCTATTATGTAATTCCCTATCTATTTCCCCTCCCCCTACTACAACTATGCTAAATATCTCCCCTATGTACATACCCCCATCCCCTGGCACTATAGCCCTGTAACATCTGTTTGGGGAAATGCTGAGTTCATTTGGGGCTTAGCATTAGCCCTCCGCGTCCTAACCCTGGGATTAACTTAACATTTGGTTAAAGTTAATAACCTCTTTCCTCACCCCTTTACCCATAACATTTCATCATTTTTACCCTCTCGCAGCTACACTTTCGGGTTTGGTTTAAAAGTTTTGATTAAACTATACCCCCGGCGCACAAACTATGTAAAACCCACAAACCTAAAGTTTGAACCCCGCCATATTAGCAAATGATTTAAATACTCGGCGGGCCCCTCAGATTATCGTGCCCGCAGCTCCGCGCTTCGTCAACCCTTCGATCCGCCCTCCCATATCCAACGGCTCACGTGCATTTCGGAGCTGCCCCGACGTCCGACGCTTAGCCTCCGATAGGCTAGTGGTTTCTCCACCGTACCAAAGACGCATGTCTCCACGCGATTGCATCGGAGCCCCTCTGACAGATACCGCTCTCATACAGAAGGCGGTCCAATGAAACCACAAACCGCCTTTTGTCTCTCTGTCCTTACCCCGCCACCAGGTCAGCGCCACGTCACCTCTGCATCGCCCCCCCACTGTCACGTGTCACTGCCACCTCATCACCTTGCCGTACTGCCACTCACCCCGCCGTACTAGGACCCACCGCTGACGTCATACTGACGTCATCACCAAAAAAGGGCGCGAAGCGCGAAATTTGCAGCAAAGGATGCCCGAAATGAAAAACCGAGGCAGTTTTCGATGCGCGATTAGCGCTAATCGCGCATCGCTAAGAAAAATTGACCAAAATGGAAGCCTCTCACGGCTCGGCTACCTACAAAACCCAAAAATTCGCAATTTAACAGGATTTCTTCATGTATATGCATATTCAGATTGGCCAGTGCCGATATCATTCCAGAGGTCATGAAAAGCACTTGCAGCAGCCATTTTTGCCTTGAAAGGGCAAAGAGGGGGCGATGTGACAGTTTCAGACACAGCAAGGGAGAATAAAACAACCCAATTCGATTGAGAAAGAATATCTGAGGAAAGATGAAGCCCTGATTAAATCAAAGAGTATCAGTGAAGCGGCAAAGAGTATCAGATCGGCAAAACCAAAGTAGGTGAACATTAAAGGCCCCCAAAGCAAAGTCAAAGAAAGTGGTGAAGCCATTTAAAGCTTATCGGATCGAGATCAGTGCACATTAAAGCCACCTAGAAGCAGCGGAACCGCCTCACTGCACCAAGCCACCAAGGACACCATATTAACTCATTTTGATACAACTGCCTCCAGCGCAGCTCGAAGATATTTTCTTGCATTAAGTTTAGGACAAGATTAGGTTAAAAACTTGTTTTCCTCAGACCTGTTTAAGGTCGGCTAGAATATATATTTTTGGATATTTTTCTCTATATAAACCACCCTAATTCACTGTTTAGGGGGTTGGTAGGTTGATTCACTCCAAGAGAGACTCGAACTGTATATCTAATATTTTCTATAATCAAAGACTGCTTACAAGCTTGGAGAATGGACTGTTTGTTGTGTTTAATGGTTGAAGAGTGACTGTGGAATTCTTGTGCTGTTACATGACTCAATAAGTGCTTCTTACCTCTGTTTTCCATTCATAAATGCTCATATCATCCATGTATTACCTTCTAAGTTGTAGAAAGAATGATTAGCTTAGAATTTTCTTGGCTGCACTCTATGCTCAGTTTCTGTGACTTCTTTATGTTTTCCTCTGAATTGGCTATGAAATATGAATTCCTTTTGGCTCATATTTCCCCTAATTCACCCATGTATGACAGTTATCTAGGAATTCTTAACTGCTCCTAGATAGAGCTCATTCACCTTCCCTCTGTTAAGCTGAATGAGAGATTCTTAGTTGCCTCTCATTCCTTAGCCTTCAATCCATCTCCATTTAGCTTGAATGTTGTTTTATGTGTAGCTATCTTGCTCCATATTCCTCTTGTGACCAAGAAAACGCACCAGCAGTCTTACTCCATGACTCCATGCCCAATGGTTTGAACTTATCACACTATGCATGCCTCTCTGCTTGAAGGCATCATCCTTCCCACCACAACTTAAACAAAACTCATGTGCATCATAACTAGCCTAAAATCATCATCAACAAAGCTAAATCCTAAAGAGAGAGCCCTCTCTGACTGTTGGTAGGCTAGGACCTGCAGTCCAAAGATTGGTTTGTGGTTACCTCGGCCGTATTCCCTTAGGAGTCAAAGGGAACAACCTGAGTGATAACAAGGTATACTAAATCCTATTCTCTATATATGCCATGTACAAGTATTTTTTACTTTGGAGTTCTAGCTGTTCGTTTTAGAGGAGAATGGGTTTCATACTTGTGAACCCCTTCTCAAATAAGGTTGATTAAAATTGTTTCATTAGATTTTTAACTCTTAACAGAATTTCCTCTTTCAGGTTTTCATTTGGTGACATTCTTTTTTAGGAAACCATTCATCTATAGGACATCAAACTTGCGGTGGATGTGGGGTTTTTGACCAGGTATCAATCTTACCTTTCCACTCCTTTATGTTCCTTGGTACTCAAGTGATTTGGGTCCTTTTGTTATTACATGATTTTGTTGGATTGTCTGCTCTTTGGAACAGTCTCTTCCACTTGGCCTGAAACTTGCAGCTAGGGTTTACTTCACGCGGTCAGACTTAGTTTGCTGTAACACGGCAAGCCTACCACTAGTACGCTACTATATCAGACTCCAAAATGTTTTGGTGGTAACTTCTGCGTTATGGCCCCTTCACTTCAAAAAAGTGACTCAATTCTTTATCACCAAGCCCTCTGCACTTCCGACCTCTCTTCCCTTATGCATAGTGTTCTTCTGGACCACATGGGGATCAACAAAATTTCAGCTAATTCTACTCGAATACCACTTGTTCTGTGAACACACTACAACACAAACAAGGATCGAATTTAAAACTCCAAAACATTTCTTAGTTCCATTCTTTCTCTCCTAGTCCCTTCTACGCCTTTTTGATTTCTCCGTAATTTAAAAACAGTTGAACTTCTTACTGAACGGTTGGGGCAGATCGAATTGCAATTGAAAGGAGAGTGCGCCAAATCAAGGTGTTTCGTACGAAAGGAATGGAGTGGTTGATCTAAAAAAGGTGAATGTATAATGCATGGGAGCGAGATCTCGTAAACTATTTTGTGTGGAAGTGTTGTGATAATGTCTCTGGATATGCCTCGTTTATTCCTCATTTGTTAAGTTAGTAAGGAAGCTCAGATCTCTGGATGGCATCAGTTGTTCTCATTCTCTCCATCAAATATAAAAACTAGCATGGCTGGGCTATGAACACTATGAATAGAAGCCTACCTTCCTGATCATTTGGGTAGAAATCATTCATATGTTCCCGGAGAGGTTCTAAGGGAAGAGGTTTATGGGAATAATTGCTTCAAAAATTGAACTGTTGAAATTGTAATTTCAACTGCCGTAATAGCTGAACAGTGCCGCGTCACTTATTTCCGGAAAACCGCCAGTACAGTTCCTTGCACCACCTTTCACGCAGAGTGGTTTTTCCTTCGAGCACTCCGATCACACCGACTTGCTGCCACGCATCCAGAGTAAGGTCTCAAAACCGCCCATCCCCTGGAATGTAAAGATCGGCGAGAAAGGGCCTTCCGATATTGACCATAGCCGTCTGATTTCTGAGGGTAGATCAACGGTTATGATAACGGGAGCATGTTTTGTTTTAATGCAACGTACATTGCAGTTTGCAGATTGTACATATGCTCCAGAAATTAATTTATCACCATACCGAAGTAATTGAGGAAATTTACTTCAGTTAGTGAATGTTGGTAAAACATTCAATTTTCTTTAATGCACATGAGTTGCTCGTTTTAGGGTAAGAGTAAAAACAAAGTTTTTGTTGTTGTTCTGGAGTAAGGTATGAAATGAAATGGGCGCAACACTGTGAACAGAAGTGTGCAGCAGCGCAAAAGAAAAAAATGCACAGTAGTGCAGAGATTGAAAATTGTAATGTAATGTGAGGGAAGCGTGCAGTGAATATACACAACAGTGTAGTTCGTTGAAGAAATGGGAATCCACGCAGCAGCATGAGGTAGTTTTTGTTGTTGAAAAAAATGTGGAATGTGCAGCAGCACAAGTATATTGTTTTGAGAACGCATATGAAATCCAAGGGGGAGCACGTAGTTGTTTTATTGTGAAAACAAAAGGGAAAGAACGCGGCAGCGCGTATGTGTAATTTCCACACAGCAGTGTGTTGATCTCTCCAGCAGAGACAAAAGTTTTATTTTGTAATGCAACAGCATGAAGATTTTTTGTTGTTGAAGAAACGAAATGTAATGAGGAGAAGGGAAGCACGCATCAGTGCAAATCATGAAATCTTTCACACAGCAGTGAAAAGGGCAATTGTGAATGAAACAAGAGGATTTTTTTTCCTTTACAGCAGTAAATGTAAGATTTTGTTTTTACAGTAGTGAATGTAAAATATTTTTACACACAGCAGTGTAAAATCTGAAATGGAGGCAGAGTAATTTTGTTTTTGGTGGAAGTTCTTGGTGAATCCCTTTGTCAAGAGGAAGATGCTTTTCAACACAGTCTCCGGTGAATCCCTCTGTTAAGAGGAAGACCTGTTGTCTTTGGTGAATCCATCTGTCAAGAGGAAGATGTTTTTCAGCATAGACTGGTGAATCCCTCTATGTGAGGAAGACGTTTTGTAACAGTTGGTTTATTGTAAATGAATAGAAGTTTTTTTTGTTTGTTGCTGAAACTTTATCTTCAACAAACTGAAATTCTGTCTACAGCAAGATCCTGTGTTGTAAAACAAATTATTATCCTCTGTTCAAGTGATTTTTGTTTGTTGTTATGGAATTATCAGAAATTCCTAGCAGAGTATCATTCTCTGTGTTGTGTTTGTTTTGTTTTTGGAATTTTAGCAGAAAAATTCCCAACATTATATCAGCTCATTGTTCTCTGTTCATTTTTGTTTGAAATTACCCTGAAATTTCCAACATGGTATCAAAGCTTGTCCAGGCTCTTTGAAGGTGTCAAAGGAGCTGAAGGAAGGTTTCTGGCTGCAACAGCTTCTCCAGCAGAGTGAAGTCACAGTCAAAAAATCCAAGGTATTTCTCAAGCTAATTTTCTATGTTGCTGTTGAAGAAACAGTCAGTTATTTTAAATACATAGTCAGGTATTTGAAGCATAGTTAAGAATGACGAGGTCAAAGAAGAAAGTCTCCAATCCTCCTAAGAATGTGTCTCCCTCTACTACTAAAATAGAAGACAATCAATTTGAAAGCATTCTATTTGAGGCTCCAAGGTTCAATGGGAACTTTAATATATGGGAAGTAAAAATGAGGACTTTCTTACAGTATGAAGGATTTGAAATTTGGGAATCAGTGATTGATGATAGCAGGATGGATAGAGAATCCAAGGAGTGCAATGCAAAAGCAACAAATACAATCTTGAATGGGCTACCTGATTCTGTAAAGAAGAATCTTGGAAAATATTCATCAGCAAAGGATATATGGGACAAACTTCATGACCTTCACTCAAAGGGAGCACTGACCATGACCATCAGTCAAGAAGGAAATTCTGAACCCATCATAGAAGCTGAAAATGAGAAGTTTGACCTCATCAAGCTTCAAGTACAAGAAAGGGATGAAGAGCTCGCTAAGCTTAAGAAGGAACTTGATCAAAGCAAAATGAAGCATCATGAAGAAGTCATATCCATGACAAATCAATTGAATAAAGCAAAGAAGCAGGAAGATACCTTGTCAAGTCAACTTGAACAAAGGCACAAGAGAGTGAACAAACTTGTAGAAGAGATTGGACAGTACAAGGTAGAGGTCTCCTCCCTTAAGTCTCAATTACAAGAAGCCAGGAAATAGACACAAGAAGCTGAGAAGAGAATGGAAAGCAGTCAAGCAAAGAATGAAGAAATGAAGTCAGATATCATCTCCCTTAAAATAGTAGCAGCTGAAGCTACTCGTAGCAAGGAAGAAACTGAGGAACAACTTGCAAAGAAAAATAATGAATGTGAAAGATTGGAAGAAGAGATTGTCCTCCTCAGAAAAAAGGTTGAAGGGATGAACAAAATCATGAAGAGCTCTCAAGCCTTGGATGACATGCTCAGCTATCACAGATGTCCATCTGATAAATCAGGACTCGGGTATGCAGGTGAACCCTCAAACAAGAATGAAAATGCTTTAAGCAAAAGAGATGTGAAGAAGCCAAAAAGAAATTGTGATTCTCCTAGTTCCAACAAAGGCAAGGAGAAAGATCAAGGCTACAATAGAAGAAATCCTATTCCAAGAAGAAATGTAGATGATGTCAAAGAGGCAAGAGGCAATGGTTATCATCAAAGGATCTCAAGGCAGAAAGGCTTCAGAAGTACATCAAGGAAACCTCCATCTCCCAGGTACCAAAGTTCATTTTTTGGTTATTGTTATTCTTGTTCAAACTTTGGTCATATGGCAAAAGACTGTAGAGCATTTCATAGAGATAGATGTTATGGTCTCCGACAACCTCCAAGAAACAATTTTACAGGAAGAAATCATGAAATCTTATTCATGAACAATGTAGAATGTTTCAAGTGTCATAACATTGGGCATATGGCACGTGATTGTAACTTAACATGGGCTCCTACACAAGCTAGACCCATGCAAAAGAAGAAAGTTACACAAGTATGGAGAAGGAAGGAAATACAGTCCGAAAGTCCTTCGAGCTCCCCAGCCAATCTAAGTTTCTTTTGAGAAGACTTTGCCGAAAGAAGATGATGCATACACTTAGGGGGAGCCTGTAATTCTTGATCATTATTGCTGAACTAGATTAACAGTCATTCTTTGATGAAGATCTTCTTATAGGGGAGAGATATGGAATTAAATCTGCCATAAGAGCAGAGAAGAAAAGGTTGCAGGATAGCTTGGAGATGCAAAGATTGGAAATCTTGCCTGAGGCAGAGAGAAAGAGGATATTACATGATTGGAGCGCCTGAGCACAACAGTGAAAGCGATGAAAGGAAAGCTGATACGAATAGGCAGAAAAGTTGTGAGTTTTTGAGGAAATGTTTGGGTATGACTGATAACCCAGCAGTTGAAATTAAAGGGGAGTGTTGAAATTGTAATTTCAACTGCCGTAACAGCTGAACAGTGTCGCGTCACTTATTTTCGGAAAACCGCCAGTACAGTTCCCCGCACCACCTTTCACGCAGAGTGGTTTTTCCTTCGAGCACTCCGATCACACCGACTTGCTGCCATGCGTCCAGAGTATGGTCTCAAAACCGCCCATCCCCCGGAACGTAAAGATCGGCGAGAAAGGGCCTTCCGATATTGACCACAGCCATCCAATTTCTTAGGGTAGACCAACGGTTATGATAACGGGAGCATGTTTTGTTTTAATGCAATGTACATTGCAGTTCGCAGATTGTACATACGCTCCAGAAATTAATTTATCACCATACCGAAGTAATTGAGGAAATTTACTTCAGTCAGTGAATGTTGCTAAAACATTCAATTTTCTTTAATGCACATGAGTTGCTCGTTTTAGGGTAAGAGTAAAAACAAAGTTTTTGTTGTTGTTCTGGAGTAAGGTATGAAATGAAATGGGCGCAGCACTGTGAACTGAACTGTGCAGCAGCGCAAAAGAAAAAAATGCACAGCAGTGCAGAGATTGAAAATTGTAATGTAATGTGAGGGAAGCGTGTAGTGAATATACACAACAGTGTAGTTCGTTGAAGAAATGGGAATCCACGCAGCAGCGTGAGGTAGTTTTTGTTGTTGAAAAAAATTTGGAATGTGCAGCAGCACAAGTATATTGTTTTGATAACGCATATGAAATCCAAGGGGGAGCACGTAGTTGTTTTGTTGTGAAAACAAAAGGGGAAGAACGCGGCAGCGCGTATGTGTAATTTCCACACAGCAGTGTGTTGATCTCTCCAGCAGAGACAAAAGTTTTATTTTGTAATGCAGCAGCATGAAGATTTTTTTTGTTGAAGAAACGAAATGTAATGAGGAGAAGGGAAGCACGCATCAGTGCAAATCATGAAATCTTTCACACAGCAGTGAAAAGGGCAATCGTGAATGAAACAAGAGGATTTTTTTTCCTTTACAACAGTAGATGTAAGATTTTGTTTTTACGGTAGTGAATGTAAAAGATTTTTACACATAGCAGTGTAAAATCTCAAATGGAGGAAGAGTAATTTTGTTTTTGGTGGAAGGTCTTGGTGAATCCCTCTCTCAAGAGGAAGATGCTTTTCAGCACAGTCTCCGGTGAATCCCTCTGTTAAGAGGAAGACCTGTTGTCTTTGGTGAATCCCTCTATGTGAGGAAGACATTTTGTAACAGTTGGTTTATTGTAAATGAATAGAAGTTTTTTTTGTTTGTTGCTGAAACTTTATCTTCAGCAAGCTGAAATTTTGTCTGCAGCAAGATCCTGTGTTAAAGATCCTGTGTTGTAAAACAGAGTTTTATCCTCTGTTCAAGTGATTTTTGTTTGTTGTTCTGGAATTATCAGAAATTCCTAGCAGAGTATCATTCTCTGTGTTGTGTTTGTTTTGCTTTTGGAATTTTAGCAGAAAAATTCCCAACATTATATCATAGCATTGTTCTCGATTCATTTTTGTTTGAAATTACCAGAAATTTCCAACATGAACATGTTTATTTCATTTTTAGTTGTTTCTATAAGCCCACCCACCATTACCACAAGTTTCTCGAAGTTCCACCACTAGATACTTATTCATCCCATTGCCTTCTAATCAAAGTCCACCTATACTTAAGTTGCTCCTATTTCTCTCCCACTCATCTCATTCCATTCTCTGAATCACGTTTTTGTACGTCTGCCGCTAACAATGACTGGGAACTAAACATGGATTCAAGTCTATTGATTGATATTCCTACTCATTATACTTTCCTACTCTTTCAAATAATTTCAATTTTCCAAACCCAATCTAGTGTTAGCATAATAATGGTTGATTTTCATCACTTCTTCTTAGGGCGTTAGCTCAGGGTGTATGTTACCTACCTATCTTCATTCTTCACAATAATACACAAAATTTATATGGTAAAACACTCATAGTTTGTCAAGGAAACTCACTTTTTTAAGGTGCATATGTGCGTGGATAAAATACTTCGGTCATTTACTAAACAATGTTTACAACTTACAGTAAATGAATTTAATCGTTGGATGTCTAAGCCCACCTCCGTGTTCCAAGCCCTAAAACACTGCCATGTGAAAACCCGCGATGTTGTGACAAGACTAAAATAGCAGATTGTTATCTGAGGTCCTCAAGACCAAGGCAGAGGCATAATTATCCTCAATTTCACAATCTAAATTCACTTGGAAAATGACAAAACTACAATCAAATTCAAAAGGAATATAGGCCAATGTAGCTAGTTGAGAATACATGAAGTGCAAATTGCTGTAAATTTATGATTAACTTACTTCACATCCCATTTTCTCTCCGTCTTTGTGGTCAGAGCTCACTCATAACCTTGATAATCCTTATACAAAGTTCATAAAATTGTTTTTTACAAGGGGTTTAGAACATCCTAATATGCCTAGAAATTGGCATTAACCTAAATAGACAACACTCGTTAATGGAAATTTTGCGGAACATATTGAGTTTTTCAAGTATGTTCAACAATTTTACGAAGTTTATACACTATATTGTCATGGTTGAGGCTCACACCTCAGAGAAGTGTTTTGGGAGAGATGTAAGAAAGCGCTGACGTGAAATAATAATGACAAATAGCAGATTCAGCTCTTCATCTGCCAAAGTAATGAACTATAGTGATTGCCCAGAGTCAGTGTAGGGATTAGCCGATAGAAAGCCTTCCCTTTTGGATATGATTAAAATATGCCCGGATAGAATTTGGTTGTGTTGTAAGAAAGTTTATATAATAACCAGTGAAAATTTTAGGGGCTAATATTAGTAGGTGGGCTAAAATTCCATGCTTTTTCAAAAAAAATATTCACCAATTTCCCATTTTTATAAAAATGCTTTCACCCAAATTTTATATTATAAAATTCTTTTACCTTAGAAATGGCCAATATTATATATTGTCTAATATAAAATAATTAAAAATATAAACATTTTTACAAAATTATCATCAAACATTTTGAAATCCAAGGTCGTTAAAATTTAAGATAAAATTGCATCTTTAAAATTTTCCCTAATAATAATATGATAAAGAGATAAGTTATCATCTCCACTAATGCATGGATTTCATCTAGTATGTGATTGTTAAGGGTTTTATTTCTAAGCTATTATATTTCTTTTTGTTAAAAAGTTGTTGTTGGAATGACTCTATATTATGACTATCTCAATATTATGTTGTGGTGGTTGTTGAACCTTAATTCATTCTAATAGGTTAAATTTTGCACCCATCACATGAATATTTTCCTCAGATATTGTATCTTTTTTCTTCGAAACTACCAACATGCACATTTTCCTAGTAATTGTTATCTAGCATCTAGAATTTGGCAAGGCCTTTGTTAAGATGGGAGCCTTCATGTGTCTTTGTTAAGATGGAATATGACAGCCTTTCTTTTCCAAAGAGGTTGTGAAAGTATGTCAACGCATACTCGGTGGGTAAAGATTACCTTCACATCCTTAATTGAATTATTAAGAATCTACACATTCATAATGCTTCTCTATGAGAAACATAAAGCCAATATTACGGCGATGAATAATATGTTCTCTTCCTTTCTTTTTGTTTTTCTCCCTCAACTTAGCTTGTATAGATCTCTTACAAAAATGCTCATCATAGTGTTTCACCGCATGGAGGTTGATTCGACCATCCCCCTACAACCCATTGTTGTGGTTGGCCTCATGGAGCACACAGAGAAATCCAATTCTAATGTTAATAATACTCTCTTTGTACATAATTTTATTTCTATAGTCACGCAGGATATCGATGAGGTTTTTTATCCTTCTCCCTTGAAATCAATTTGGGGCCATGATGTATATTATGATGGGAAATCCCTTCTTGGGCCATGATGCTGCATTTATTGTTAACAACAATGTTAAATTTCCTCCCTATATCCTCATAAAAATATATGAATTTTAATACAACTAAATTATATTATGCCAATTTTATGATTATTCCATCTAGATGTACTGCCCATGAGCATCTTCCAATTTGGAAATTGGATCTGCTATGAAAAAAATTCACATTAACTAGTGTGATATTAAAAGCTTTCAACCTTTAGTGTTTGGTAAACCTACCCTTCAATAGCAGATATCTAAAAATGAGATATAAAAAAACATGGTAAATACTCCAAGTAAGAATATTTAGTGTCACCATGTATGGCTAATTCTTAAACACCCCAGAACCACTTCAAAACAAATATCTAGAATCTTTCACATCACACACTTCCTAGGATTGGTAGCTTATATATACACATTGCAATAAATTACTCAAGTTTTATGCCTTGTCAACCTCATTTAAAGATAATATAAACTAGGAATAAATAAGGACACATACTCCAAGTTCAAGTGATGTGCAACAATGAATCCAATCCAGTTCATACAATGATTGGGCTTCAAAGTTAACATCTATTGTCTTGTTTCCACAAATCCTCACAAGTCTCACATTTTTGCTTGTAGATGTCTTCAATTAAATAAACACTGAACACATGTAATATCTATGGAGAAATGTCTACCCTACATGCACCTAATTTCATAGAATCTTCCATCGTCAAAAAAAATACAACAAGGTACATAATTAAATGAACACAAAAAACAACATGAAGACAAGATGTGAGCCTAAAAGTAAGATGATAAAAACTCTAGATATGTCCCTGAAACATTTCAAAACGTTATTTTATCCTTCTTTATACAAACAAAGCTTACTAACATCTATTAAAAAATTAAAAGCATGTTTCTCATCTTGAAAGTTGAAACAAGGGAAAACAAGGTAGAAAGAAAGAAAATTAAGTATTATAATAAAACTATTTGATATGATAGAATTTATGACAGACTAGCCTTCATTAAGCATTTTTTTTAGCAAATACATCTTCTATTTGATTAATGCTAAGAAGAAAATACATCATGAAATATTACCTTTCTAGAAAAAAATTCCCAATGAACATGACTAAGATGTAGATGTTAACAACTAACATAAGATGTTGGTTATGAAAACTTTTTATTCTTTGTGATGCTAGTCTAACTTCCAACGTAATGGACTTCAGTTTTGATTGTAAGGCACAAACAACTGTTATTTGTTAAGAGTATAGAAGATAGAAGAAACACAATTTGAAGGTATTGTGTTAAGAGAATAATTTTGGTTTTAATGTTTGTATCACATTCAAAATGTAATTTCTTTTCTTGGCTCAAAATATAGGAATTATAGTCCGCTTGGGGTAGCTCAATTGGTAATGGCCATGGAAATGAAGTCTCACCGAATTGGAAGTCTTAGGTTCAAATATTGTGCTATCCCCACCTGATCAGGGTGAGAAATTGGACATGATGAAGATGTAGTCCTACCAACCTTATATATGTGTGTGTGTGTGTGTAAGTTACAATTTTTTTTTGTTGCATGATGGCATGACTAGAAATGGAAAAAAGCGACAACTTTCTCTAGTTAAAACCTACTACAGAGTATACATGGCAATGTCCCAAGTCATTCCTTGAAGGTCCACTAAATAAGTGCTAGAGACTGAAACCAAAGAAAAAAATATGGTTATTCAATCCTTTCAGTGTATCAAAGCCTATATTAGAGCCCGTAAAGGCATTATTTCCCTTGCGTATAACTATGGGAGATATCCCAATTTATAAGAAATTGACATTGTGTGAAAAGCCTTTACTATCCACATTGTGTGTATGATGTATCTCCTTTCTAACTCAAGCTAGGCATGGGCTAAGGCATTATACTAGAATTATCTTGATATTTTGTCCAATGGCAGGTTGTTGGGAGATAAAATCTCAACAAAGGGTTGCTTGTACCATGAGAAAATAGTCACATAGCTTAAACGGGCCTAAAGGGTGTGCTTGGGGTTGCTAGCATTCAAAGTTCTTATGCCTTCTCGAGTCAGACTACATTTTAGTGGACCACCTCCCTCCTTTTAGGTATTATTTTATTAACTCCAACATTTCCTAATAGAAAAACACAAGATGAACAATATCATCAAAGATGAAATTTACAAACCATCTGTTTAGGTCACCTAGTTTGAACCACTAATAGGATTGAGGCACAATTTGGCATTCTACACAAATCTTGGTTCTCATAGACAATCTTATTTTCTAATCCCCATAAACACTACAACATCTGAAGCACATGCTTCATATATTCTTGGGACAATTTTGAGTGGCCTCAGGCTTCAATTTAAGACCAAGCATCAAATTCCATGATGGGACATGATATGCTAGCTATGTCATTTACAGAAAAAGAAGTTGGGGAAGAATTTTAATTTTCACTACCCTATCTACAATGACACACAAAATCGATTATATTTCCTCTTTGAGGCATCTTAAAACTCTATCTTTTATTGGAACCTGGACAAGAGATATTTGGAATTGTTTATGAGAGAGGCATTAGATCTCCATACTTCCTAGTTCAAGACACCAATCAGATGATCATATCCTTTTTTTTCAATTAAACCATCAAACAAGTACACTAAGGAGAATAGTAGCTAGTAGCACCATTCCAACAAAGTTCAAAGATATGAGACCCTTGCATAATCACCAACCTAGATCCCAATAAAGGGCTAACCCTTCCATCAACAACTCACTCTCTTGGCACAAAAATTCACACCAAACATCAGCTCTTCTTCGAATACTTTGTGACAATCCTATATCAAAAGTTTTCCTTTCCACCTCATATGTCAAGAGAGACAAATATCCAGAGATATATGGCTCACAGGAATGTAGTGTCCCTTCCTTATCTTCAACAGGCACATACAATGAAGATCAGGATACATTACCTTCCTTTTATATACTCCTCCAGGGCATCACTCCATGGAGTGTTGATTGTCACTTGCAAAGGTTCATGTATATCTTTAGTTTTCAAATGAATTTTTTCTTTTTTTAGATCTTAGTATATATCTTCTTAACATCCTTTTATACAGGAGAAGTCTTTTACTCTCCCAAAGTGTGTTGATACTCTTGTACTTACTAGTCACATTGAGATATTTGTGGTGATTTTCTTAACATTGATAAAATTATCTAAACTCATCTTATCTATTATCAACACAAACACACTACTAATTTGAGTATTATTTTGATAGAGTTGTCTTTATCCATCTTTTAGGATTTAAAGGTGCAATTCCAACCCTTCGTGTGCAAGTGCCCCTAAGTCACATAGAGATACTTGTGGTCATTTTCTTAACATAGATAGAATTATCTTGTCTATTATCAATGTAGACACAATACTCATTTGAGTATTAATTTCATGGAGAATTCTTCCTCAACCTTTTGGGATTTGTAGCTGCATTTCTAACCCGTCATGAACAAATTCCCCCAACCCATTGTCTCTCTCTTTTAATTGTTTTAAGCTGGTATGATAGTAGTTGATTTTCGCTCATCGTGTTCTCACAAAAAATGACAAAAAATGAGATAGTATAAAAAAGTTGGGTTGCAAATTTCAAATCGATATCTGAAACTTTTGGAGTGGAATCCATAGGAACTAATTATATATATGTATTCCTCTCCACAAGTTATATTATTTAAAAATAAAAATTCTTCAAATTAGGGGTTGTAGAGAAAAGTTATAAGTTATGCAGCAACACTATTGGAGGGATATTACAAGAAATTGAGGCATTTTCATTTGATATTTCTCTTGTGATTCCTCTTGTAAATCACTTACTAGTGAGGGTAGAATAGAGGAGCTCTAAATATAATGTTTATCATCTACCAATTCTTGTGGTATTGTAATACCCCTCCATCATTGTAAAATTGTTTTATTTAAGACCGATGTATGTTGGAAAGAATGGAAGAAAATCAATGAAGTACATGGAAACATTTAAATAAATAAATATTTGTATTAATAAAAATATGAATTTAACATACTAAGGAGCGAGATACTTGAAGATACGATTCTTGTCTAAAGTAATTCTTCCATGGTAAAGTTTCTAGATAAAATTATAGATAAAATTAATAGATGGGAGAGAAAGATCCATTAAGTTGCTTAGATGGGGAAAGATGCTAAGTTGGATAAGCATAAAGCATCGTGGGAGATAAAGGCAAGATTCTAAGGAAAATCCTAGGCAAGTGATTGTGGATGACCACAAAAGCGGGACACCGCTAAAGGAAACATCCAACATGGAAGAAAGGTGTGAAATATCAAGGAAAGAATGAACAGAGGTTGTTTATTCTTTGCCAATTACTCTCAGCTCGGGGGGGAAATCGAGGTGAAGTTCATGGTTGGATGGCGACTATGCTCATTTTAGTACGACTTCCATAGTTACTCTGGTTAGAAAATTCTGTGAAATTTTAACTCTGTGACAAATAGAGTGATTATTAAAATGCTTATAGTTATATCTATATAATATGTTATTTATGTAAAGGATTGGATCATTCAGGTTAGGTTTTGATCTAGTAAATTTTAATGTTGGTTAGTGTATGTGGAATGAATAGCTTATTGAGAAAGGATATAATTATGTCATCAATTAGCAAGTTAACAATTATCATAGTAATTTCTGAAGGATGACTTTTGGAAAATTAAGAAGAAAAACCTTATATTTCTGTACTAGCTATCACTCTTTTAAATATTTGTGCATGCTTATTTATGTGAGAAAATTCACTATAGATGACTGAAAATTATGCGATGCAGAGTGTTTAGGATAGCCTATGATGATCAATATCAAAGAGGAGGTATCTTTACGCAGGTAAGTTGTGAAAATAAAATTTGTATGCTTTAGCAGAGAAAAGAAAAAACAAAACTTTAGCTATAAAGCTCGAGAGTAGTGCTTAGGAGAAAATGAAATCTTACATTAAGAATGAGTTGTGATTTTAAGTAAACAATGCGGAAAGACCCAACCATATCAACAATTTTTTGATAATAGGCTTGGAATCCCGATTAGAATTATGTATCTAGATTATTAAGAGAAAATTGGAGAATTTCGTGATCAACCAATTAATCCTGGCTCATTTTAGGAGCAGTATCAGAAAGGGTTTGATACTTTATCTCCATTGACTGGGTAATAGTAGCTAATGTAGCTAGGGTATACAAGATAATAATTTTGAACATAGATAGAAGATCCTACAAGTAATCGAATGGAAGAACCCCATTTTTAGGAACTGATCCGGGCCACCATGGAGGCTGAGAGGGCATGGGAGAATGCCACGTTATTCGGAGAATGGCAAACAACACTGGATGATATGGTTGTAAAGCCATCTTTCCAAGGTGCTGATAAAGAAAGGTCCCGTCACTTATCCCGTAGAGAAGAAAGAGGGGAGCAGAAGGAACAGGGCTTTCATGAGCACCTAAACTGCTATAACAAGACGCAAAAACCTGTTAAAACTACCGCTCCGCCTTCTGCAATCAAGATTGATAGCGTGCATCTGACCGAAAGGATTGAGAGTCTATAGAACCTTGCCCTTATAGGTAGATGGCATTTCCTCGAAATGAATGATGCTGATATGAGGAAGTGGATAGCAATCCATTGGAAGCCAGTGATAGGATATATACCTATTATATCAAACCTTATGAAGGAGTGGTACTGCTTCCATTTTCTAAATGCTGTTGATGCTGAAGCTATTCACAAATGTCCGTGGGTGTTTAAAAGGAGCTTCCTTGCTCTTTATAGGTGGTATATTTGGTTCGACCCACTGAAAACTATGCCCTCAAATAACCTTATATGGGTAAAATTTCCAAATCTACCCTTAGAACTATGGTCAAAAGAAACCCTTGAGGAGATTGGTAATTCTATAGGCAGATTTATCTATGTTGATCCTTGGTGTCTAGGAGAAAAGGATAAAAGAATAGATTGCATCCACATAGAAAAATCGTACAGGGGGGTATATCCAGATCACATCGAGATTGCTTGGAGAGACCAGATAATCAAGCAGAGATTGGACTTCTGGGGCATCCCGTTCAGATGCACAGCTTGTCATAAAACTGGCCATTTAATAAAAAATTGTCCTAAACTCAAGTTTCTTAAAAATAGGAGCCTCAGACAAAAGGTGAGGAGACAGGTCTCATCAACTAGCCCATCCTCCACAGAGTTGCTGGAAGACCATCTCCCCAGATCAACAGCTTCCCCGCGGGTATTGTCACAGGACACCCCTCTGTTTCCAGAAACCAGACCTGGCAGCCTAGGTAATAACAACAATTCTGTGATAAGCAGTCCTATAGTTTTTCAGTGCTCCCCCATTCCAGAACCAAGAGATGATAAAACTATTCCTTCCCCGAGCCCCATGCTCCTCATCACCAACCCCTAATCAAAATCTCTTATCCCATATAAAAGGAAAAGAACCATGTGTGTCTGTCACCCCTGTAAACTCCCCTGCTTCATCCCTAATTAATCCTTACAATAGTGATCTGGACTTTCTTCTCAATCGAAAGTCTCTCGAACTGGAGCCTTTAACTATCCACAAACCTAGGAACCAGGCCTCGCCGATCATTAGCCCGGACTCTGCAATAAATATAACTGTAAGAAAAAAGAATCGGGGTGGCAGCAGGCATTTTAGAGGAAGAACCACTGTTACAGACAACGGGGTTAGAAATCTCTCTCTGGTTGATGTCCCTATTTATGGCATGCCAGATTCACAGCCTCTTAGAGCAAGCGCGGCTGGTGAATCCTCCAAATGACTTTTATTATCTCTATGAATATCAGAGGTCTTGGCGTTGACCCCAAATTTCTAACGCTGAAGAATTTCTTCTACTCTTCCAGGCCGGGAATAATTCTTATCCAAGAAACTATGCACAGTCGCGAAGCCACCATTTCTTACTTCAGGAAAATGCTTCCATCTTGGTATATGGTGGCTACAGAGGCTCGAGGATTGTCAGGGGGTCTAGCAACTCTATGGGATCCTAGGCGAATAAGAGCTAAAGCATATAAATGTTTTGCTGGGATCATCATTTCGGCATCCATCAGGGGCATAGATCTTCCTATTAATATCTTAAACATTTATGCGCCTTATAAAAATAGAGCTCCTTTTTGGGAAAATTTTTCTCATCAGATATGTTTGATATTGAACATCTCTTAATTGCAGGCGATTTAAATGTAACATTGAGTTCGGAAGAATGCTGGGGATTCGGGAAGAAAAAGGATCCACTTGTTGATATCATAAAGCTTGAGCTTCTAAATAAAAATTTGGTGGATATCGTTCCTCCGGAAATGAAGCTGACATGGGTTAATGGCAGAACTGATAAGGCCTATATTGCTAAAAGGATCGATCGATTCCTAGTACACATCAGCATTATAGATCAGATGGGCATGCCTTTTTTAGCAGTGGAGAATGTACTTGTATCGGATCACAGACCTATTCTTTTATCATGGCCGGAAAAGGGTTCCAGAAGGGGATATCCCTTCAAGTTTAACAGAATTCTTTTACAGGACCCAGCATTTAATGAATACATTTCCAATGCATGGAAAGAGCTAACAGCAAAGGCTAAGCTTCCCCCGTTTTTAACATTTAGAGATAAGATGGCAGCAATGAGAAAGCTAGTGAAGAAATGGCAGATTCAAAAAAGGGAGAAAGATAGGCAGGAACTTCAGACAGTCCAACAGGAATTGGATAGCCTTTTGAAATTATCAGATGCAAACTCGTGCTCTTTCAACATGAAATGTAGCATAAGAGAGCTTGAAAGGAAAAAATTTAAACTGCTGAAGCAAGAGGAATCTTTTTGGAGGCTTAAAAGCAGGGCTTTATGGCTCCAGGAAGGCGACAAAAACACTAAGTTTTTTCATAACTATGCAAATGCTAGACATGACAAAAACTCCATATGGAAGATAAGGGATGGAAATGGAGGTCTCGCGGTATCTCAAGATGACATCACAAAGGAGGCTGTCAGTCACTTCAAGAAACAATACAGCAGAAGGAAAGATATTGCCTTTCGGGACATTCTATGGGGTATTGATCTGGTTCCTCAGATGTTTGATGATGAGAAGAATGAGGCCTTGTTCCAGCCAATCACAGAAGATGAGCTACTCGGAATTATGAAGTCCTTCAAGAAAGATAAGAGCCCGGGCCCGGATGGCTGGACAATTGAATTCTTCATCCACTTTTTCGACCTCATTAAACAGGATCTTCTAAGGATGGTGGAAGCGTCTAGGATGACTGGTAACATACACCATATCACTACTTCCACATTGATTGCCCTAATCCCAAAAAAGGGTGCGCCAGAATCTTTTCATGATTTTAGACCGATATCCTTATGCAATATCTCTTTTAAAATCATCACAAAGGTTATTGCTGAAAGAATGAAAGGAACACTGGCCTCATTTTTATCTAGGAATCAACACGCTTTTCTGAAGGGCCGCAATATTTTGGATGTTGTGGCTAATACTCAGGAGTGCCTGTTCTCTATGTCTTCTCAAAATACAGAAGCAACCATCATGAAAATTGACTTGCAAAAAGCTTATGATTGCTTAGATTGGGGGTTTATTGAAAGTCTTTTGGCAAAGATTGGTTTGAGATCCAACTCCATCCAATGGATCATGGCTTGCGTAGTGAATGTCAACTATGCGGTTATTATCAATGGTATTCCTTCTCATTTTTTTCAAGCAGAGAGAGGCTTGCGTCAGGGATGCCCCCTTTCACCTCTTTTATTCATTCTGGCCATGAACTCCCTAAGCATCCACATCAATAAAGCGATCGCCGAAAACAATTGCAGACCTATTAAGATTTGCAGGCACAACTTCATTTCGCACAACCTCTTTGTTGATGATATCCTCTTATTTGCAATGTTATGCAGAACATCATGGACATTTTTAAAGGATATTCTCGAAAGATTCCAAAGAGCCTCTGGGCTTTTTATTAACAAAGCAAAATCTTTACTCTATCACAATGATACCAATTTGGAAATGGTGAATTGGATTTCTCAGCTTTTTGGGATTGAGTCAAGATCGATCAAGGAAGGCCTCAAATATTTAGGTTTTCATCTCAAAGCCAAAGCTTACTCAAGGAATGATTGGCAATGGCTGATAGAAAGATTTTATAAAAAGATATCAGCAAGGGAACATAGATGTCTATCCTTGGTAAGTAGAGTCATCCTTTCTCAATCTGTTTTACTGCAGTTGGCGGTCTTTTGGGCTCATTTATTTTTCCTTCCAGCAAGCATTACTCAAAAGATGACCAAGATCACGGCAAATTTTATTTGGGGTGGAAAATCTGAACAGAGTAAATTCCATCTCTCCAAAATGGACTTTATTTCATTGCCTAAGCATCTCGGGGGATGGGGTTTAATGGATCTAAAGGCTTTTGGGAAGGCCCTATTAAGTAAATCGCTCTGGAGAGGGATTTTTGGGGATGGGCCATGGAGTGATATGGTAAAACAAAAATACATGAAAGGCAAAAGTCTGGAATATTGGTTTAGGACAGGAGCAATTGAAACTAAACAAGGATCTGCCATATGGCTCAGTGTTAGGAAGGTCGAGAAATATTTCTTGAAGAATCTAAAGTGGAGGATTTTCTCTGGAAATAATATCATAATTGGTTTGGATCCTATTGCATGATGTTGGGGAAGCATTTCCATTCCAGACAACCTCATTTTTTCCTTTCACGGAATTGGTTATTTTACATGGGACAAGCTCATTTCTGATTGGAGCGGCCTTACACCCTTATGGAAGGATGCCTCTGATATCGGCTTGCCAGTCGAATTGAGTTCATCTTGGAACAATGTCAAAGATGCTCTAATGGCATGCGGGATTCACCGTGAGGGCCAAATGACCACCTAGCATGGTCCTTGTCCAATGATCATATGACAGCACAAGTAAAAGATATTTATTCTGATATTATTTCTTCAAAGGTTTCGCCTACAAGCTCAAAAATTCCGACGGTTCTCTGGAAATCGGGTTGCCCTCTTAAGATGATTCTTTTCTCATGGTTAGTGTTTAACAATAAGAACCTGACATGGGACAACTTGAGGAAAAGAAGCTGGCATGGCCCAAGCAGGTGTTCGATGTGTGAAGCAGATGAGGAGTCTAATCTTCACATGTTCTTCCAATGCAAATTCTCTCAGCAAATCTGGTATGACCTGGCCATCTCTTTTGGTTTTCCTCATGTTGTTTTTGTTTCTATCCATGCAGCTTTCGAATGGTGGTGCAGGCAAAGGGAGCCTAGGCATTCTCTCATCGTCATTATGCTATGGTGCGCATGGAAATGGAGAAATCACAAAATTTTCAAAGACTCAAAGATTCCCTATAAGTCCATCTTGCATAACATTATTGCAATCTTTGACTCACTCCCAAAAAAGCTGCGCAAATAGTTTGGGCTCGTCTTATGGCTATGGCGTTTTTTTGTCCTCGGTATATATGATGGATATGGTGCAACAAGCTTCTATCAGCATATGCTTTCTTGTGCTTTATTGCTTTGAATCTGGGACCGGTTCTGGATGTTTTGAATATGGTTCATCCTGCTCTCCTCTCATTCTGATATAACTATGTGTCTTCTATTCTAGATGCTTTTATGCACATCTGCTCTTCATGTTTTCGTCTAGTGATGGTTTTGATTCGTGGCTTCACAAGCTACACTTTTTTGTATCCTATCATGGTTTTTTATATTGACTTAATATAATCTATGAAGCTTTTTTCTCTGAAAAAGTATTAATAATACGCGGGTTATTATTGTGTAATCGCTTCACTGCTAACAATAGAATCTAGGTGAAGAGAGGGATAATTCTAATTATAGAAAATCATCGTTATTGCCTTCTTACCCAGCAAATGTAAATCAACGAAATCAAAGCATAGACACTTGGTGTTAAGCATTATATAGTAGCTTACTATTAAATCAAAAATAGATTAGAGGCCCTCTTCTCATAGGGAATATTTGAAATGTACATTAAGTACTAGGCATGACAGAGTCCAACACAGTTAAGCAGCCCAACAATATATGTGATGCATTTTCCAAAGAATATGTGAAACAATGAATATCACCGAATAATAATAATCACCTCAGATGCTAAGTATTTCATTAACGCTATACAATATCAAATCAATAAAAATATTACTACTGAGAGATATATAAAAATGAGTATTTTCCAGAATATACAGAAATATGTATAATTTCCAACATTGGTCAAAGGTATACCATTAAATAAATAATATCTGCATAGCAAAGCATTTGCATTGAAATCCATCCTCAATTATGGATTTAGCAAGGGTTTTTAGTCAAATATTAAAACTAGAAGAAAGTAAGTATGTCACGGAGAGAATAACAAAATAAATAAATATACTCCTTTGAAATACATCTATAACTGTAGGAATGCTACGGGTAACTATTCCATTAAAAAAAAAGGCAATTCCATTTACACCCTTATCGGACTTAGACTTCTTGTGCTCAAGGAAGTCTTGGCCCTAACTGGGAATTTACAAACCAAACCACGAAGCTCAATGTGAGCTTATAAATCCAAAACAATAACGTGAATCCAAGATTCATATAGAGCATGGAACTAAATATGAACAAAGATTCCTCTCCGTAAGTAATTCCTTTGTAATTTAGAAGATCACCGACCTATCACGGAGCAAAGCAACCATTAGACGTGAGAGTGAGGACTGGTTGCGAGGTGCATCAAAAAGGGTTACCTTGTACCTATAAGAAAAAAAACTTGAGGTTATCGCTGTCAATGTCATAGACTCACATATAGGGAGAAAAATACCTTAGCAAAGGGTATAAACATAAGTACCAACAAAACAAATATATTCACCAGTAGAAGAGGTTTTGAGTGTGCTGACCTGGCTCAACAGATGCTTCGTCATCCCGGCTACCAAAGAAAATAGGGGTTAGTAGAATATATTTGCATAAAAACCTAGTGAGGATTAGGATTGACCATAACCCCTTCACCCATTCCAGAACAATGTTAATTACCTGTTCAAAGCTCCCCTAGCCGTACAGATGAATAGCCTACGAAACCAATGTGGAACGAGAATTCTGGAAGACCATGGTTATCTGAAGTACAAATTTAGGAACGTAATATAAACGTATAAATTACAAAATGAGGTAACGAAAAATAGGTTCTAAGGGAAAACACAGTTAAAGCAGGTATAAGGGGCTACCATTTTGTTCAACGACAGCGACAACACCAATGTCACACCCAGTACCTTGGTCGACCAATAGACCTTGTTCCAGAACTGGAAATGCAGAACATAACAATAGAAACTTCATTGTAACGTAGGAGGAAAGAAGTGATACTCGGGCGTAAGCTATAAAATGAGTCATTGGCACAGTTCCATCTCTCACCAAGAATTCAAAGCCAACAAAGGGCAGGTTATGCTACCTGTAGGCATGACCTATAGTGAACTGCTAGCATTTCAAAATGACAAGGTCAAGAAAATGGAAGAAATGAAACATGCGGAAGGAGAAGACTAGACGAAAGAGAGGTTAGGGTTTCCAAGATCACCCAATCACTTTTGGATTTTCTCGAGCAATCTGGACCGTTCACCGAATTCCAAGATTGACGCCCCCTCTCACCTCCATGTAACCAACATGTGATAGAGGGAGCATCGCAGAAGTGGATTTTCCATGCAACAACCCAGGCGTACACCCTTTCCATCAATTGTCGGGTGTATGGGTGAATGGTGTTAACAAAAGGTAATGAAAGTTAATAATAATAAACTAAGTATTGATATATAGTTAACGAAAAATTTCGATGGTGCTTAGGGACAAACATTCTTGGATTTGTTTTAATTCAAATAGGAATGGGGATAGATATAGACGTCATATGATTTTCATTAGGTGGTGTTTAAAATAAAACAAATTAAACAAGGATATTTCACCAAGGTTGCGCGAGGTATGCAAAATTTCCTTAAAGTTATGATAAATATGTTGCATGGATAGTTAAACTTTTAATGATGTAAGTCATTCATAATTACATATAGGTTGTCCAATGGATACATATAGAGGGGGTGTGTAATTAAATTATGTACACCTCCTTTGGGTGTATGTCCTTAGGTGTATGTAATTTCAGTTAATATTTATGTGACATTTTATCACAACTTTAAAAATAATAAACACATAATGGCTACCCTTTTAGTGAATGAACGAAAGAAAGTAGGAACTAGAGCATATATATATATATATATATATATATTGAATGGAGGTACCTAATAAGTGGTATCAAAGACTTAGGTTCAACCCTCGGACCTAATCGCCATTATCATAAAACCAAAAAAGGTTTTTTAGTTGTTCCACTGTTTTAATATAGATTATTCTTACCACTTCCCTTACAGTGGCGTTAGGGAACACTTTTCAGAGGTAACATTCCATGAACCTCCTATATTATTAGGCATGTATTGGTTCAATGAGGATGAAATTATTGTAAGAATATGTTGTCTAAACAATCCATTGAAAGTTAAAGTAAACACGACAAGATCGAGTACATGCAAACCTAGAAGGAATTCGGTAGGAAGATATTGATTGGTAATATAAAAGGGTTCTCCTTTTGTTCAAGCATATTGGGTCAAGGCTTGAAGTTCCATATATTACAACTGTCATCACACTAAAGTTGGATGCTACATCCTAGGAAAAACTACTAGAAGTTTTGGCTAAGTAAGAAAGACCACACACAGTAGTTTTCATGAGTGGTGGCTGAAAACAAAAAAAATAACTCAGTTTCTTAAATTATTGCGGGCACACACATGGGGAGGTGCAGGTAGAAAATTTGAACTTCCTAAATACTTTTAAGACAATGTTTTAAAAATAAAGAATACCATTTTCGTTTGGGAAAACCCGATAGACGGGCTATACAAAAAATAAAATTGTAAAAACTAGAAAGTTTTTTGTAAAGGAATGGGATATTTTAGGCACTTAAGAAAGCAACAAAGAAAGTGTTGGATAAGAACCCGAGAAAGATGGAAACAGATGGTACGGTTAAATTTGATCCAACTAAAATTTAATAAAAAGGTTATGCCAAATATAAAGGGCAGAGTGGCTATTTTTCTAAACTTTCACTTGCCGATCTTTTATGATATTTACCAAGGTATTATAGTATACCATGAAACAATAGAAGATCAACCAACTTTTAATTTTGTATCACCAATCTAGAATAGCAACATAGGCTCACTTAATAGACAATGTTTTTCCCCAAATTAAAAGGAATCCTTGCAAATGGGATGTTGCATTTACTAATGCCTATTTCTGCTTGTAGAGTGACAAGTAGATGATCATTTTATCCAGTAGATAAATGAGTTATCATGAACATTGCAATTTAAATTTTATATTGTAGAGTTACTAACAGAAAATAAGAATTAATATCTTAGTGTATAAAATGGAAGTGAAAGCTACAAGAAGGGTAATAAACTCACAAACTATAAAATAAAAGGAAACAGGACTAAACCAACTAAGTCCAATCCTAAATGAACTCAAACAATTCTTATATTTCTCACCACTTTAGCATTTTATGATATCAACGTTATGTTATTCTAAACTATATGAGAGAGATCTCTAAGGAATTCAGTTATTCAACTTGTGCCACAATATTTCATCAACTTATAAGTCATAAAGTTTATCTCCTACTATCCCGTCTAGAAATGGTGCATGTTTTTTCTAATACTCCTACTCTAATACACTGGAAAATGGAGACTTGAGTATATAAGTGGGTGATACATGAAATTGTTATGATATACATATGAGTACAATATTTTATGACACGTGTTTTCATTTACTAAAAGGGTTTTTGGATTCCACCTAACTCTTCACATTTTCTTGAGACTTCTTACATTATTTCCTATGAGGATAATACATTTACCATAATCCCTAAAGATTAGGTTCCTAATGATCACCAATCCTATTGTACATTTTATTGTACTCTATGAGAAATTTTATAAATGTCTACAATGAACATCATAGGTAATGGGTGATCTAACTAAGTTTTGTGGATCATATGATTTTTCTATCGAACTACCATAGGGACTTACAACATATGCTTGTAGGTGAACTGATTATGATTCTAATTAGGATGGATTTCTTATTTAAGTAGACATGAGGGGCCTCGTGGATAATTATTAGTTGAAGATCGTGTGATCATTAGGCTATTTTAGATTCTCAGATGACTTATTTTACATGATATAATTTTTTCACCTTGAAGACCTGTTGGAATATAAGACCACATCCAAAACAGGGAGTGTGCAATGGATAAGTATCCCTATAGGATGTCACATAGTAGTTCATTATTTTCATCTTGGAAAGACAATCCATGGTTTGACCATAATTGTTTCGTCAAGGTAGGTCTGAGCAAAAGCACAAACAATTTTGTTGAACTTCTTTCTTTGAAATTATATTATGTTTTCTTTGAAGTTTTATTAAACTAGTAGTTGACAAAGGAGTCCCTAAGATGCATATCTATGGGCAATATCAGGCGATCATAGATTAGGGTAAAAGGAAGAGACGAGATAGGAAACTTATAGTTACACCCTATTATGAAATAGATAAATCTCATGGAACGGATGTTCTCTAGTATATAATACACAATCATATAAGATTTTAAAGGAGGGCCTGCAGCTGCAACCAACACTGGAGACATAACAAAGTATCATAGGGTTTCGTTCAAGTTGAATCTCAGCTCATAATAGAAATCTAAATTGTATTTTCTCAAACGTGTTGTAGAATACACAGCTCTCAATGTCATTATCTATTTAATTGCAGGTATTTTCAGTTGTACTGTAAAATGTAGTAAGAGGACTCTTAAGTAACATGGAATAGATATTATGTATTGGGAGAGAGTGGAATTCATAACCAACAAAATTAGTGCACTAAAAGAGACTTTAGAGTAAGGTGGAAAATCACACATGGGAAAATTTTACTAAATATGTCTTATATATGTGGAACAAGATAGTATATCGCCAAAAAAATTAAATATTGGTGCCTCAAGGAATTAAACAAGCATGCATTCACTAGAAGACAATGCATAAATGATGCATAAATTATCATCTTTATACCGAAATGAATAAATTTACCAACGCTTAAATCAATAAATTAAAAATTAAAAAATCCTCTATTGGGCATCTAATTTAAGAAAAATGGCCCTAAAAATTTTGTGGGATGAGAAGTTAGTACTATAGATCCATTAGAAACTTTCAAAATTGGAGGATTGTTGAATAAAAAATAACTATGAACTGGTGGACTAAAATGATGCCACTGGATAAACTAGGAATATGGATTGGAAAGCAATGGAGTAGTCTAACAGAATGGAAAAACCTTAAGACAAAAATTGCTAAATGGTGCAGCCAAACCATGGAAGAAAATATTTAAACTTAATTTTGTTAGTAATGTAATTATATACACGTAAGAGTGAAGATGTTTGGAATAGGTGAAAACAATTTCACAACATATTGTGTGTTAATGCATATATAAATGAAAAAGTAAAAGGATTCATGGTTATACACAGGGAAAATAATTTTCATAGTAAACCATGAAAATCAAGTGTATCAAGATTCTCCTTAAGTATCTATGTTGGTAATGTCGTTATCTATTCATCGGTTTATGGAAGGGTACAAAAATACTTAACAAAATGATCACAAAGGACTTGACTAGGTCCACTTTGAAAATGGAACTAGTATTAGTAAGTTATCTTACACTAAAGTATGCATGATAGATGCGTATTGGATACAAGGTATCGTACTCATAGCATAAAATGAAATGATGCAAATAGTTTGGTAATCACTATTTATTCTATGTAAGCAATATGAAAGAAAAAGTCGAAAATTCCTATTTTGAATTCCATAATAGATCACAACCATGTCACTGGATATAGTTGTGAATAAATGAACAAAATGAGTCTGTGGCATTGTCGTGATGTTATCTTAATGTTAATGACATTGTTTGAAGTCATGCAGATAGTGTGACAGGTGTAGGTGAACTGCAGGAAGCATGTGTTATCATGGGTACAAACGTACTGGAAGAGGAGGCATTTCCTTTCTTCTACTAGATATGCAAGGAAATTCAAAATGGGGAATTATGGTTAAATTGCGGGTAGAAATTGAACACGTAGCTTATCAATTAGCATTAACTAGTTATAATAAGGTTCATGATGTTTTTTTTATGTACATTTTAACTCTTACACAATTGATTGGAACAAATGTTGCAGTTAGCAATGAAAGGAGACTATTGGAAGAACTCCTTTGTATCCTAGATCTGAAGAAAAAAAAATGAGTCAGGTAGAAGTATGATGGAAACATTTGACTTTTGAAGCAACTACCTATTGATTGGAAAATGCTACATGTGGAAAACGAAGGAGATTTTTGGGAAGGACCTCTTTGTATCTTAGATAAGAAAGAGACTTGGTTCTGGAATCAAGTCGTCATTCAAGTTAAAGTGCAATGGAAGCATTTACTGTTGAAGAGACTACATGGGAGTGAGAAGAGGAAATGCAGAAAAGTTGTCCAACATTTTTTCAAAAGGAGGAAACTAGGAAATAAACACCAAGGATGGTGTCAATAAAAGGGGGGAATAATGTAATACCCTATGCCATTGTAATATTGTTTTATTTAAGACTGAAATATGTTGGAAAGAATGGAAGGAAAACCATGAAGTACATGGAAACATTTATGTAAATAAATATTCGTATTAATAAAAATATGAACTTAAAGTATTGAGGAATGAGATACTTGAAGATGAGATTCTTTCATAAAATAATTGTTCCATGGTAAAGTTTCTAGGTAAAATTCTAGACAAACATAATGGATGGGAGAGAAAGATCCATTAAATTGCTTAGTTGGGGAAATATGCTAAGTTGGATAAGCATAAAGCATTGCGGGAGATAAAGGCGAGCTTTTAAGGAAAATCCTAGGCAAGTGGTTATGGATGACCACAAAAGTGGAACACTGCTAAAGGAAACGTCCAACATGGAAGAAAGGTATGAAATACCGAGGAAAGAATGAACAAAGGTTGTTGATTCTTTGGCAAGTACTCTTATCTGAGGGGAACTGGAGTTGCAGTTCATGCTTCGGTGATGAGTGTGCTCATTTCAGTACAAATTCCATAGTTACTTTTGTTATAAAATTATGTGAAAATTTAACTTTGTGACAAATACAGTGATTATTAAGATGCTTATAGTTATATCTATATAATATGGTATTTATGTAAAGGATTGGATCATTCGGGTTAGGTGTTGATCTGGTAAAGTTTACTGGTGGTTAGTGTATCTGGAATGAATAGCTTGTTAAGAAAGGATATAATTATGTCATCAATTAGTAAGTCAAGAGTTAGCATAGGAATTTCTTAATGATGACTTTTGGAAAATTAAGAAGAAAAACCTTATATTTCTATACTGACTATCACTCTTTTAAATATTTGTGCATGCTTATTTCTATGAGAAACTTCACTAGAAATGATTGAAAATTATTCAATGTAGACTGTATAGGATAGCCTATGATGCACAATATCAACAAGTAGGTATATTTGTTCATGTAAGTTGTGAAAAAAAAAGTTGTATACTTTCGCAGAGAAAAGAAAAAAAAAAAAGCTCGAGAGCAGTGCTTAAGAGCATATGAAATCTTACATTAAGAATGAGTTGTGATTTTAAGTAAGCAATGGGGATAAGCCCAACCTTATCAGCAGTTTGTTGCTAATCGGTCTGGAACCCCAATTGGAATGATGTATCTAGATTATTAAAAGGAAACTGGAAAATTTTGGGATGCACCAATTAATCCCAGGTCATTCTAGGAGCAATATCATAGAGGGTTTGATACTTTATCTCCATTGACTCGGTAATAGTATCTAACGAAGCTAGGGTATACAAGATAATAATTTTGAACAGAGATAGAATATCCGACAAGTAATGTAATGGAAGAACACCTTTATTAGGAATGAGGAGATTTGGAAAATCTCTGGTGTAGGTTTACAGGTATGTATTAATAATACATGGGTTATTATTGTTTAATCACTTCACAACTAACAGTAGAAGCAATGTTAAGAGGGGGATAATTTTAATCACACATAATCATCATTATTTCCTTCAACACATATTGCATGCAATCTACAGGTCTATATTCTCTTACCCAGCAAATGTAAATCAATGAAATCGAAGCATAAATACTCGGTGTTAAGCATTATAAAGTAGCTTACTATTAAATCAAAAATAGATTAGACACCCTCTTCTTGTAGGGAAGATTTCAAATGTACATTAAGTATTGGGCATGACAGATTCCAGCATAGTTAAGCAACCCAACAATATATGTGATGCATTTTCCACAGAATATGTGAAACAATGAATATCTACGCATAACATATAAGAACCCCAAACTTTGAGTATTTCATTGAAGTTATACGATATCAAACCAGTAAAATAATTGCTACGCATAGATATATAAAAATGACTATTTTTTAGTAGTACAGAAATATGTATAATTTTCAATAGTTGTCGAAGGAATAATATTAAACAAAAAATATCTACACAACAAAGTGTTTCCATTGAAACCCATCTGCAATTATGGAATTGGCAAAGGTTTTTAGTCAAATATTAAAACCAGAAGAAAGTAAGTCTCTCACAAAGA
The DNA here is from genome assembly GCA_031772625.1 of Pinus tabuliformis. NCBI lineage: Eukaryota > Viridiplantae > Streptophyta > Pinopsida > Pinales > Pinaceae > Pinus > Pinus tabuliformis. The sequence continues at coordinate 585,954,136 of CM062815.1, forward strand.
GAATAAAAAAATAAATACATATACTCATTTGTAATACATCTATAAACGTAGGAATGCTATGGGTGAATATTCCATAAAAGAGAAGGCATTGGAATTTACACCCTTATCGGGCTGAGACTTCTTGTGCTCAAGGAAGTATTGGACCTAACTAGGAATTTATAAACCGGACCCCAGAGCTCGATATGAGCTTATATATCCAAAACAACAAGGCAAACCCAAGATTTCTATAGAGTATAGATCTAAATCTGAACAAAGATTCCTCTCTATAAGTAAGTCCTTTGAAATTTAGGAGATCACCGATCTGTGACAGAGCAGAGCATCCATTAGACGTGAGAGGGAGGACTTGTTGCAAGATGCATCAAGAAGGGTTACCTTGTACCTATAAGAACAAAACCTTGAGGTTGGTGTTGTCAATTTCATAGACACGCATATAGGGAGAGAAAAAACTGAGCAAAGGGTATAAATATAAGTACCAACAAAATGAATATATTCACCTGTAGAAGAGGTTATGGGTGTCTTAACCTAGCTCAATAGATATTTCGCCATCCCGGCTACCAAAGAAAACAAGGGCTAGTAGAATATAATTTCATAAAAACCTGTTGAGAATAAGGATTGACCATAAATCCTTCACCTATTCTAGAACAATGTTAATTACCTATTCAAATCTCCCCTGACCACAGAGATGAATAGCCTAGGCAACCAGTGTATAATGAGCATTCTGGAAGACCATGGTTATCTGAAGTACAAATTTAGGAAAGTAAGAGAATGTATAAATTGTAAAATGAGGTAACGAAAATATGTTCAAAGAGAAACCAAAGTTAGAGTAGGGATAAGGGGCTAACATTTCGTTCAACGATAGTGACAACACCAACATCTCACTCAGTAGCTTGTTCCATCAATAGACCTTGTTCCGGAACTGGAAATGCAGAACATAACAATACAAACTTCACTATAATGCAGGAGGCAGGAAGTGATACTCGGGTGTAAGCTATAAAATGATTCACTCGCACAGTTCCATCTCCCACCATGAATTTGGATCCAACAAATGGTAGGTTATGCTACCAGTAGGCATGACATGTAATGAAATGCTAGCATTTCAGAATGACAACATCGAGAAAAATGTAAGAAATGAAACTTGTGGAAGGAGCAAACTAGACGAAAAAGAGGTTAGCGTTTCATAGATCACCAAATCACCATTTGATTTCCTTGAGCAATCTCGACCTTTCACCGAATCCCAAGACTGACGCCCCCTCTCACCTCCATGTGACCAACATGTGATAGAGGGTTACGTGGTAGAAGTGGATTTTCCATGCAACAACCTAGGTGTATGCCCTTTCCATCAATTGTTAGGTTTATGGGTGAATGGTGTTAACAAGAGGTAATGAAATTTACTAACAATAAACTAAGTATTGATATACAGTTAACGACAAATGTCCACAGTGCTTAGGGACAAACATTTCTTGGATTTTTTTAATTCAAATAGGACCGGGGAAAGATATAGACCCCACATGATTTTCATTAGGTGGTGTTTAAAATAAACAAAAGAAACAAGGATATTTCACCAAGGTTGCACCAGGTATGAGACATTTCCCTAAAGTTATGATAAATAGGTTGCATAGATGGTGAAACCTTTAATGATGTAAGTTAGTCATAATTACACATAGGTTTTCCAATGGATACATATAGAGGGGGTTTGTAATTAAATTATGGAAACCTAAAGAGGGCATATGTAATTTGAGTTAATATTTATGTGACATTTTATCACAATCTTAAAAGTAATAAACACAGAATGGCTACCCTCTTAGTGAATGAACAAAATAAGGTAGGAACTGGAGTACCTATATATATATATATATATATATGAATGGAGGCACCTGACAGGTATGTGGAAATAAGACTATAGTCAAAATAGAAAAAAATGATTATTCGACTTCAAAGAATCATATTGTTACACCAGATAATGTGAAGGTGTACTTGTCATTTCCATTGCTTGATGCAAGATCGATGAAAGAAGATAATATTCTATGACCACCAGTAGTTATTGTTGTTATAGGGTGAAAGTTCCAAATGGTGCATATATTATTAGAGGAGGCAGTGCAGGGATGTTTTCAGCCAAAGGTACATTATCAATAGTTAGGAATCACTTAGTTCACATTGAGACTACACTATTAGGAAAGGATCATGTTCCCTACAGGGCTATTCATGATAACAACAACCACCTATGCTAGATGGAAGATATTCTTGAGAGCTTCACAAAGATACCTAAGAAGAATTTTCAATTGTTCATTACATTCTACAAATTTGTATTAATGTTTGATGGTAGTGTGCCATACCATTCATTTGATGTTGAAAAGGGATCCATACATGGAAAATATGTTGTAGTTATGGAAATTATGAGAACAAGAAAAGTGGACAATGAGCTTTTCAATTCAATGCACTGGCCACATTTATGTGAAGATTTGAATAGAGGGTTTGACTCTTTTACATTATTCGCTAAAATTATTCTACAAATAAAGGGTAGTTTAATATTAATGAGTTCACCAAAATTTGAGATGAGTCGAGAAGACTATATTTTAATGGAAGGAAGTAGGGTTTCTATCTTAATTTCGATCAAATAGAAGGAATCTAGGAAAATTTTCACACCTTGAAATTGTTGTACTTAATGCATCTTTTTACCCATATGATGCCCTACTTATTCCTTTGTTTTACTGGCTTATGAATTTCTACCTTTCACTTTTACATTATTTTGATGCAATAGTGAATATTTGTGCTTGGTTTGTATTTTATCTAAGAACATCTTTGTTACATGTATTTTTAGGACTAATGTTCATTAAAATGTCGTTAATGTAGATTATCTTGCTCCTACAATATATAGGGATCCTACATTAAGTATATGTGGACCACTTCATCATTCAAGCTTGCAATGAAGGAAAATGATAGCTTATAGTACAAAGATGCGTTTGGAACTATTTTGGTGCCTATTTTATAGTCATAGGTACACTTATTTCTCACTCATATGTTCCTACACTAAAAAGAATCATTCCTACACCAATTTGGGGCTTTCATACATTGGCCACTTTTCAAGAAAAATGAAGATGTTTTTTGTCCAAAAAGATGTTTTAACACTTCCACATGCTTCAAAATGCATCCAAGTCGTATGGATGGAATTTTTTATAAATTAATTGATGGTACAACCCCAAATTCGTACAATTTTAAAACTTCCAACTTCCTCCTCGCTTTTTGTGTAAATGAAGAAGAATCTCAGAATTATGAAACAAAGGTTTTGTTGACAATATGGAAAATTAGGCTCCTAGTGAACATTTTTCCAAAATTCTTCATGGTTTGAGAGTTTCACGGGGTTCTTTGAGGAAGTCTTGTAAAAAATGTAGTTTTTTCCATAATTCTAGGATCATGCCCAAAATGCAAAATTATGCACCATATCTTGATTTTGTTTATTGGATGATGGTTGAACTAGACTTCATTCAATGGAAAACTATTGAATCTTCATTTATTTTATTTTTTATTCAGTTTCTAATGTAAAAACTTATATAAACAAGGTTTTGGCTCCAAACCTAGTTAGCAGAGAAGTCATTCTTTGTAATCTCATGTTGTTGGAATAAATTCTTTGTAATCTCATTGTACTAATCTACTGTCATTTATTTAATAGAAAGATTCAATGTCAGGTTCAACTTATTCTTGTGTTTAATCATGTTCATGAATTATTTTATTTTGTAAGCTAATCCTTTCCTCATAGGAAAACGAGCTGGTTAGCCAGGGCCCGACCAACACAGCTCATTACCCCTTAGTTATTTTCACTATGTGGTTATTGTATATTTTTTGTTTTGGTCTGTTGATCTTGCTCAACGAGTTTTATATGAATTTTATATATACCACGGGAAAACCTTGTTCATTTACAAAGTGTGAAAGGTGTACTTTTCAAAGTTGTGTTAATCTAGATATGGAAGGCGTGTATATGTGTCTTAAAGACTTATAATCTTTCCATGTTCATATTTTCCTTTGGGAATATTTTATAAGAAGGATTTGAACCTTTGATGTTAAATATATATTATCTTTCTATTATAAAATTGTTGAAGCTTGAAGAAGTCTGAAAGTTAGAGCTTACTATTAAGAAGCCCTTTTGAATTCGAACTTTAGCTCATGCTTGTGCATTCTAGTTATTTTGTGCAAACACTATTGTGGCTTTCTTTATCATAAGCTTGTAGCAACATACATTGTTGGTTTCAAGTCCAGGGTTTTGGTGAATGAGTTTCAACCTCTGTTAGGGCTATTGTTTCAAAATCCTTATATTATTGGATAGATAAAATGACATTTATGTTCTGAAGTATCTTTGATCCTAAAGACTCAATAGTAGGTTTATATGTGCATCATTTCTCAATGCAGGAATGAGACAATGGAGTGCATGAACAGAGAATTTTGTATATGTCTTGATTGTTGAACTATTTCTAGTTGTTGACTTGATTGAGTTTCTTCCAATTTTAAGATCAAGCCACTCATGGTGATTTTAAGAATTTTTATGCACTGATCTTTGACTGTGGTTACTCATTTTGAATGCACAGTAAAAGATACATGGTTTTTTTTTTATTTTATTTTTTTTATGGTTAAAACTATTTGATCAATGCCTGTGTGAGAAGTGATTTCTTTTGATATATTGTGCACATGCATAAGAAATTTATTGAAGGGTGTCCATTATTTATTTTTTATTATTTCAACATTCGATTTGATTTTCATCATTGTATTAAGGTTTGTTAGTCTTTTGTCATAGATTTTCCCCGAGGTTGATTGTGGGTTGACTTAAGGGTTTAGATAATTTGTTTGACTGATTTGAGTAGGGAAAGGTTTCTTTGATTTATATGTTTTATGGGTGACTCAAACACATCATAATTGGATACATCTTTTATTACACAGTGTGTGCAAGGTGAATAGTAATGTAGCTAGTAGCGTAAAGTTTGAATAGTGCAGGAACAGGGTTGATTGGGAAGTGAATATTTACCCAGTGTAGGAATGATTGTAGATTTGTTTGATTGATTTTAAGCACTCTTTTGAACTGAATGGATTGAGACCTATGCTATTTTGAGACTTTTGATCATTTATATAGTTTTTAATCTCAGTTTGCTTAATACGTTAATTTATGCATTGTTTTCAAGAACTTGGAAGTTTGTTTTTGTATAGAGTATGGAGCGATTTTATTTTATCCTTTTCAATTGCCAATAACTAGGGTTTTCTCACACTCTTTGATAGATTTCAAGATTGGTGTTTATGGTTTCCTTTCAAAAGACTTATTTTGAGTGCAGGATTAGAACAAGGATTAGCTAGTGCATGAATCCGAAGGTGTGAGAAGTTTTTGGACAAGTTGGTGTTTTATTTTGCAGGTTCCTAGAGTCTTTCTCTATAATTTCCAATGTTGCATCTTGAAGTCTACGGATCCTGATTTGACTTTAATTGTTCGTCCATTAATATACCATATAATACACCGAATATTTTGGCATCATTGTCGGGGATGTGGTTAGGGGATTGACCTTGGTGATCTATTGCAGTCTTGTTTGCTCTTTATCTACTTTATCTTGCAAGATTTTGTTTCTTTCCTGCACACTTTGTTTTCATTTTTAGGTGCAATAAGAACCCCCTATATATATCCTAATCCATATGCTGACAGAATACACCAGCTAGGTTGTTGAGAGTAAAAAAATGGTATTTCAAGGAACTTTTCAATGAAGAGTTTGAGGCTAATGTCAATCATCCAATGCACCTATTTTATTAACCAGTTAGTAGGAACATTTAAAGAAGGAGTCTCGAAGTAGTACATAGAGAACCTCTTCTATATTGGGACAAAATGGCACACATCATTACCTTTGAATTCCCTATCAAAGGGCTAGGTGGAGTGGTACAAATACACAATATTCCCTCATCTGCTCTACAAAAATTTCATGGTTTGGCAAATGAAGACCCAGATACATTCTTATTTGAGTTTTAAGTACTTTGTAGAGGATATGGTTATTGTAATAATTCTAAAAGGTTGTAAGTGTTTCATATTACTCTTAAAGGAGAATCTCTCTGATGGTTCATGAGCCTTGCAGGGAAGAACATTCAAACATAGGAAGACACGAAGAATGTATTCTTGAGAAAATGTCAAGACTATTATCAGGCCAGCAAAGATATTTTTGGAATGATACAAGGGCAGAGAAAATTTTAGGGGCTAATATTCGCAAGTGGGCTAATTTTGTATGTTTTTTCCAAAAAAAATATTCGTTATTTTCCATTTTTTCTAAAAATGTTTCGCCCAAATTTTATAGTACAAATTATTTTACCATAAAAATCGCTAAAAATCTATATAGAGACTATATAAAATTATTATAAATTTGAATTTTTTTATTGAAATACCACCAAACATTTTATAGATGGCATATTATGGACTAGTGAGATTCACCAAGGTTTCTAAAAGTTAAGATAAATTTCCATCCTTAAAATTTTCCTTGTACAAGGGGATGATGCAATTTTGGAGGACTATGTGGAGTGATTTCGATACAACCTTCAAAAATAAAAAAATAAACATTTGGAAAAAGAGACCTTGAAAACACTCCTACTCAAACAAATCAAAGATGAATTTTTAGAACCTTTAAATCTGGTAGGATCAAGTGATGTTTTTCACTTGCCATATGATGATATTTGTGAATTATGCATTAGGTATTCAAGAGGAATCTCCAAGACTAGTAAGGATTCTTGAGAAATATCCTCTGGATTTTTGAAATCTATTACAGAAATAGGACTTACAAAATCCTCTCTAAATTTACAATTGGATGATATCTAGTAAGAATAGAAGAAATGCAAGGAGGATCACTCAATAAATTATTTCCCATCACTGCTAGGGTTTCAAAAAGTATTTAAAGAATCAAGTAAGGAAATAAATCAACCACCAGGTATAACTAAAAACTCATCATCATTTTATACTTGGGCTAACATTTATTGTCCACAACAGGTTCCTCAATAGATATCTAACCCTACAGTTCACAATGGCCCTCTCCCTCGAGCCAGATATTCCTGCTACCTGAAGGATGGTTTGGAGCCCTCTCTCTAGGGAAATTCCCTATGCAAACTCCATTACTTGAGCCACAACAACTACAATTCTCATCCAATGCACCGCCATGTTTTCCTTCTCTATGGTCCCAGCCATTTGTGCAACCAAACCCTATTTCCAAAAATCAAGCTTCACATTAATTTAAAACACCTATTTTTTCTACTAAGTCCCCTATTGAATGTAATATCATATCTTTTATAAAGGGGAGAGGAGTGAATTCAAAAACTTTCCCTATTACCACACAACATTTATCTTGAGAAGAAACTTTAATCCATAAACCATTAGAGGAGCAATATATAATTGGAACTTGTTTGAAAATTGTTTTTGAAGCTCATGAACAATATCAAGAGAAAAAACCCTATAATTTCCCTTAACCATGGTTGTCAATCTGAAGAAAGAAAACATCAAGTTATGGAAGACTTGTACAAATTGTAGAACCATGAATATTTGGGTCCTATTGAAGCCAGGTTCTAAACAATCATCAACACACCCCATTCTCTCATCATTCAGAAACTCTTGGTACCATATCAATTAAATCAATTGGCTTCTCATACTCTAGTATGTGTTGAAGTTTACATTTTAAACCCGAGTGTGAGTATGTTCATTATTATGTTACGCACATGGTTACATTGGAAGTACTCCTGCACTTGAAGGAGATCTTCCTCTCTTTAAATTATGGTAGGGTAGTATAAGAGAAATAAATAAACATACAAGCTAAAATAAAACTATTATTGTAGCATTCCAATTCCTGAAGGCACAATTATTGACATTTTTGTTATTATGCAATCTTGTAGTAATGCTTGTCAGAAGAAATTCACTCTTAATACCTAATATCTTGTAAAGTGACGTTGATTATTGATTGGGTGGTTCTTTTTCATATTGTTTAGTCATACAGGGAGTCATTCAACGGTATTTGTCATTTTTATGCTTAATACTTTCCATTCACAAGCCAAAATTGTAACCCTCGCCTAGTCACTTGATCAAATTGTCATCCAAGAAATCTTTTCAAGTTTCTCTTCGAAGGTATTGATGAAAATCCTCCTATGGTAGACCACTCCTATAAAACCCTAATGAGCTCTCATGAGATCCCTAGCATTATTAACCTAAGGAATCTTTCAGTCATTATCTAAGATGATTTCTTTAAAATGACTCCTTAGGGTAGTACTACCAAGTAGTAAAGATTAGTCATTAAAAAAATTTAACGACATCCCACGTTCTTAAGGAGAATATTTTCCTCCCGACCTATAAGGAAACCTATGTAAGGTTAATCATAATGAAAGTTTATTTTAAAGGATTAATTGAGTGATAGGAGGGCTCATTACAAGCCGACCTACCATGATCATGGATCCTAACAAGAATGGAATTACTAATACTAGTCACCAGGCGAGGGTAATTGGATTTTAGTTGAAAAGTTGTAAGACAATAGGTCTCATCACAAGCCATATTATTCATTCTTATTAGTTCTTGTGAATGGTACTGGCGTTAACTGGAAACCGAGCCTGGAAAGTGGTCTTCAATTAACTTCTAAACCAATGTAAATGATTTTAAATGACTCTGAATCTATATCTAAATGATGAGACACAAGAATTTCATTGGGTTAAAAGGAATCTCTATCGAGGTTGTAGATGCCTATTGGCAGTAGGGTCATGCCTGTGGTATTAAAGTTAATTTTACACTATGATTTACTTGGTAATTTTTGTCTTTCCCTAAACTCATTATCATATCCCTCTGAGAATATATTTAATATCCTTCGAGTAATGTGCTTTGGAGTTCTATCTTTCAAAAATATGAAGGTTTTCATGGATGTGGGACCCTTAGTGTAGGTGATTCACATTTCCTAAGAAAAGGAGATTCAACTATACGTTTGGATAATGGTAAGATCGTCATACTGGAAAGGTATCATTTTTCCATCTTTCCTTTTCTGTATTTCCATCTAGTTTTTAACACCATGAATTTCAATTTATGTCACTTTTATTTGTAATGAGGATATTAGGTGAAGAACTAATAATTAAGGGTTTCTCTCGAGATTCTTGTGGAAATTTTGATGCTTAGCTATTTCAGGATAACATTATCTTTGCAGTGACAACGTTGTTAACATTCGCTTAGCTATTTCAGGATAACATTATCTTTGCAGTGACAACGTTGTTAACATTCCTAGGGTATCCTTGGCATTAGTTATTCTCTTGAAAATTAGTCTTAATGAATGAAAAGTCCAAAAAAAAACTAGCATGTATTTCCCTTCTCATCACAACCATGTCTAAGAAAATGAATTTTTGTGTATACAAAGTTGAAGGAACATTATTGCAAGTGCAAGGTCACCCATAAATGTTTCAATTCTGGTTTTTTGCAAGGGAACATCAGTACAACAGTTGATTCACTTGCATGAGAACATGCAAGATTATTGACATGGGGGGTGGTCAGGCCTTGAAATTGTTGTACTTAATGCATATTTTTACCCATATGATGCCCTGCATATTCCCTTGTTTTACCGGCTTATGAACTTCTACCTTGCACTTCTACATTATTTTGATGGAATAGTGGAGATTTGTCCTTGGTTTGTATTTTATCCAAAAACGTCTTCGTTATATGCATTTTCTAGGACTAATGTTCATTAAAATGTTGTTAATTTAGATTGTCTTTTTCCTGCATTACATAGGGATCCTGCACCAAGTATATGTGGACCACTTCATCATTCAGGCTTGCCACAAAGGAAAATGCTAGTTGGTAGTACAAACACACATTTGGAACTATTTTGGAGCCTATTTGACAATCATAGGTGCACTTATCTTTCACTGATTTGTTCTTGCACTAGAAAGAAACATTCTCACACCAATTTGGGGCTTTCATAAATTCACAACTTTTCCAGAAACAAATTAAGATGTTTTTTGCCCAAAATGATTTTTTAACACTTGCACATGAGTCAAAATGCACCCAGGTCATATGGATGGATAAAATCGTCGACCTAGCCATCTCACCCAAGGAGAATATAAGAGATAATTCAAATTTTTATACAAGAATATATACATATCTTACTTATTTATTCATCATTTTTCTACTGGAGTATTTATCTTCTAGTTACACATAAGAATGCAATCTTGAAACATTTGGTCTACAGATTTTCTATATTGGACTCTATTTTTTTTTTGTCACTATATGTTATTTGTTAGGTTTATTATTTTCCAAAAATAATGAAAAGGTTGTTATTAATGCTAAGTCGACTATGTATGTGGCACAAATTTTTGACTTAAGTGATCCAAACTACAATCCTTTCTCATATAACAACTTACACTAACATTTCAATGTTAAGATACACCATGGTGATTGAGGTAAGACTTATATTTAGCATTCTGATCATCACGAAATGATTATAATTTACTACCTACTCTTAATTGTGTGTGTGTATCATAGGCTATTTCTTTTCCTGTGGAACTTTTATGATTAATGAGAAGACCTTATCGGCTCATCAAATAAAATAGGTGATGACAATAACCTTTATTTCCTTTATGAGGACCGAATACTCTAGACCTAGATCATGACATGAAATTTCCAATGTCGAGAGTTTTATTCAATGGTTGAGTTTTAATAAACCATATGGTTGATTATCGTGGACCTACATCTAGAGAAACCTTGATCCAACAGTCAGTGATGATCCAGATTAGGGATAAGGAAACTAAATCTATGGAATAGTCTTTGTTCGGGGTTCATTCTCATGCTACACGACTCTGCAAGGAGAGCTCAACACAACTTCAATAAATAGAATACCTTCTTCACTAAGACTATTTTTTTGTGCTTGTTGGGATGGCCAAGTATCTCAATGGAGTTTTGGTTCACTTGTGTTTTTAGTGCTTCCCAAGATACCTCACTCAGGTAATTATAAAAAGAAAATAATGGTTTCCCAACCCTTCCTTTGTCATTTTCTCGCACATAAATCTCTCTGAATTTGACCATTTTTATGGTGTTAAAGTTTGTAGTGGAGCACAATAGATTTTACCCACTTTTGTTCCCCTAACAGGGTTAATAGCCCAGGGTTTTCACACGATAATAGTTTTTTTTTCTTTTGGATATTTATTTTTCTTTCCCTCAATGGTTTCAGTTACAGGTATGGAATATGTTGCTCTTTTTTTTTAGTGCATGGTTATCTACCTACAGGATGAATTCCACAACATGATGAAAAGGCGAGATGACCCTTATAGGTTAGCCTCCTTCAAACACGGGTTTTGGCTGACTCGTTGTAAATTATTTCCTTATGTAATTTTCCATGTCATTTTATGTGTAGTTACCCTATTCACAGTGATGGTTTGAGTTAGAATAATACTAATGGTAATACTCTTTATGTGCAGGACTCCCATGTAAATGTGGTATGCAAATCTAAAACGAGATCCCCCTCCTCCTCGCTTGTGTATTCAACTCTAATTTCCAGGTGTCGAAGTATCTTAGTTGTTCTTTGAAATTATTTTCTCAGGTTTGTGGATGGTTCTAGAGCCTAACTCCATTATGAATGTTTTTCAAAGTTTTATTTATGAGCTCATGTACCTATTTTAAGAAAGAATGAGAACCCTTAGAGTTTTGTACCATCATACATTTTTTAGTATAAATGGACATGACCTACTCTACGACTTTGTGTATAATTATGGTTTATGAAGATTCTAGAAAGAGAATGAAAACAATCTTCCTTTTCTTTTAAAATTTAAGGTTAGAATGGAACTCAAAATTTACCCCAACAATTGTGCCAATATTTATACAAATTTCAATTTCGTTGTTTTGTTTGGATTCTATACTGTCTCAGTGAATTACTGAAGTTGAAATCTTGTTTTCTACACGAAAAAAAAAATATTCTTCCTATGGGCATTAGGCTTTTCATCTGAGCTCTTTATTTTACATAAGCAAGATTGATAATGTATTATTTGTTGCTTGAAGTTCTTCCTTTATGCAGAGTTAGTCTATTTTATTTTTTTATTTTCTGCATGAAAGGATTCAACAATTTTTCTTTAAATGTTATATAAATATAGAGCATGATTTTTTTTTCTTAAAATTTATATATCAATTGTATTTTTTCCAAACCCTATCCCTAGGGACTATGCTAGACAATTGTGTTTATTTATTCCCTGATAGCTTGGCACTAACCCTCATTATGAAAAGCACTTATCCCTTGTTGTTATTTTTGTAGCTACCTTCCTAATGAGTATGGGTTATACAAATGATAGTTTCTTTTTATAAAAACATTTAATACCCACCGTCCCCCCGGAAGCCTTATTGTGCTCAAGAGTAATAATTTTCTCTCTACATGTTTTCTACTAACTACGGGCAGTCTTTACTTCTAGGAGGATCTTTTGTTTTCTTTTCTTTGGCATCCTCTTTAGAAGGGGAATGTCAATCTTCATCTCACAACACCTATCCTTTGTACCTTGAAACCTACTCTTATAATATTCTCAAAATCCAACAAACAATCCACATACATGTATATTTTCTTAAAAATAAAAAGAATATAAAATAAATTTTTTTTGTCACAATTATTCTCTTTTTGTGCTATGTTCTTCTCATTATAGAATGTAAGGTTTTAGTCAATTTATTTTCTTCAATATACACAAAATATTCAACAATCTTATTTTTTTATCTACAAGTAAAAGAAATAAAGACTTAACTTTATATCCAAAAATACACGTATGGCCTACTTAGACCTCCTAACCATAAGCTAGGTACCTTACCTAGCTACCCTCGAATTGTTGCCCTTTCAGTCAAAGTGAATAGTGCCTTTTCATGTAAAAGTTTTCATCTACCCCTTAGCAGAAAGATTGCTCTTCTACAGGGTTTCACTAGATTTCATCTCCCACTGGTGACAGAAATTTATTGTCTTTATCTCCCACAGTAACAAGCAACGAGAGTACAAAAATAACAACATTTCTTTCCATATATTATTTTTCCTCTAGTCTCTTAATCCGTTATCTTCCATTTTCCATCAATGGAATTTCTCTAGCCCTCACCATTTTCCTCTCTTTTTTGTTCGAGCGTCTAAAGTAAGTCTCAGAAATAAGGAATTTTCCTACTTTTGTTATTTCCCTTCTTGGGATATAACTAACTTCTCTTAACTATTTTTTTACTGAAAGGGGATTCTACTCTCCAAGTAGGCCTTATTATAAATACAAATTACTATTATTGACATCACAAAACATTTTTTTTTAATATATTTTATCTACATTCCAATTTCATATTTTCGAATTAATAATGTAAATTTGTTTGAGTTCAACATCAATGACAACTTATTTTAGATTTCTAAGATCCATCACCCAGTATATTACAGGTTTAATATTAAGGTTTATAATATTAATCATAGGTTTATTATATTGGTTTTTATAATGTTAGGGTTTTATATTAGAATTTAATGATGTGACAGTGGTTGGAATGCTGCGAAAATTTAAGCAGCATTGCATTGCAACAAACATTGTCTAAATATGATAATCAATCTCACAATCATTGTAGCACTATTACATTACATTGTCATTTTTAACGTCACATTGTTACATTGGAAAAGTGGGTTTTAATATTAGGTTTACAATATTGGGACTTCTTAATATTCGGATTATAATATTAAAGTTGAATATTGGGTTTATAATTTACAATATTAGGGTTTAGTATTCTTAGATTTTATAATATTAATCCTATGGTTTATAATATTAATCAATTCGACAATCATTGTTGCAATGTTTATAATCCCTTGGATTTATAATATTAATCCTAGGGTTTACATTCCTATGGTTTAATAAGTGACCTAATATTATCCTAGGGTTTATAATCCCTTGGGTTGATAATATTAATCCCTTGTATTTAATATATTGGGTTTTATAATGTTAGAGTTATATATTAGGGTTTAATACTGTGACATTGAAATGGTACAAAAATCTATTCAATGTCGCATTACAACTAATATTTTCTGAATACGACTATCAATATGACAATCAGTGTCACATGTTACATTACATGCAATTTATTCATTGTCACAGTGCAAAATTACAAAATTGGGGTTTAATATTATGATCTATAATATTCAATTTTTTAATATTGGGTTTATAATATTAGGGTTTAATTTTGGGTTTATAATTTATAATAGTGAGGTTTAATATAAGGGTTTAAAATATTAATATTAGGGTTTATTATATTAGGCGTGTTACACTAAAAAATGTCACCATGGCTATGTACAGTTAGTATGGCTCTATCAACAGTCATGCTATCCTCCTGGGCAAGTCTTAAGCCTCTGCTCTCCATGTCAAACTCCAAAAAGAGAGAAAGTCTTTATAAATGTATTTATCTCTGGGTACGCAGGTTCTCTCAACCTTACCTGCGGGTACGCACCCAATGTTCACAAAAGCTGCGTCCTTGTACGCTCTGTATGTAAAGGGGCAGGTGCGTCCCCCTGTAAAGGTCAAAATGCGCAAGTTTCATCTTTAAAAAGTTACTTGTGGTCATTTCTAGAGCATTCTAGAAGGTTGTTCGACGTGTATTGAGCGCCTCCAGATGGTTCATGTATCCCTACCAAAGAGGAACTTATCCCATCAAGAGAGGAGCTATCCCATCCAAAGAGGGGATTATCCCATTGATGGTGGACCTGATTAACTTCCTCTTGAGCACTATAAATACAGGCATTGGGCCAGAAGGAGGGGAGGTTGAAAGCTAAACATTTCTAAGGGTAGATGCTGCAGGAATTAGACTCCCATTTAGAAGCTTGTGAGGAGAGATTGTCATCTTTACTTGTTCTATTTGGAAGTGGGTGAGCTTTGTCAAAGTAAAGGAGAACTCTTGATGGACCCTGGGAGGGACTTGCACAACACCAAGGCTCAGGTTGTAATTGTTCCTTTTGTTTCCTATTAATGCAAATGAGTCCATTCTTCTCAATAACTTGTTATTTATGAGTTGTTTCATGTATTCCTTGGTCTATGTGTTAAATATGTTTTATTCTATGAGATTATCAAGTGCTATTTAATCGTTTGATTGTTAGTGGATGCAGGTTTCAAAGTGAAGGAGGAGCTCATCCGGATCCGCGGAGCTGGACTGCTACAATAGCGTTGGACTACAGGTAGGATCTAAACACTTGATTTCTTATATAATAAATGCATGTTTAGAGAAGGATTGCTCTTGTTTGTCTTGTTTGTCACTAGAGAGTCTTAGGCTCCTAGGGAGGTTGATTTGTGTCCGCACTATCGACTCTTTCCGCCTGACAAAATGGCGACTCCGCTGGGGAATCCATTGATGTGAAAGTCTTTTCCTTTGTATGCAACTTTGATCTGAGAAAAGTCATTTATTTTCTGGTTTTTGGCTCTGTGACTTTGTGTTTGGGTGGGTTAGCTTAGGGTTAGATTCTTTTTGGTTTTTCTTGGTTTTTTCAGTAGGACGCACCCTCTGAGTATTGCACAGTGCGTCCCTGGACGCACTGTCGCTGTGTGCACAGAGCGGGCCCGCACCTGTCTTAACCGGTTGCCTGCGTCCCCTGCTAAAAATTAAGAAATTTCCTTTTTTTTTGCATTTTTTCTATTAGATTTTGCTTTTTCTTAGTTTTTTACTGCCCAGATCCATTAGTCTCTTGTCAAAGATCTTCACCTGAACTTGTTTCGATAGCATTGAGTGTTTTAGTGGATTTCATAGAAGTTTAAGCCCTAGGGTTTGATTTTTGAGTAGGTCTTGTAGTGACTTTGGCGGTAGAAGTTGTCAAGCCTTAGATCTCTCTGGTTTTGTCAGCCTTCTTAGAAGTCGGACCTGTCATAAAGTCTACCTGTGAGAGCAACTTACCTTTGAGTGGTCTCTTTGGCAAATTTCGAAGTGCTTGTTGATTGAGTATTGAATTCCATTTTACAAAAAGAACAAAAAGATTTGAGTTTTGTTTTGACTGGTCTTTTGATTCTGCATTAGCTGGTCCTTGACTTGATTGTGGTCAAGTAAAACAACCTAGAATCATCTTTGTAGGCTTTTGCCTCGTTAGGTTTGCTTAGAGTAAATTTCTTTTTGATTTGCTTGTGAGTCAAGTTTTCATAGATTTTATAGCTTTTGAGATTGATTTTTGTTAAAATAGATTTATATGCTTTATTAAATAAGAGAAAATACAAAAACATCTCCTTTGAAAAGTTTTGTTTCAAGTAGCTTTGAGGCATTTTGAAAGAAAAAGAATTTTTCGTGCACGTAAAGAGTGGTCATGTTTGTATGCTTGAAAAGATAAAGAGAATTGTTTCTTTGATTGTCTTTACTAAGAAAGTTGTTTTCTATAAAATTTGCATTTCTCAACTCTCTTAGTTAGGAATTTCATTGAAAGAGAAAAGTAGCGTAAATCATCCTAGGTGCATTTTTGTAGTGGTTTGAGTCGAGTCTACACACCATTGGTTTCACTTCCGCTACCTTTTGTCTTTAAGAAAAACCATAAAATTAACGCTTAAAGTAAAATCAACGTAGTAACTTTTATTTACTAGGGCTCTGAAACACCAATTTAGATCAGGCTAGTGTCTTGGAGTAGGAGAGTAATTAACTCTCCAAGACAACAAAACCAAACAAGTAGCTTATCTTGTGATAGAATAAATCCAATTGTCTCATTTGTACTCTGGGAAAGCTCCTCTTAAAGGAGAAGCACGAGCTCGTGTCCGAACCAGTGAGGGGATCAATCCTCCCTCGTTGGGAACGACGCCAGACACGCACGTATTACAAATGGTAAACCTCGGATTAACCATTGTCGAGGAGCCAGGGGTCACTTGTCGGTAAACCTTGGATTATTGTCAAGGAACCGGCAAGGGGATTGAGCTTGATACTCTGCCCTTGCGTGCTGTCGGAGTGTAGACTGTTCCCCCAGGTGCATTTGTTGCGGTTGGCAACCTTAGTGACCATTATCTTTAGGATTCTACCGAGGTGACGGTGGAGGGAAGATCCCACTGTACCTGGAGCAGACGTCGGCTAGACTCACTTGGATTTTCCGGGGGTTCACTTCACTCGAGACGGTTAAAGTGGAGGAACTTGTGCCGGTCTATTCATTAAGCAGGTTGCCGGGGTAACTGTTCCACCCGCCACTTCTGTACTGAATCCGGCGATGTTGGGTTTCATCTCCAACTAGCGTTTTCGGTCTGGAAGGCTACTGTTTGTGCTTGGTTTGACGCCCTAGATTCTTTAGGCGTGTGATTCAAATTTGTTTGGTTCTTTAGCGACTTTAGGTGGTTTGATTTGAGATTTTACTTTGTTTTCGTGTGTAGTAGTTAAAAGTTTTTAGCTGTGGCGGAATTACCGAGACAGTCCCGTAGACTTCGGGGCAAGTCACCTGAGATTGTTACCGGAACTGATTTGCTGAGGAAACTCCGTAGATCACGGGGTGGATCTCCTGAAGACGTCCCGGGTCAGTACGAAGGATTGAAGGTCCTTGTAACTCCTCCTAGTGGCAGTAAAGTAGGTTCACCTGAAGAAGGAGAATCTTCCTTGGTAGTCCATCCAGATTACCAAAGTCTAGAGACAGGTTATAATCCCGAAGCTGTTACAGTTTCTGAGCTTGCTGGTAGTTTTTCGTCTACTAGTGATATAGGCGAAGAACCTGAAATATCTGAACCTGTTACTCCGACTTCTAGTGTTCCAGATTCACCAAGGATAGAACGAGTTATCACCGAAAATCTTCCTACTGGTTTGATTGCTATTGAAGAACTTGCTCCAGAGGAAGAAATAGGCGTCTCTAACCTTGAAGATCAACTTACTATTGAGCTCAGGGAGCGTGAATCTATCTTTTACAGTCCTCCTAGAAGTACTACTTGGTACCTTTCGTTAACTAATTATTTAGACAACTCAGGGATAGGTTTTTCTCCACCTCGTACTCCTTTTCCACCAGGAGGTATTTATACTCCTGTAAATATGTCTGGTCAGTCGTCCGTGTTTACTCAAACTCCTGAATCTTTCTTACACGGCGGTCCTTCTGTTCCCACTGGGTATCAGTCGCTTTCTGGTACCTTTGCGGGGGCATCTCCTCAACCCGTCGATCATGGGTTATTAGCTGGAAACAATGGTAATAGACCATTGGGTGTAGGGGACATTTACATGATGTCAGGATCAGTTCCCGTTTCTCAACCTCAAGGTGGCCAATTACCGCCTGGGGGGCAGCCTCAATTAACGCCTGGGGGGCAACCTCAAGGTACACAAATTGTGTCTGGGGGGCAACCTCAAGGCCAGTATGTACCTATGGTACAATACATGCCTCAAGGTCAACCCCAGCCTCAATATGTACCCCAAGGTCAACCTCAGTATCAATATCAACCTCAAGGGTATCAACCTCAAGGGTATCAACCCCAAGGTCAAGGTCAACCCCAGTATCAGTATTTACCCCAAGGTTATCAACCTCAAGGTCAATACTCGAGTCAAGGTTATCAACCACCTCAGGGTCAGTCTTATGTTCAAGGTCCGGGAAATGTACCTTTCAATTATCAACCCTACCCTCAACCTGGTTACGGATCTCAGTATCCTCAACCTGTTACGGGTCAATACCCCGGAATGATAGTGTGGGATCCATCCCAAGGTCAACAGGTGTTGCAGCCAAGTATACAGTTGGTACCTCAAGCTGGACAACCCGTAGTTTCTGGTTCACCCCAGCAACCGCAACTTGTCCAGTCAAATGTTCAAACTTCTGTAACTTCGATAGTTACTCAGCCGCCAATTGCACCTAGTACTCCATCTCAAACGGCTGCTGCAACTACCGCTACATCTACCGCACTTACTTCTGGAGTATCGACAGCTCCGGTTTCTACTGTCTCTGCAACCACTCCTCAGGCATCTTTACCGTTGTCTGGATCTACGATTCAAACCACGGTCCAAATGCCTATAGGTCAGCCTGGTATAAGTACGGTTGTCACTACTCAACCTCAATTTGTTCAACAACCGTACCAGGGACAGTACCAACAAGGGCAAGCTGTCCAACAGCCGGTTTACCAGTATCAACCGTATCCTGGGTACACTTATCAACAACCTCAACAACCCCAGTACGGTCCGGTTAATCCTGGTTTTCCAGGAGGATATAATATCCCTAATGCGATTCCTGTTCCTAGTTATCCTGGATATCCTCCTCCTGGGGCTGGTGTCATGACTCAGAGTTTTAGAGATCCTAACCGGCAATTACCGTTTATCGCAACTTTGGATTTACCAGATTTGACGCGCCTAACGAATGATCCAATTCAATATCTTCAGTTCTGGCCGCCAATGCCAAATAAGTTGCCCAGTGATATACCCAAGTTCGAAGGTAAGCCTGGAGAGGATCCGTCCAATCATGTGATGACTTACCACCTCTGGTGTGCTTCGAATTCTATCTCGGATGATTCGATCCGCTTACGTCTTTTCCAGCGTACACTCATTGGTCTCGCGGCCAAGTGGTACATTGAGTTGCCACGGGCCTCTTTTTACAATTTTAGCCAGTTAGCTACCTCGTTCTTAACTCACTTTCAGTTGCCGGTCAGATACGATAACGGCACGGAATTATTAACTTCACTAAAACAATCGACGTCCACGTATATTTCTGATCACATTCATGAGTGGAGACGTCGAAGAAGGTTAGTGAAAGTTTTTATTCCGGACCAAATCTTAGCTGAATGGTTTGTTAAATCATTGTTACCGAAGATTACTGAAGATGTAGCTAAGGCCGGAGTAGTTACTGAGGAGCAAGTCATTGCTCAGGCGCAGTACCTTGACTTAGTTTATACTCAGTCGGGTACGTTACACGAGAAGATTCCAGATCTTCCAAAATCGAATCAAATCGCTGCTGCTCCTTCGGGATCTCATGCCGCTGATGGTATGATTGGTACGGTGAACACAAAGAGCAAGAAGAAGTCTTCCAAGAGTTCTACTACTCCTATAATCACCTTGCCTGATTCCCCGACAGGAGAGTCTTCTCCTGAACTTTCCGCCGATATTCACGCTGTAGAGTCATCTACGGCCAAATCAAAAAACGGTGGAAAGAAGAAAGGGAAGAAGAAGGCTAAAGCAGACAAGGCTCCGAAGGAGAAAACAGAAAAGTTGGAAACCAATGACGAAAAGCGCAAACCTCGATATCCTTGTCTTATTTGTGAAGAGGATCATTTTACAAGAGATTGCCCTCATCGGGCCGAGGTTGTGAAAATAGTCAAAGGTTCTCCCACTCCTGCTGTGTTGAAAGATCCATTTCCAAAGCAGGAGAGTAAGATGATAGGTTCTTCCTCGACTGCCAGTGAAGAACCCATTTTGATGATGTCTCATGTGAGGATTGCGACTCGGTCGCAAGATTATGGTAGTAAGAATCTTGTTGATGGTAAGGAAGCAGAATCTTCTCATTCTAATCCATCAACCTCAGCTCCTGGTTCCGATCCACTACAGATCGAAAAACCTAACCCGGACTTAGTAATCAAACCGCCCGCCAAGGGTGTACTTCGAAGGTCTGCTTTCAATCCACATGCGAGAGCGGCCCAGAATTACAACATTGTTGAGGACTTAGCTGTTTCACCCTCAGCAATGTCGGCTTTAGAGGTGCTGCAATCATGCCCAGCCCAACGGAAATTACTTTTGTCGGCTATCGGAGCTGTTGATGTTCAGGACCCG
Organism: Pinus tabuliformis; assembly: GCA_031772625.1. Taxonomy (NCBI): domain Eukaryota; kingdom Viridiplantae; phylum Streptophyta; class Pinopsida; order Pinales; family Pinaceae; genus Pinus; species Pinus tabuliformis. The sequence goes on from CM062815.1 coordinate 585,974,792, forward strand.
AATCTGATAATCTTTGATCTAGAAAATAGTACATCTTCTGATCTAGAAAATAGTACACCGCGTCTACCCCATCAAATGGCTTTCCAAATTCCAGTGATAGTCAAAAACAGGCCTATTCATCGGACTGTGATTGATGAGGGAGCTTCTACGTGTATTATGTCGATTCAGTGTTGGAGATCGCTTGGTTCTCCTTCGCTGAACCAATCCCCGACCATCCTTAAGGCCTTTGATGGCCGTGGGTTCCGTCCGTTTGGTATTCTACAGGAATTGCCTATAGGGGTAGAAGGTAAAACCGTTAGTCTGGATGTGGAAGTGGTTGATGCCCCTCTAGACTACAACCTTCTTTTGGGTCGAAGTTGGTCATATGCTATGACAGCGGTCGTTTCATCGGTCTTCAGAGTAATAAAGTTTCCACATAACGGTAAGATCGTGACAATTGATCAGCTGACATACTTTTCATCCGACCCAGCCTCTTCAGAGAGTATCCAGCATGTCGGTAAGACGACAATCCCTTATAGGGACGTTGGCGTAGGTTTAGTTAAAGATTCCGGTTTACTGGGAACTTTTCCTTTCCCTCCAATCAACGCAGACCCTTCATTTGCATCAATTCATATGATTACATCAGACACCATTATTTACGATGATCCTTGGATTGTCCCATCTGAATCTGAGATAGACTCATTCGGTGATGCTATGCCTTTGAGTCCATATGAAATTGCTTATGAAGCCGTCATGTCTTTTACCGACTCGCGTTCAACCCAAATCGACCAAATGAATGTGGTCAGTGAAGCGTCACTTTTCACATCATCCTTAGAACGGATAGCGTTTCCCGAAGTCGTGTCATCTGACGAGCAACTTCGCGAAATCCTAAGTGTAGACGATCTACCATGGGAAGATCTTCATCACAGATCTTCGTTTTTACCTGAGGATGATGCTCTTGAAAATGATTTTTCATCTATCTTTACCGCTGAATATGTCAAAGACGCTCAGAATCCAACGAAACATCTTGATTCAGAGTTGAATTTAGGGAATATTTCTCGCACTATTCCCATTGACATTTCAGTGAAGCCCGGAATTGAGGAAAACATTCATATAGGTGCCTCATGTACAGAAGATGAAATTCAAACTTACAAGGCCCTATTCCAAGAATTCCGCGATGTGTTTGCCTGGTCTTACGAGGAAATGCCAGGAATCGACCCTGCCATTGTTGTTCATGAAATAAAGACCTACCCGGACGCTAAACCCGTCCGGCAACGGTTGCGTCAGATTCACCCTCGGAAAGCGGCTGCGATTAAAGCAGAAGTCGAGAAGCTGTTGAAAGCAGGTTTCATTTATCCGATCCCGTTAACGGATTGGGTATCGAATATTGTTCCGGTTAACAAGAAACAAGGAACAATAAGAATCTGTATCGATTATAGGGATATAAATCGAGCTTGTCCAAAAGACAACTATCCAACGCCTTATATCGATCAAATAATTGATGATTGTGCCGGAAGTGAAATGTTTTCCTTTATGGATGGTTTTTCGGGCTATCATCAAATCAATATTCTACCTGCCGATCAACCAAAAACGGCATTCATTTGTCCATGGGGGACATTTGCTTACTGCAAATTACCTTTTGGGCTTAAGAATGCCGGAGCCACTTTTCAACGGGCGATGTCTTACGCATTTCATGACATCAAGCACATTGTGCAACCGTACCTCGATGATTTGCCTGCTCATTCTTTACATCGAGCTGATCACCTTGTCCACTTACGAGCAATCTTTATGAGGTGTAGGCATTATCGTATTCGGTTGAATCCACACAAGTGTGTTTTCTGTATAGAAGCGGGTCGATTGCTGGGATTTGTTGTTTCAAAAGCCGGCATTCGCGTCGATCCCTCGAAGGTCGAAGCCATCATCAAATTGCCTCCTCCTTCGAGTTTGCGCCAACTCCAAAGTTTGCAAGGGAAAGCAAACTTTTTACGCCGATTCATCCCAAACTACGCCGAGGTCACTAAGGGTTTTACACGGTTGTTGAAACAGAATGCTCAATTCTCTTGGGACGAGATTGCCCAACAATCTTTTGATGCACTTAAACACGCGTTGACCCATGCACCGTTGTTGCATCCTCCCAGCTACAACCAGGACTACTTCTTATACCTCGCAGCTTCGCATTCCACTATTGGAATGGTGTTAGTCCAAGAAGATGAATTCGGAACGGAACATGTGATATATTATCTTAGTAGGACGTTAAACCCCACTGAGCTAAAATATTCGCATGTGGAGAAATTGGCCCTGGCAGCTGTTCAAGCTGTCCAGCGTTTTCGTCACTACATTCTTCTTCGTAAAACTACAGTTATTTCGGATTGCAACCCTATGATTTATATTTTGACAAAACAACTGCTAGGGGGCAAGTACTCTAAATGGATCGTTATCCTGCAAGAGTTCGACTTGGAGTTTGAGAAGTCCAAGTCTAAGAAATCCTTAGTTTTTGCGGAATTAATGTGTGATTTCCCGCGTACTGACACAGAAACTGTGGCAGAGGAGTCCATTGTGGACGAATCTTTGTTTCTTATCAGTACTTTAGATCCGTGGTACGGGGATATAATCATCTATCTCCAAACCCAAACTTTTCGGCCTGAAGCTTCAAAGTCAGAACGTCGAAAAATTCGGTTTCAATCCCAGCAATACAAGATTATTGGAGATACACTTTACCGCCGGGGGGCAGACTTAGTTTTTCGACGTTGTTTAACTCACGAAGAGGCTGAGAGGGTTTTGAATGATTGTCACTCTGGAGCATGTGGCGGTCATATGTCTGGGTATGCCACAACTCAGAAGGTGTTGCGCGCTGGCTATTTCTGGCCGTCCATGTTTAAAGATTGTATCATTGCGGTCCGGAAGTGCCACAACTGTCAAGTGTTTGATCGCAAGATGCGCGCACCACCTGCTCCTCTCCACCCTATAATTGCCGTTGGTCCTTTCGCCAAATGGGGTATCGATTTTATTACTTGTAACCCTCACTCGGCCGGGGGGCATGCGTATATCATCCTCGCGGTTGATTATTTTACTAAGTGGGCCGAGGCGATGCCTACATTCGACGCAAGCGGCAAAACAGCTGCAGTTTTCGTATTCAATCATATTATAACTAGGTTTGGTGTCCCACAAGCGATTATCACTGACCATGGGAGCCATTTTCGAAACATCATGATGACTGAGCTTACAAGCCAGCTTGGTTTGCGCCACGATAGCTCTACTCCTTATTATCCGCAAGCCAACGGTTTGGTTGAGTCTATCAACAAAGTTCTGGTTATCATGATCCGACGAACCATTGGTATTCATCGGTCGAATTGGCACAACATGTTATTTTCAGCGCTATGGGCATACCGAACCTCAGTGAAAACTTCAACAGGGTTCACTCCTTTCCAGCTAGTTTATGGCTTGGAAGCTGTGTTACCCATTGAATGCGAAATCCCATCACTTCAAATGGCTGTCGAATTACTCCCAGCTACTTCCGAAGAGGAGAAACGTTTATTATACTTAGCTCAGTTAGATGAGACTCGACGTGACGCTGCATTGGCAATCGAGACTCACGCGAAGCGAATGAAAGCTCAGTATGATAGAAATGTGACCCCTCGAAGTTTTTCGGAGGGAGACCTAGTGCTATTATATGATCAAGCTAACGATAAGCTAGGTGCTGGAAAATTCGTTCCTATGTGGCATGGACCCTACATTGTAAAGCGAAAGCTAGCAAAAGGGGCTTATGAGCTGGTAGATTTTGATGGGGACTCTTTGGGTAAACCCAGAAATGGACTTTACCTAAAGAGGTATTATGCTTAAATGGTGGGTATGGAGAATTTTTAGTTAGGTTAGGCTTTCTTTCTAGCTAGTGTGTTTGTTAGTTTGGTTAGTGTGCTTAGCTTAGAGAGTGTGTTTTTAGTCGTTATTCTGGCTTATCTTGGTTTTACTCTTGATATTGCAGATGTCGACGCCTCTCCAAACATACATTGGATTTGCTGATGGTGCTTGTCGTAGTACACGGAATATCTCTTCCGCAGCTTGGGTTATCTATTCGCCCTCTGACGAGTTAGTTTCTATGCATGGGGTAAGCCTCGGTCAAACAACGAACAACATTGCAGAATACAGTGCAGTGGTTGAATTATTATCCGAATCTATTTCATTTGGAATTCGACGTTTGATAGTGAGGTTAGATTCTGAACTTGTTGTATTACAGCTTAATAGAGTATATGCCATTAGAAATCCTGTGTTATTAAGGTTATTTTTGAGAGTGCGTCTCTTGGAACGTGAATTTGATTACATTGAATATCAGCATTTTCCAAGGTCTTTAAATACATTAGCAGATGCAATTGCTTCTCGAATGTTGGACAGACATTTACGATAATCATGCAAGTAAATTTAAAAACATTTCATCACATATGTTAAACAAGATAAGCCGGTAATAATGATATATATATATAGATAGGAGTGTGTCAAAAATATACATCGTCTTCGATCATAGGTTGAAAAACACCTTATGATCGGCAAAAATGATAAGTACAAAAAGCCAAAAATGTCATATGTGTCTACAAAAGTGACTAGCCAATCACTGGTGGTGCTCTCTATACGACACCACTGCACGGGCTACCTTACACAAAAACCTCCTAAACGGTCCAGGGACTGCGACTACATAGCGCTGAAGTCTGATAGGAATATCATCTATGGTAGTCTCAGGTATATCCACCGTCAGACGCTCTAGATCCTGCTCCAACTCAGCTAGTGACTCTGCAGCCGCGTCTTGTGGGGCCGGTACCGGTGCAACTGGATGTCTCCTCTCAAAAGGCCGGAGGTTGGCTGGGCGCTGTGGACCAACATCTGCATTTTGAAAATTTTTACTGTCAGTTTTGAGACGATATATATAAAAAACAAAAAAATATATAATTTGAAAACTTGTGAAAAATAAAGTACCTCTGTCATCCCATTGTTCTCCCGGTGGAAGAACCATGTCCGGATCACCTCGAAAATCTACTCCGGCATACGGAAAGTCCTGGATCGCAAAAACCTGGTCCTCTAACCAGTGAAAATAACCAGCAGGGAATCGAACAACTGCCGCGCCCTCGTCAGGATGCCGGGCCATCACCGTAACCCATCGTATCAGCTTTGGCTCCCGAGAACCCAAGATATCAACAGTGAGATGCTGAGGGATCAGCATCGGAACTCTCTCTAAGGCAAAGCTCACAACTAGAGGCCCATATCCAAAGGTCTTCAGTTGTCCGTTCTTTGCCCTAGTCAGTTGGGCCTTCATATTGGCCGACACAGCATCGCACCAGTTGAAGATGGTGCCTCGGAAACAGTCAATCGCCATCCGCATTTGGGACCCGGTGGCAATATGTAAAGCGGCTGCACCGCAAATTCTGGTAACCGTGAAAGCTATCACCTTGAGTTCACGCAGAGAGATGTGTTTGATTTCTACGCCTTTCGCATGGTGTGCATTGGGTATGCACCAATCTGCCCGGAGACTAGCAAGGGATTGGCCACCCGGCCTAGTCCCGGCTAGATTGAGTTGCTCGCCCCTATTTGGCAAGCCAGTGAGAAAGTATATGTCAGAGGGCTCTATCTCGAGCTGGTGCCCTCCGATGTAAAAGCATTGCTCATGAATGTTCCATCTCTCAACCAGCCACTCCAAGAATCTCACCTGAGCCCTCATGCCAGGTATGGCCCAGTATTTATATAGTCCGCATGCTTTTAGGGCATCAATAGAAGGTTGATGATTAATTGCGGCTAAATCAACGTCCTCGTGCTCTCTCTCTCTCCAATCCAACATGGTGAGTGCCCTACACACCAAGAAATGAAGATTAGAATTGATTTTGGAAAATTCAAATGGTTGTTTGTGGAGTTTGGGGTTTCAAATTCCGCCTTTCGCGGGGGACGCACCCCGCGTTTAGGACACAGAGCGTCGGGACGCAGCTGGCCTGAAGGTGGGCTGCGTACCCCGACCTTTTTCCTGTATAGGAAAAGGTCGGGGGACGCAGGTCACCCTTGGGGCACCTGCGTACCCCGCAGAGCGATTTTTGAAACCCAAAACCCCCCAAAAATCAAAACTAAAACCTAAAACAAACTTTTAATCGGATGAAATTGAAGAGGAGGATGTTGTGAAATACCTGGAAGAGACGGCGTTCGATTCTGACGGTCGGATTCTCCGCAATGACCACGGGAAGTTTCTTGCCAAAAGCCCTTTTCTCAACCTCAACAGTAAAATGGTAAAAATGACATGGTAAAAAGTCTTTTTATAGGTTTTTTGGATGAATGAATGCTAGGTTTGTTTATTTTTCACCATGGAAGGATATTTTTCAATGTATTTTTGCCTATCTTAAACAGGTATGAGTAATGTGTCGTTTTTGTGCAGGACAAAGGGATTTAGGGGGAAAATTGTCATTTTTCACGAACCAAAATATCAGAGTCATCTTTTAAGCCCTTTTCTGACTCCTAAAATATGAAAAGATTGCCGAGCGTTTCTTTTACACTCGTTAAAACGGAATTAAAAGACGGTCCCCTTATAGCCCTTTTCTGACCGTAAAAACAGGAAAAGATTGCCGGGTTTTTGTCGTTTCAAACTCGATACTGGAAATAAAACGACGTGTCCTTGATCGCTTTTTACTTTTCAGGTCAGTGGCACTAATTATGAAAGTACTCCTTGGTCGCAAGATCAAGCGGTTCCCCCAGGTATTATTTTATACTTTTTCGGGCTTGAGGGACACAAATCTACGAAAAAGTTCAACCTGGAGTCTTCTTAAGTTTTTCAGACTCTCTAAAATTGAAAAACGCCGAGTTTCTCCTATACTGGGCTCGTTAAAATTTCACAGTAGAGGGCCTGTTCAATTACAAACAGGAACGAACCACTCCTTCCTAGGGTTCGAATCAAAACTAGGTTGGACTCATCCGAAGGATGAGCTTATAATCAAGCATATGTTATCCTCCTCAAGCTTGTTAAAAATAAAGAGGTACTTGCCAGAAATGGTGGGGGAAAAGAGAGAAGAATGAGCCTATTTGTTATCCTTTGTCTCAGAAGAAACCTTATTACCACTCTTGAACACGACACTTTTCATTCACCTGGGTTGGGAAATCCTTTACCTCACAGTTGATCAAACCACATTGAAAGTCTTCAGCCGGGTTCCGGGGATTAACTTTGAGTCGTTTATCACCAAGCCATCTGTTGTGTCGTTATGTGTTCAAGAGGTCTGCAAGCAAAACTTTCATCTGCAAAATACTTGTCATCCATTTGACCATCCCTGAGTCAGTCCTTACAGCAACATTTCTTCAACTTGAACAATGATTTCGTGTTGTGGGCTTGCCTGCAACGGGTCGCTTTCTATCGACATCAGCACATTATCTAGAGAGATGACTTAGAAATCGTCAGTACCTTGAAGTCTGCATGCATCAATGGCAGGTTTCTCGCCTTTGACGTCAGTTTACATCATTGACTTTCGATCGAAGGATTCCGTGAAATGTTCGACATCAACTCATTCATTCACATCTCATGGATTGTACTGGGTACTTTGAGAACCATTGACATTACTGGTGGTCTCTCTCACACTTGTTAACAGTTTACATCATCGACTGGTAATCAAGTGGTTTCTACCATGTTCGACATCAACTCATTTATTCGCATGGCTAGAATCGTACCAATTCGGGAAGTAGAAATGAAGACCCTGGATCTAGTTTCCACCATCCAGGCTGCGAGGAGTTTTGTATTCATTATCTAAGTAGACTAATCATAAACAGATGGCTGCGCCCATACTGTGTCTACAAAAGTCTATGATTATGATGTACTACAAGATCATTCCTGTATCAGAGTAGTTAGTCAGTTAGTTAAAGTTTTGATCTGAGTATGGGAATGCCTACCTCAGTGATGATATAATCTTATACATGTATTTTGTGTTGAAAATTGCAGGTTCTGACCAGGCTCTCCACGAGATAATCCTTGAAATGATAAAGCGCTTCACCCTTCCTAGATTTACAAAACCCTAATCTACTACAGGCTTCGCACTTTAGGGGGCAATCTGTTACACTAAAAAATGTCACCATGGCTATGTACAGTTAGTATGGCTCTATCAACAGTCATGCTATCCTCCTGGGCAAGTCTTAAGCCTCTGCTCTCCATGTCAAACTCCAAAAAGAGAGAAAGTCTTTATAAATGTATTTATCTCTGGGTACGCAGGTTCTCTCAACCTTACCTGCGGGTACGCACCCAATGTTCACAAAAGCTGCGTCCTTGTACGCTCTGTATGTAAAGGGGCAGGTGCGTCCCCCTGTAAAGGTCAAAATGCGCAAGTTTCATCTTTAAAAAGTTACTTGTGGTCATTTCTAGAGCATTCTAGAAGGTTGTTCGACGTGTATTGAGCGCCTCCAGATGGTTCATGTATCCCTACCAAAGAGGAACTTATCCCATCAAGAGAGGAGCTATCCCATCCAAAGAGGGGATTATCCCATTGATGGTGGACCTGATTAACTTCCTCTTGAGCACTATAAATACAGGCATTGGGCCAGAAGGAGGGGAGGTTGAAAGCTAAACATTTCTAAGGGTAGATGCTGCAGGAATTAGGACTCCCATTTAGAAGCTTGTGAGGAGAGATTGTCATCTTTACTTGTTCTATTTGGAAGTGGGTGAGCTTTGTCAAAGTAAAGGAGAACTCTTGATGGACCCTGGGAGGGACTTGCACAACACCAAGGCTCAGGTTGTAATTGTTCCTTTTGTTTCCTATTAATGCAAATGAGTCCATTCTTCTCAATAACTTGTTATTTATGAGTTGTTTCATGTATTCCTTGGTCTATGTGTTAAATATGTTTTATTCTATGAGATTATCAAGTGCTATTTAATCGTTTGATTGTTAGTGGATGCAGGTTTCAAAGTGAAGGAGGAGCTCATCCGGATCCGCGGAGCTGGACTGCTACAACAACGTTGGACTACAGGTAGGATCTAAACACTTGATTTCTTATATAATAAATGCATGTTTAGAGAAGGATTGCTCTTGTTTGTCTTGTTTGTCACTAGAGAGTCTTAGGCTCCTAGGGAGGTTGATTTGTGTCCGCACTATCGACTCTTTCCGCCTGACAAGGCGTTATAATGTTATGATTTTATGATTTTATATTAGGATTTAATATTGTCACATTGGAATGGTACAAAAGTCTATCCAATGTCACAATGCGACAAACAATGTCTTAATACAACAATCAGTCTCACAATCATTGTCGTAATGTTAAATTACATTGCAATTTATTTAATGTTACATTGTTACATTAGAAAATTAGTGTTTAATATTAAGTTTATAATATTAGGGCTTTTTAATATTTGTTTTATAATATTACAGTTTAATGTTGGTTTTATATTTTATAATATTAGGGTTTATAATATTAATCTCTTAGGTTTATCATATCAATATTATGGTTTATAATCTCAATGTTTATAATCATAGGATTTATAATATTGATCCTAAGTTTTATAATCTCTTGGGTTTATAATATTAATCCTAGGGTTTAATATTATTCCCTTGGGTTTATAATTTCAATAATCTCTTGACAATCGTTGTCGCAATATTACGTTATATTGCAATTTTCTAACGCTGCATTGTTACATTGGAAAACTGTGGTTTAATATTAGGTTTAAAAAATTACAACTTTTTCATATTGGGTTTATAATATTAAAGTTTAATATTGGTTTATAATTTATAATATTAGGGTTTAATATTAATCTTAGGGTTTATAATATTAATCAATCTCACAATCATTGTCACAATGTTACATTGCATTGCCATTAATTCAACGTTGCATTACAGCGTTATAAAATTGAGGTTTAATTTTAGAGTTTTTAATATTAGGTTTACAAAATAAGGGTTCAATATTGGATTTATAATTTATAATAGTGAGGTCTAATATTGGGGTATAAAATATTAATATTAGGGTTTAATATATTGGGTTTTATAATGTTAGGGTTTTATAATAGGATTTAATATTGTGACATTGGAATGGTACATTGCAATTTATTCAACTTTGCATTATTACATTATGAAATGTAGTTTAATATTATGCTTATAACATTGGGGCATTTTAATATTGGGTTTATAATTTATAATATTAGGGTTTATAATATTATGGTTTAATATTAGGATTTATAATATTAATCTTAGAGCTTATAATATTAAATTTAAGATTTATATTCCTAGAGTTTAATATTAATTCTAAGGTTTTATTTTAATCCCTTAGGTTTGTAGTATTAATCCCTTAGGTTTATAATATCAATAATCTTTTGGGATTATAATATTAATCCCTTCGGTTTATAATATTAATAGTCCTTTGGGTTTATAACATTAATCCCTTTGGTATACAAAAATCTATCTAATGTTACATTGTGACAAACATTGTTTCAATACGATAATCAATCTCGCAATCATTATATTGTAATTTATTCAACGTCATATTGTTACATTACAAAACTAGGATTTAAAATTAGCGTTATTATATTAGGGCTTTTAATATTGGGTTTATATAATTTATAATATTAGGATTTAAATATTAATCTTAGAATTTATAATATTAGTCCTAGGGTTTAATATTAATATTGTTGTGCTAAGGTTTAATATTTATGCTAGGGTTTATAATATTAATCCATTGGATTTATAACATAAATAATCACTTGGGTTTATAATCCATTTGGTTTATAATATTGATCTCTTAGGTTTATAATATCAATAATCCCTTGAGTTTATAATATTATTAATCCATTGCGTTTATAATATTAATCGTAGGGTTTAATATTAATCCCTTGGTTTTATTAACCCCTTGAGTTTATAATATTAATAATCTTTTGGATTTATTAATCCTTTGTGTTTATAATATTAATCCTTTAGATTGATAATATCAATAATCCCTTAGGTTTTTAATATTAATCTACTGGGTTCATTAATCTCTTTGGTTTATAATATCAATATCTTAGGTTTTTTAATCCCTTGAGTTTATTATTATTATTATTATTATAAAATAATAATTATTTTTATAATAATAGTAATAATAATATATAGTTAATAATGTCAAAATTAATGAAAATACATAAAGATTTATTTGTCGACGTGTTTCGAACCAACTAGTGTGATTCATCATTAGGACAAGATGAAGAATCAAATCATGGCAAAAAGTTAAATAGATGGTCAAAACATTCCAACGGCTAAATTGAAACAACTACATTTGACTAGGTGAGAAATGGGGTAAAGGATTAATTTATATAGTAATACAATTAATAAAATAAATATCTTTAAGATATTATTTTAATATATAAATTATGTTTGACTTGGATTAAGGGATAGGAAAAAACTAATAACCAAATAAATAAATAAAATATATAATATTATGGAATAATGATGGGATATAATAAAAAAGAAATATATTTAAGATATTATTTTAATATACAAATTATGTTTGACTTCGACTATGGGATATGGAAAAACTAATAACTAAATAAATAAAATATAAAAAGACTAAGGAATAAAGACAGGATTTTACAGGGTTTGGATCAGACAAACCTTAGTAATACATCATCACACCGAGGCTCTGAGCCATGGTGAATGCAGGGAGTAACATTTTAAAAGTCGAGGATGGCAAATAGTCTCGAGATGGCAGGCTCTTGATGGGGCATGTCTATCGCAGTATCGAGGCGAAGAACGGATTACCGAGCCATCCGCAGGAGATGGAGAGTTGTTGCGACATCTTCAGAGTAAATGGCGTGAATCTGAAGCCAAGAAAGGGCGTAAAGTCCCAGGCGAAAAGAGGCCTCCTTTCTGAGCTCCGAAAAAGGGAGGAAGAGGAGGAATCTAGGCAGCGGAAGTCAGGCGTGAGATCTCCCAACTTTCTTCCCTCACGGATCTGGGCCAGGCTAACAGATCTCGGTGCGCCCTATCTCCTCGGATGTACAAGATGGGAAGAAGCAGCGATCGCCACTTATGACCTCTCCAGGACCCCCCACGTGCCATTACCTGCACAGTCCCTTGTCTACGGAGGATGGGAGGGTTTACTTCATGGGGCAAATGCTGCAGCACCCATAGCCATTGCAGAAGGGGCTAAGGCAAGCCTTTTACAGTGATGCATAGGAATGCTAGCTTCTCAAAAATACAAGAGAGGGGAAATCAGGGTTTGCGACGCTATCAGTAGTGGATTGGCAGGCCTATATTATGGATCTGCTACCTCTGCCCCTGGGAGAACGCTACAAGGAGCTGGGGTGTTCATTTCTACTGTGGGAAGGCATAAAAACCCCAGATCCGCCATTGATCAATCAGATCAGGCTCTCAATAGACAGATCTGCCAAGATCTAGCAGGTCTGATACCCCGGATGGAAAATCATCGTTGTAGATGAATAACAAGCCTGCAAAAAACCCAGATCTGGGGGCAAATCAGGATACCCCATTGCCCTGACACCTGGGCCAAATTCGTAGAGGAACACCATCTGAAAGGCGACGACCTGGGGCTTGGAGATGAGACAACCTAGGGAATAGATCGGCGGCAACCTCAGATGGGCACAAATCCCGGAGAGGCGGACTTCACACAACTCCTCTTAAAAGCACTAGAAGGTAGAAGTTACTGCGTGAGGTTATGGAGGGGCAGCAGTATCCTGGAACTACGGAATAAAATTCAGAACCTTCTCAACATCCCAGAACAAGGGCAAAATCTGATCTACAAGGGGCGCAGTTTACAGGACCACTACACTCTCCAGGAATACAGTATAACCACAGATTCAACCATCATCATTAACCTTCGTCTGTGAGGAGGATGCTCTAGAACCAGCTCAAAGAATACAAGCTCCAAGAACACAGGCTCCTTCAAGGATGCAATGAAGGGTAAAGGGAAAGCGCAAGTCAATTCAGCAACAAACCCTGTTCTTCCTGGGCCCTACATAGTCGAACAAAAACCTGAGAATCCTACTCTCACCATTGAAATGCCTGAGGTAAATGATTTATACTCAGATCTATTTTCTCACTCTGTTATCTATAGATTCAATGGTTACTGGCCCAAATCAGGTGATCTGCACCACTGGATCCATACCACCTGGACACCAAACTGTGAAATCTACTTATGCCCCAAGGGGTTTTTTATAGTAAGATTCAACACAGAACAGGAAAAGGAACTCATCCTTAATAAGGGGCCATGGTTCTGGGGCAACGCAGGGCTCTACATCACTCCATGGTTTCCAGATTTTGACACCAACACAATGGTGGTATCAAAGATACCAGTCTGGGTCAGGTTGCATAACCTCCCATTACACTTCTGGCATCACAAGGTCTTAATAGCCATAGGGAACACCCTAGGGAAATTTCTAAAGATTGATGATGACAGACTGACAAAGGGAATTTTTACCTTCACCAGAATATGTGTCGAAGTAGATCTCAGCCAAGGACTACCAAAAATCATAATATTGAATTTCAAGAATACACAGTGAATATAATCACTAGATTACGAAAACATAGCTTTCTGATGTCGAGGATGTTTACAAACAGGCCACCTTCTCAGTACTTGCCCACAGGCAAGAAACACCCCCAATCAGAAAAAGTAGCAACAGAGGAAGCTTAAAGGATGGCAAAACATAATGCCATTGGATGAAGAAGAAGATGTACCAGATACCACAGATTACAAAATAGAAAAGGATGAAGGAAACCAGCCCAACACGCAAAGGAAATAGGAAGCTCCCAACAACCCTGTGTAAAAACAAGACCTCCAAATAACAGGAATTGAAACATCTGGCAACAAGAGAACTCATGGATCTGAAGAATCGGAGTCGGACAAGGAATCTCCCATAACAATAACAGAAAATCAGCTCTCCTTAGTAACCACCACCCCCAACTCTGGGGGATGGCAAAAGGTGGAGAAAAAGAAAGGGAGAAGAGTATAGTTTTCACTTCATTTTTTTATTCTTTTGGTTTCTGCGAAAACCGAATCATTATCATTGCATATGCTTCTGCATCTACAAAATGTAATTTTATCTCATGAATAAAATTACAACTTTTTCTACGGGAAAAAAAAAAGACGGGATTTTACCCAATCCTCAAAATGAGGCGTGGGATAACTTCTAAAAGATAAATTACAAATGGTAAAAAGAATAAAAATAAAAAACTAAAGACAATGGGACATAAATATTTTAATTGAAAACATTAATAAAAGAAAATTCATATATATATATATATATATATATATATATATATATATATATATAAAGCCCACGGGGCTTTGGATTGACGGTGAATGGGTGCATTGTTAAGGCACTCCTTGCGATAGGTCACTGGTTCAAATCCCCCGTGGGTGCTTACCTACCATATATATATATATATATATATATATATATAAAATTCTAATTCCATCCAAAGTCAAAAGGTTGAAAATAAAAATAAATAAAATTAAAGGAAAAACAACTAAAGGGACAAAATATATATAAAAAATAAAGCGGACCAAAGATAAGACACTAAATCCTCGGGGTAGAAATCTAAAAATGATTTTAAAACTATTCAATCAAAAATTAAAAATTAAAATAAAATACAAACTAAAAACAAAGAGATCAAAACAACCACAAGGATAAAGAAAGGCTAAGAGGAAAGGGAAGGGATCCAACAGCTGTTGATTTTCCAGTCATCATCCCTATTAAGATTGCTAGGCCTCCTTTCAATTTCAATGGCCTCCCTAAATTTCCGGTGGTGAAAGTGAGCAATCTTTGTAATCACCTGGGCTTCCGCAATGCATATGTGATGCTTCGTCTTATCTCATGTTTCGCCAAAGCTGAAGAGTGGGTCCTCCCATGCTTAATGTGAGTTGTGTGCTTGTTAATCCTTTGATTTATAGAGCAGCATGTTTCACCAATGTATGGGGTACCACAATAACAAGGGATAACATAAACACACTTCATATCCTTGGGATCCACTCGGCCCTTTACAAAATTTAAGGAACTATGGATGGTGCTAAGATGCCTAAAGGATGAGGGAACATTATGCTTCTTCATGATTCTCACAATCTTTTATATGGTCCCTTGGATAAAAGGGAGATGCACCCATCAAATCCGATCATATGGGTCTTTCTTAACCTTAGAACCTTGGTTAGATTTAAGGAAAGATTTATCCCCTTGATGTCTATTATATCCATTATTAACGAAAACATTAAGGATATGGTCTTTCTCTTTAGAGAGGTGGTTTTCATCAGAAATCCTCAGTGTACGAGTAACTAGCGTGTTGAAAACACCTAACTTTTGGGTCGAGAAATGATGAGACATTGCATGAAGATACTTCTCAATGTGATTTTTCTTCCGAAATACCTGGTGAGAGAAAGAACCATCATTCTTTTTCAAAATAAGGGCATCAAGGAAAGGAAGGAAACCATAAACTTCTTGCTCCATAGTGAACTTTATAGAGTTGGATTGATTGTTAAGATGTTGGAAGAAGAGATCTAACTTTCCTTGACCATGCGGCCAAATGGCATAGGTTTCATCCACAAATATTTTCCAAAGCTTTGGCTTAAATCGAGATAAAGCCAAATATTTTGATTCAAATTCTTCCATAAACAAATTATCAACATAGAGGACAGGGGACAGCCCATGGCTACACCAATTTTGTTCATAGAATTCCCCTTCAAAAGTGGAAGTGAGATAAATCTCAACTAATTATCGGGATCAGTGATGCAATTGATGGCCTCAATGGCCCCCTCAATAGGGATCTTAGTGTATAGAGAAACTACATTAAAACTAACCATATTGTCGCCAAGATCAAACTTCATGTCCCTTAACTCATTAACAAACGACGAAGAGTCTTTGACAAAAGACTCTGTGAGGCCAACAAGGGGCTTTAGCTTCAGGGCTAAATATTTAGAAAGATGATAGGTTGGCCCTCCTATGGTGTTGACAATGGATCTCAGGGGTAGGGGAGACTCCTTATGGACCTTTGGAAGCCCATAGATCCTAGGAGTGATGGGGTTGTTCTTAATATGTTTGTGGCTGAAGGTGCCATCCGTGCTACTAGACTTTAGGGTCGTAGCAACCTTTCTAGAGATCCTCTTCAATGGGTTCTTATTAAGATTTCTATAGCTTCCACTGTTACACAGGTGATCCAACATCTTCTTCCGATAATCCTCCTTATCAAGGATTACATGGGCCCCACCTTTGTCGACCTTCAAGACAACGATGTCCTGGTTCCTGTTCAAAGATTTTAGGGCATCAAACTCTTACTTGTTGATGTTTCTCTTACTGGGATTAGCATTCCTAAGGATGAGAACGCAGTCTTGTCGAATCATATCCTTCGTATTACCCAGTAAATCCCTAATCCCAAACTCAATGTCACACATGATATCTTCCACCGAGATTTTCTTAGGAGCAAGGGAAAAAATTAATCCCTTCTCCAAGAGACTATAGACCGAGGGACAAAGGAATAACCCAATAGGTTGACTACCTTATTGTTAAGAGAATTATTATTATTATTATTATATTAAAGGAAAAGTTAACAAACCTATTACTAAGAGAAAAATTATTATTAATATTTTTATTTATTATAATATTATCCTAATTATAATTATAATCATCATCATCATCATCATCATTACCAAAATTATCAAAGAAATGAAACCTATCAAACCTATGGCAATTAACATTAAGGAAATCAACTCCCAAAGAATGTAACGAAGGGAAACTAACGGAAGGGAAACCGCTATGGATGATACCAGCATTGAGAACCAAGGGGATAGGAGAGGGCAAACTATAAGCAGAGAGGGAGGAATTGAAACCGTGATAGGGAGGGGAAACTCTTTAGGGAAACGAAAAGCATGGAAAGGAGGGGGGGAACAGAGGACATTGAGGGGATATTGGAAGGGATGGAAGGGAGACCGGCTAAGACAGGCAGGAAAGGGTCAATGGGTGAAGAGGGGTGGTTAACGAATGGAGATCCAAAGTCCAGACCATACGATTTGACCACGGCATTGGGGAGAGAGTCACCGGCCAAGGACGTAAACCCTGAACCGGGAAGACTTGTAATGGAACCATATACAATAATGGAAAACATATCAGCAGAGATGGCCGAGATGGAGGTGAAAGGGTTGACTCAGGTAGAGGGATAGTTAACACAAAGAGATTTAGAGTCAAAACAACCCATGGACGCAGACTCTGAACAGGGACTAGTTCCAGAGCTGTTTGCAGCAATGGAGTCAGTCATTGAATCTCGAGATCAGTCAACAACACAGGACATAAAAGGAAAACTAGAATAAACCAATTGGAGAGGTTGAAAAAATAGTGGAGAGCTTGATCCAACGAAATCCAAAGGAGTGCCATTATCCAAGCTTGGAACCTATGATCGAAGTGCCGAATCTTGACTGAGGTAATCCTGTTATTGGAAAAATTATCGAAGGGGTCAACTCGATCACCGAGAGCAGCGGGACTTTCGGAAATCTTGAGAAACTGCATAGCCTACTTCCTCTTCTAGATATCCTCCATCCGCAAAGCTTTAAGAGTCGAACACGCATTGATCCTGGTCCAAAGCGAGACAGGAATTATACTAGAGAGCTTTAAATGCAAAGGGAGAAGACGTCGAGAGAGTTGACCGAGACTCCTAATTCTGCAACTCTCGGTTCATAATAAGGCAATACTAACCTTCAAAGAAATGTAATGGTTTCTAGGGTTATTGAGGTGATGATTAACACAGGAAAACTTTAAAATGATGGAGGAATCTCTACGTCGTTTAAGGAATGCTGGATTTCAAAATGATGAACCTTAGTTGCATTGGACCTTCTATGCAGGTTTGTGATGATCGAATTTAGGCTTCTATGATCCATATCTAGTTTCTGAAGGTTCATTTGTCAACGATTTTCAAACCAACTAGTGTGGTTCATGGTAAGGACAAGATGAAGAACTAGATCATGGACATAAGTTAAATAGAGAGTCAAATCATTCCAATGGCTAAATTGAAACAACCACATTTGACTAGGTCAGAAATTGGGTAAAGGATTAATTTATATAGTAATACAATTAATTAAATAAAATATATTTAAGATATTATTTTAATATATAAATTATGTTTGACTTGGATTCAGGGATAGGAAAAAACTAATAACCAAATAAATAAATAAAATATTGGTATCAAATGGATTATAAACCCAAGTGATTATTTCACCCTCCCCTGTCCCCTTGGTTATCAATGTTGGTCTCATGCATAGCGGTTTCCCTTCCCCTAGTTGCCCTTTATTTCATTCTTTGGGAATCGATTCCAACAATGTTAATTTCCATAAGGTTGATAGGTTTCATTTATTTGATAATTTTGGTAATATTAATAAGGTAGTTATTGATAACAATAATAATAATGATAATAACAATAATAATAATAAAATTCGAAATATTGATAATGATAATTATAATGAGGATAATATTACAATTAATAATAATTTTTCTCTTAGTAATAGGTTTGTTAACTTGTCCTGTAATAATAATAATAATAATAATAATTCTCTTAACAATAAGGTAGTCAACATGTCAAGTTATTCCTTTGCCCCCCTGCCCATAGTCTCTTGGAGAACGGATTAAATCTTTCCCTTGCTCCTAAGAAAATCTCGGTGGAAGATATCATGTGTGACATTGAGTTTGGGATTAGGGACTTACCGAATAATACGAAGGATATAATTAGACAAGACTGCATTGTCATCCTTAGGAAATCTAAGCCCCCTAAGAGAAACATCGCCAAGGAAGAGTTTGATTTCCTAAAATCTTTGAACAAGAACCATGACATCGTTGTCCTAAAATCCGACAAGGTGGGGGCATAGTAATCCTTGATAAGGAGGATTATCGAAAGAAGATGTTGGATCACCTATGTAACCATGGAAGCTATAGAAAGCTTAATAAGAACCCCTTGAATAGGATCTCCAGAAAGGTTGATATGGCCATAAAGTCCAGTAGCATGGTTGGCACCTTTAGCCACAAACTTATCGAGAGCAGCCCCATCACTCCTAGGATCTATGGGCTTCCAAAGATCCATAAGGAGGGGGCCCCCCTGAGACCCATTATCAACACAATGGGAGGGCCAACCTATCTTCTTGCTAACTATTTTGCATTGAAGCTTAAGCTCCTTGTTGGCCTCACAGAGTCTTTTACCAAAGACTCTTCATCGTTTTTCAATGAGTTAAGGGACGTGAAGTTTCATCCTGGGAAAATATGGTTAGTTTCAATGCAATTTCTCTATACACTAACATCCTTATTGAGGGGTCCATTAAGGTCATCAATCGCCTCACTGATCCTGACACTACTAAATTAGTTGAGATTTGTCTTACTTCCACTTTTTTCTGTTTTGAATGGGAATTCTATGAACAGACTTGTGGTGTAGCCATGGGCTCTCGTCCCCTATTGTTGCTAATTTTTTTATGGAAGATTTTGAATCAAAATATTTGGCCTCAGTTCAATTTAAGCCAAAGATTTGGAAAATATTTATTGATGACACCTACATCATTTGGACACATGGTCAAGGAAATTTAGATCTCTTCTTCCAGCATCTTAACAATCAATCCAACTACATAAATTTCACTATGGAGGAGGAAGTTTATGGTTTCGTTCCTTTCCTTGATGTCCTTATTTCGAAAAAGGATGAGGTTCTTTCTCTCACTAGGTATCTTCATATGAAGTCTATGTTATGTAACGAGCTCACAAAATAGAATAAAAGTAATAGTATCATCATTTCCTGGCTATAAAGGTAGGTGTTCTCAACATGCTACCTACTCGTGCACTGAGGATTTCTGATGAAAACCACCTCCCTAAAGACAAACACCATCTCCTTCATGTTTTCGTTGATAATGGATATAGTAGACATCAAGGGCGTAAATATTTCCTTAAATCTAGCAAAGGTCCTAGGGTTAAGAAAGACCCCTGTGATCGGATTTCAAGGGTGCATCTCCATTTCATCCAAGGGACCACAGACAAGATTGCGAGAATCCTGAAGAAGCATAATGTTCCCTCATCCTTTAGGCCTCTTAGCACCATTCGTAGTTCCTTAAAGTCTGTAAAGGACCCAATGGACCCCAAGGATATGAAGGGTGTTTATGTTATCCCTTGTTCTTTTGGAACCACATACATTGGTGAAACAGGCCGCTCTATAAATCAAAGGATTAATGAGTACACAACTCACATTAAGCATGGGAGGACCCACTCTTTAGCTTTTGCAGAACACATGGATAAGACCAACCATCACATATGCATTGAGAGGTAATTGCGAAGATTGCTCACTTTCATCACAGGAAAGCTAGGGAGGCCATAGAAATTGAAAGGAGGCCTAGAAATATTAATAGGGACAATAGTTGGAAAATCAATAGTTGATGGATCCCTACCCTTTCCTCTTAGACTTTCATTATCCTTGTGGTTGTTTTGATCTCTTTGTTTTCCCTTTGTATTTTATTTTTATTTTTAATTTTTGATCGAATAGTTTTAAAATTACTTTTAGATTTCTACTCCTAGGATTTAGTGTCCCATCTTTGGTCCCTTTTCTTTGTTATAGTTTTTGTCCCTTTAGTTTTTTTTCTTTTAATTTTATTAAAATATTATCTTTTCAATTAAAATATTTATGTCCCATTGTCTTCAGTTTTTAATTTTTATTTTTTTTACGATTTGTAATTTATCTTTTATAAGTTATACCATGTGTCATTTTGAGGATTGGGTAAAATCCCATCTTTATTCCTTAGTCTTTTTATATTTTATTTATTTGGTTATTAGTTTTTTCCTATCACCTAGTCCAAGTCAAACATAATTTGTATATTAAAATATGTTAGGTCCCTATAATACTAGTGCATTCCCCCATTATTATTGTCATTGTAGCCCCTTATTATTATTGTTGTTCTTATGTTGTCTGCATATTGTTATTATTGTGCCCCATAGAAGCCTGCTATTGTTATTGTTGTGCCCTTACATCATGATTGTTATGTTGGTTGTGATTATATTGTGACCCCTTAGACTCCTATATATAGAAAGGAGGTGTTTTCATTTGAATCATCCAAGAATTGTTCATTTGTGTAATATAAAGGAGGTTTCCCCCTCAAACAGGCTAATTTTGAAGTCGTTGATCTTTCTCTTCCTCTAATTTTTGAGCTGGTTGCATAACATTTGGTATCAGAGCTTTGGACTCTAGGGTTTCGCTACTTCAAACAAGTCATTGTGGAATTTTCGCTATAACATTTTTTCTACAAAGCTTCAGAAGCGAATATTAAAACCCATTTGAGTCGAACTCTTCAGAAAGCTTGTGACCGAATTGTTGCTCTATATTTGCAGAGATAGTAACTGAGGAAGTTAGGGAGTTTGCAGGCTCTAGAATTCAATCTCAAACAGGTGATCTTCGAAAAATTGTCATAACATTCTCCCTGAGTATCGGATTCAAATTTCATAAAAAAGTGACAAAAAAGGACGGAATTTAGTTTGTTGGGTATCATGTTCAGAACTGAAGTTTGAAAAAGTGACACGTCCCATTTCATATAACTCTGATCTATTGAACCAGTATATAATGAGGTCATTGTGGGAGATTGGGAATAACTCTTTCTTGGAGAATCCAATATCAATAAGAATTATGGGGTTAGAAAGAGGATGCAGAGGGCTACCACAGGACATAATTTGAGATCTTAGAGATCTGAAATTATAGAGGTACATCAGATTCAATATCGAGCTACTACAAAGCGAAAAAAAGGTGTGTAATTTTTTATAAATTTCGTTTGAGAAATAGCTGAAGTGATTCGAAGGGAATTGTGAAGCATAACTGTCATTAATTGATGACCTGAAAAAATAAAATGGAAATACCTAGTAAGTAACCTGAAACCTCTACTATGACACATGCAGAAGATGAAGAAATGCAGCATGATATATCAAAATTACGAGACGAAGTGCAACAAATTTCGCTTTCACAAAAAGTAACTAAAGCTAAGATGTCTAGTTAAAAGAATGGAATGGAAGCTAATATGGATAGCATGGAATAATAAGATTGATGGTATTGAAGAAAAACTTAAAGACAACATGGAAGATTTGAAGATAGATTTGACAAAGTTGCTACAAGAAATGCTTCATAATGGTGAAAGCGTAGTAAAGGAAACTCATGATGAGAACAAAAGAAATGTTAATCATGATTTCATAGACTCTAATGTTGGATTGAAGACCCACCACGTTCCAAAGGTCAATATGAGGAATTTTGATGGTAAGGATCCCGTAACATGGATAGTACAGATGGAGCAACATTTCAATCTCCATACTATGCAAAACACACAAAAGGTATGTGTTGCAAATTTATATTTGGAAAAAAATCAATTTGTATGGTATCAATGGCTTTTCTCTCATAAAAAAATTGTCACATGTTCAATTTTTACAGAGGAAATGATAACACATTATGAGGATACAAAGAGCAATGTCTTCTTTATCCAATTGATAAATCTCAAACAAAAGTGTTCAATGGTGGAGCACATTGAGGACTTCCAAAAATTGAATATAAGGGTAAATGATATTCCAGAGGAGCATAGGATTGATGTGTTCATAGGGACTTTAAAGGATAACATCCAACATGTTGTTCGCCTTTGGGAATTTGATTCATTGGAGAAGGAATTCAGGTTGGAAAGAAAAATTAAAAGCAAAATTATGGCAACAAAGAAGCCTACCACTGACAACTATAAAGATGGAAGTGTTTTTCCCCCTAGCCTTCCACAACCTACAAGGTTGATGCCACAAAAATTGGAAGAAAAAGAAGAAAAGGTTCGTTGTTACGGTTATGATAGTGAATACACTAAAAGGTCATAATTGTGTTGAGAAGAAATTATTTTACACAGATTATGAAGAGGAGGAAGAAAAGGAGCAAAAAACGTCAAAAGAAGAGGATGTACACCGGGAACCAACCCTACATAAAGAACAAATGAATCCGACCATATCTTGTAATGCATTGGAAAGAATTGTCACTCAAACTATCAAGATAGAAGGACATATCAATAAGAAAAAGGTAATAGTGTTGATTGATTCGAGTAGTACCCATAATTTTATTCATTGTAAGATAGCCAAGGAATTGAACTACTTCCTATATCTAGCACCAAAGTTTCAAGTGATGGTTACAAATGGAGGAACCATAAATTTCTCTGGAAAGTGCCATAACATTAAGCTATCCATGGGAGAATATGTATTGAATAGTCCAATGCTTTCTATTCCAATGGATGGTGTTGATGTTGCACTGGGAGTCCAATGGCTACAATCTTTGGGTACGATAGCTTTCAATTTTCAAGAACATTTCTTGAAATTTTTTTAGGAAGGAAAGGAAGTTGAATTAAGGGGTATCGCAGGGAAACCGGAAGAGATGATCAGCTCTAACAGCATGACAAAGCTTCTAAAGAAATAGCAATGGGGAGTAATTGCAAAATTATGTTCACTAGAGGTTCCCACATTGAAATCATCTATTTCTCCAGATCTCCAAAAAGTCTTGAACAATTATTCCAAGGTATTTGAGACTCCCAAATGCTTCCCACCTATTCATGATCATGATCATGGTATTCATTTGATTCCAGGAAGTGTTCCTCCAAACATTAGGCCTTACATATATCCCTATGCCTAAAAGAGTGAAATTGAACGTATGGTTGCAGAAATGCTAGAGGCTGGTATAATTCAACCTAGTCAATTTTTTTTCTCTGCTTCAGTAGTATTGGTGCAAGAAAAGGATGGCTCATGGAGCATGTGTCCGGATTATAGGGAACTCAACAAGATCTCTAGTAAAGATAAATTTCCCATCCCCGTCATTGATAAATTATTGCATGGATTACTTGGAGGAATTTACTTCACCAAGTTGGATCTTCATTCAAGATATCATCAAATCAAAATGAAGACTGAAGACATCCCAAAAATAGCATTTAGAAGTCATGAGGGTCATTATGAATTTTTGGTCATGCCTTTTGGCCTTACCAATGCACCTTATACATTTCAAGGTTTGATGAATTCCATTTTCAAACCCTTCCTTAGAAAATTTGTATTAGTATTTTTTGATGATATACTAATCTAGAACAAGTCTTGGAAGGATTATGTTCAACATGCTGATAGGGTGCTCAAACTATTGGAGGAGAAACAATTATATGCAAAAAACCCCAAATGTTTCTTTGGAGTATAGGAGGTTGAATATCTGGGTCATATTGTGTCTCATGAAGGTGTTAAGGTAGACCCTAGCAAAACTAAATCGCAAGTTTGTTAAGAATTATGGGAGAATAAAAGAATCTCTAACAATATTACTGAAGAAAGATGCATTTTCTTGGACTCCAGAAGCAACGAAGGCCTGTGAACATCTTAAAGAGGCAATGTGTCAAGCACCGATATTAGCTACGCCAGACTTCACAAAAACCTTTATTGTGCATTGTTATGCCTTGGGAAATGGAATTGGTGATGTTTTAATGCAAGAAGGAAGACCCATTGCTATTGAAAGTCATCCAATCAAAGAAAAATATTTACACAAAGCTATTTATGATAGGGACATGTTGGAAATACTACATACACTTAATAAATAGCGACCTTACCTAAGTGAAAGATACTTCAAGATAAAAATGGATCATCATAGTCTTAAATACATTTTAGAACAAAGATTATCTTCAAAAGAGCAGCAAAAATGGGTCACAAATATGTTGGGTTATGACTTTGAAATCATCTACAAAAAGGGGAAGCAAAATTTTGTTGCAAATGCACTCTCAAGAAAGGATGAGGACGTGGAAGCATTGCTTTGTGCCATTTCTATTATCCAACTAGATTGGATAAACAAAGCAAGGGATGAATGGAAGAATGACGAAGAAGTGTTGGCAGTCATTCAAAAGTTACAGCAAGATCCCAGTACATCTGATACGTTTAGCTGGAAAAATGATTTGTTATGGTACAAAGATCGCTTATACCTGTGTAAGAATTCCTAACTCAAACAAAAGATTCTTCTATAATTGAACACTTCTCCCTTAGGAGGGCACTCAAGATTTTTAAAAACTTACGGCAGGGTTAAGAAGGAATTTTTTTGGGATGACCTTAAATCTGATATTCAAAAGTTTGTGGCAGAATGTTTGTTTTTCCATCAAATGTTTAGATAATTAAGACCCCAGGTTTGTTACAACCTTTATCCATTCCAAGTCAATGTTGGGAGGAGGTTTCAATGGATTTTATCACAGGTTTACCCAGGTTGATGATTTACCAAGTATGCACACTTTTGTGCACTATATCATCCATTTAAAGCCAATAAAGTTTCTACTACATTTATGGAAACAATTGAAAAGTTACATGGAAACCCAAAGATTATTATAAGTGATAGAGATCGCATTTTTAAGTGAAAATTTTTGGACTAAATTATTTCCTTTTCTGGGTACTTAGTTAGCTCATATCTCATCTTATTATCCTCAAACTAATGGGAAAACTGATATAGTGAACAAATGTTTTTCTTTGTATTTGATAACTAGACACAATGGGTCAAGTGGTTGCCTCTGGTTGAATGGTGGTATAACATTTCCTTCCATGTTGCAGCAAAAATGACCCCATTTATGGCACTTTATGGATATCATCCACCATCCATCACGTCATCTTTAAGAGAAAATTATAAGGTTCAAGCAGTGGAAGATCACATCGCGCATCAACAACAAGTTCTCTAACTCTTAAAGGATAAGCTCACTTTGGCACAGAATAGAATGAAACAAGAGGTAGATCAACATCACAGCAAAAGAAGTTTTGATATAGGTGACTAGGTATTTCTACAACTACAACCATACAAACAAATGTCCCTCAATCAAGCTAAGAAGTATAATAAATTATCACCAAAGTATTATGGTACATACAAGGTGTTGCAAAAGATTGGTTCTATGGCATACAAATTGGAGTTTCCTACATCTTCTCGAGTCACAAATTGGAACTTGAAGCAGTCACAGAAACAAGAACTTGACAGCTACGAAATCGATCAATTTCAGAGTATCTCATCAAGTGGAAGAACTTACCCACTGAAGATTCCACATGGGAGGATGAGAATTTTATACAGAAGAATCCATAACTACTCAAGTGTTGAGGACAACACTTTTTTGAAGGAGTGGGGCATGTTAGGTCACCATAATACTAGTGTATTCCCCCATTATTATTGTCATTGTAGCCCCTTATTGTTATTGTTGTGCCCATGTTTTCCCCATATTATTATTATTGTGCCCCATAGAAGCCCAATATTGATATTGTTGTGCCCTTACAATATTATTGCTATTTTGGCTCTGATCATACTGTGACCCCTTCTACTCCTATATATAGAAAGGAGGTTTTTTTTATTTGAATCATCCAAGAATTGTTAATTTGTGTAATGTAAAGGAAGTTTCCCCCTCAAAGAGGCTAATTTTGAATTCGTTGAACTATCTCTTCTTCTATTTTGTGAGTTGGTTGCATAAAGAAATAATATCTTAAATATATTTCTTTTTTATTATATCCCATCATTATTCCTTAATCTTCTATATTTTATTTATTTATTTGGTTATTATTTTTTTCCTATCCCTTAGTCCAAGTCAATCATAATTGATATACTAAAATAATATCTTAAATATACTTTATTTGATTAATTGTATTACTATATAAATTAATCCTTTACCCAATTTCTGACCTAGACAAATGTAGTTGTTTCAATTTAGCCATTGGAATTATTTGACTCTCTATTTAACTTGTTCCCATGATATGATTCTTCATCTTGTCTTGACGATGAACCACACTAGATGGTTCAAAACGCATCGACAAATGAATCTTTATGTGATTTTCACTGAAAACGATTTCTCAAAAACTAGATATGGAGCACAAAAGCCTAAATTCGATCTTTAATATTGATATTAATATTAAATATATACTATTGACGTTTATTGACATATATCAATCACATTTATTAATGTGGTTGTGTTAGTTATGACCATTTTAAAGTCACATTTGCAGGTCCCAACATCAAGCCATGAGCCATGAGTTTAGGCGCAATTCCCCACCCTTTCATACCCACACGAAACAAAAGTGTTGAATCAACTAGAAGTTATCAAAAATAAGAAGAATAATGGCATGTGGGAAAAAAAGAACACCGCCAATGTTTTCATGGTCACATCCTCTAGATTGGGATGTTATATGATACAAATTGCTTGTATATATCCCATTAGGCTCTATATGGACTAACACCGAACGCGAATCCCTCCCTTCTCCTTTCTCAATAAATTGAATTGAAAAGCTTTCCTACAAAGGTACAAAAAAAAAAATTTCCATCGTGAGAACAAACATTGAAGCCATTATAAAAGGTCGAGCGCTTCTTGTGAGTGGGTAGATGTACCTTACACATGCTGCCCTATATGAATTCATAAATAAAACGAAACAATGAGAGCATTCTCACTCAGTGTTTAATTCTTGAAGCCCTTATAACACATTGTAGTAGGGTAACTTCAAAGCTTTTTCTAAGGATTCAATCCAAATCCAATGTAGGATTATTGTATGAGTATCCATGGCTACAATCTTGAGAGTCTAGAAGCCTCTTCTCCAGATGATAGCCAAGCAGATGATAATGAGCATCCTCCTTAGGTAGAAGATGCCTAATATTTTGATATTTATATTTCACTATAATTCTCCCCAACAAACAAAATGACGATATCAAGCTCATATAGTGTTGATAGCAAAGATGAATTGAAATTGGATTTTTCCCTTTATCGTCCATATCCCCCACACCCAATTCAATGTATTTCTCCTCTAGACGGTAGCTTGTTTGACCAAGGCAAGTTTCTTCCCCTTCAACTAATTCCATGGCCACTAGAGTATGACATTGATTTGAAGGATATTCATGCCTCTATAGAAAATTATAGTAGAATCCCTTTAGGATTCAAGACCCACTTCCCCAAATTGCCCAAAACTGCTACCAAATTTAAGTTATCTTTCTTTAGATTAAGAAAATAGAGTAAACATGGGATGGATTTGCAGTCTCCCTATGTTGAATGTGATAATTCTATACATCATAGGCTTCCTAACAACAATGTTTACTTTTTTTCTAAAAACAAAAATAGACATTCTTCATTATAGAAATGAGAAGTTACATATTACAATTGTAGCTTGCAAAATCCCAAGAGAAGGGAGACAAAAAAATGATAATTTTTTAGGAGGATCGAAGAAATAAAATAGATAGATCATTGAAAGATAAAATACAAGGCATAGATACTAGGCCTAGCCTAAATAGAAGAACATAAAGAGAAAACAATCCTAGAAACCAAAACATACCCAAGAGAGCCAAATAGTGTAAATCAAATGCCAAAAGAGACTGAATCATGTAAAGAACCATCAATCAAAAGTTAAAAAAACATTTTTTGAGGACAGAGAAGGATCCCAAGCTTGGATAGATCATCTGTGACCAAGTTTTTCTCTAGGTACACATGAAAGGAGGAGATATCATTGAAGGAGGAGCATAGAGCATTAATATTGGTCATTCAATGGTGGAGCAAAGGAACCTCAATGTTAGGTCCCTATACTACTAGTGTAGCCCCTTATTGTTATTAGTGCAACCCCCTTATTATATTTTTATTCTCATGTAGTACCCATATTATTATTATTGTGCCCCATAGAAGACCATTATTGTTATTTTTGTGCCCTTCCAATAATATTGTTATATAGGATCTGCTTATATTATGACCCCTTAGACTCCTATGTATAGAAAGGAGGTCTTGTCATTTGTTTCATCCAAGAATTTTTCATTTGTGTAAGAAAAAGGGCGTTTCCCCCTCGAAGAGGCTAATTTTGAAGTCGTTGATCTATCTCTTATTCTATTTTGTGAGTTGGTTGCATAACATTTGGTATTAGAGCTTTGGATTATAGGGTTTCGCCGCTTCAAACAAGCCATCATGTCATTTTCATAATAACGTTTTTTATACGAAGCTTGAGAAGCTTAAATTAAAACCCATTTGAGACAAAAATTTTATGAACCGCTTGTACGAATTTTGGATCTTGTATCATTATACTTTTGGAGATATGATCTGAGGAAGGTAGGGTTTTTGCAGGCTCCAGAATTCGATCTCAAACATGTGACCTTGGGAAAATCATAATAATGTTATCTCTGAGCATCAGATTAAAATTTTGTAAAATGTGACAGAAAGAGGATGGATGGTAGTTGTTTGGGCATCATTTTCAGGGAAAATATCAAAACAGTGACATCGGGAGCTTCCTACATGTTCGCTCTACTAAACTATTCTATAATGAGGCCATCATGGTCGATTGGGCATAACTATTTCTTGGACAATCCAATCTTGATCATACTTGTGGGCTTGGAAAGAGAACTCAGAGGCCTACCACAAAACATAATTTTAGTCCTTGGAGATCTGAAATTACAGGTATACAACAGATTCAATATCGAGCTCCTACAAAGAGAAAAATAAGGTGTGTAGTTTTTTTTTTTAATTTGCATAAGTTTTGTTTGGGAACGTAGTTTGAAGTTATTCAAATGTAATTGTGAAGCATAATTATAATTAATTAATGACCCGAAGAAATCAAATGGAAACACCTAGTAAGAAACCTGAAATCTCTACTTTGACACATGAAGAAGAGGGAGAAATGCAACATGATATATCAAAATTACGAGAACAAGTGCAACAAATTTCACTCTCACAAAAAGTAGTTGAAGCTAAGATGGATGGTTTGAAGGATGGAATCGAAGCTAAGATGAATGGTTTGAAGAATGGAATGGAAGCTAAGATTTATGGTATAGAAGAAAAACTGAAAGGTAACATGGAATATTTGAAGAATGACATGGAAGGTTTGACAAAGTTGCTACAAGAAAGACTTAATAATGACGAAAAGGTAGTATAGGAAACTCATGATGAGAAAAAAAGAAACTTTAATCATGATTTCATAGAATCTAACGTTGGGTTAAAGACCCACCATATTCCAAAGATTGATATGAGGAATTTTAATGGAAAGGATCCCATAACATCGATACTATAGATGAAATAATATTTTGATATCCATAATGTGAAAAACACACAAAAGTTGTGTATTCCATCTTTATATTTAGAACTGAATCAATTTGTAGGGTGTAGAGGGCTTTGTTCTCATAAACCACTTGTCACCTGGTCAATTTTTATGGAGGAAATGATAGAACATTATGAATATACAAAGAGAAACACCTTCTTTAGCCAATTGATAAATATCAAACAAAAGGGTTCAATAGTGGACCACATTGACGACTTCCAAAAATTGAATAGAAAGGTAAATGATATTCCAAAGGAGCATAGTATTCATGTCTTGATAGGGACTTTAAAGGATAACATCCAACATGAGGTTAGTCTTTGGGAACCTGATTCGTTTGAGAAGGCATTCAAGCTGGCAAGAAAAATGGAAAGTAAAATTATGGCAACAAGGAAGTCTACCACTCACAACTATAAAGATAGAAGTGTTGCTTCTCCTAGACTTCCAAAACCTACAAGTTTGACACCACAACAGTTCGAGGAAAAAATATCAAAAGGAATTTGTTATAGTTGTGATAGAAAATACATTAAAGGTCATAAGTGTGCTGAGAAGAAATTATTTTACATATATTATGAAGAGGAGGAAGAAAAGGATCAAGAAACATAAAAAGAAGAGGATATGCACCCGGAACCAACCCCAAAGAAAGAAGAAATGAATCTGACCATATCTTGTAATACATTGGCAGGAATTACCAATCCTCAAACTCTCAATATAGATGGACAAACGGAGATAGTGAATAAATGTTTGGATGGATATCTTCGTTGCTCTCTATATGATAAACAAACACAATGGGTCAAGTGGTTACCTCTGGTTGAACGATGGTATAAGACTTCCTTCCATACTGCAGCAAAAATGACCCCATTTATGGCACTTTATGGATATCATCCACCATCCATCACATCATCTTTAAGAGAAAATTCTAAGGTTCAACTAGTGGAAGATCACATTGAGCATCAACAATAAGTTCTCCAACTCTTAAAAGATAACCTTACTTTGGTGCATAATCGAATGAAAAAATAGGTAAATCAACATCATAGAGAAAGAAGTTTTCAAGTAGGCGATTCGGTATTTTTATGGCTACAATCATATAGACAAATGTCCCTCAAGCAAGCTAAGAAGGATAATAAATTATCACCAAAGAACTATGGTCCTTCCAAGGTGCTGGCTTACAGTCTTCCATGTCAAAGTGGCATAGAAGATCACAAGCATGCTTGGACTGGGAAAGGGAAATGCGTTCCTTGGATTGCAAGACTTGAAGACCAAGAAAATAATGCAAGTGTCCTAGGTCTGTCATTTCAAACTACTTTTTAAGGTTGGACTTCACATGGTTTATAAGGTTGGGATCCCTACCAGTAAGGATAATATCATCAACATAAAGAACAAGAATGATAAGAGACTTACTCACTTTCTTCGTGTAGATAGTATTGTCAAAATGACACCTAGAAAAGTCAGTATCTAAAAGAAAGCTATCCATTTTGGCATACCAAGCCCGAGGGGCTTGCTTGAGACCATAAAGGGATGTCTTAAGCCGACATACAAGGCTAGAGTCTGTTTGTATAAAGCCAGGAGGTTGTTCCATGCAATATGGAAGATTTAACATCCATCTGATGGACTTCCCATTTGAAAGAGGCAGCAAGGGAAAGAACAAGGTGGATAGAGTTCATTTTGGCCATAGGGGAGAAGGTTTCAGTATAGTCAATGCCTTCAACTTGTAAAAAACCCTTACAAACAAGATGAGCTTTATGTTTATCAACTTTTCCATATGGTCCATACTTGGTTCTGTAAACCCATTTGCATCTAACAAGTTTTCAACCCTTTAGAAGAGAAACAAGATCCCATGTATCATTTGCCAATAATGAACGATATTCTTTATTCATAGCTACATCCCAATCTGGATGGCCTAAAGCTTCTGCAAAGGTGTCAGGATCATAATTCGCTGAAGCTTGAGCTAGTAAATAAGAGGCTCCATGGAACTAAGAACATGTACATCGTTCATCTGTAGGATCACCTGAAAGAGCACCTGCTACATCCCGAGTAGCACAGAATGATGAACCCCATAAATGAGTAATTATATGGGCTCATTTTTCCTCCTAACAAGTTTAATCAACCATTCTTTTAGCTTATTTCATGTTTTTTTATTATATTTATGCTTATGGAGTGAGTTGGGTTGGTTATGTTGCCATGGAGTCTAATATGTGTTTAATGCAATTTTTTGTTGAATTTTGAAGAAAAAGTCAAAGATTTAATGGACAATTGGCAGCAATAATTTGAAATGGACAAAGGAGAGGATTTATAGGAGGGTATCCCCCTCATTTATGACTCCCCACTTCGAATTCTCCTCCATGCAGCTTGGAGCACAAACAGCCAAATCAATGCACTAGGAGGTAGCTGAGCAAGTGGAGGATAACTTATGTTTATCTCGAGTTTTGGAATCCAAGCCTTCCTGATTTTAAGGAAGCTATTGGGAGCTTCAATTTTATAAGTAGAAAGGCCTAGGGCCTCATTAGGAAGTTAGTCAAATTTTCAAATTTTTGTTGCAGCTTTTCTCTACTCAACTTCGAGCTTACTTTTGTTGACAGTTTCATGTAATCCTATTATTATTTTGATAATAAAGATGAGATCCTTTTTGAGCTAGCACTGAGTTACCTCAAAGGGTTGAAGATCTTGGGTTAGGGCCAAATCTAAGCAG
The DNA here is from genome assembly GCA_031772625.1 of Pinus tabuliformis. Lineage (NCBI taxonomy): Eukaryota > Viridiplantae > Streptophyta > Pinopsida > Pinales > Pinaceae > Pinus > Pinus tabuliformis. Next base: position 586,007,458 of record CM062815.1, read on the forward strand.
CCAAGCTCCTCTTATTTGTATTTATATGCTTTGTTTCAGTTTATGGATTAGTTGCTCTTAGATAAATTTCTTTCTTGGTTAAGAATAGGTTGCTTTTGGTAATTTAGAAGGTTGTTTCCATTTGATTTTTCTATAGCAGGTTGAACAATGATAGAAAGAAGATACAAAAAGGTCATCAATAGAGCCTTGGCCTCCTTTCCTCCCTTGGGACCATGAACTGAGGCCAAGACTCTCTTGCTGCCACAAAAAACACAGATTTTCCTTCTCCATAGGATTTCTAGTGTTGCAGTTTGTTAGAAGGTTAATGCTTTGCTTTAGATCTCTTTCACCATGCTCATTTCTATCTTGCAATAAGTTTTCTTCCATGCTTTCTCTCATTATAGCATTTTTCAGCATTTCTTTCCATAGCTCATAATCTAGATTAGCTTGATGCAAAATTATGTTTTTTGATGTACTTAGTTTCCTTGCTTACTTGATCTCCTTGTTTGATTTTCAGGTCCTTTTGCAGCAAATCTCTTCTCATAGAAAGTCAGCCTACCAGCCATCACATTCTCTCCTTGATCTATGCCCTACAGGTCGCCCAAAGTTCACCTCAAATCTGCCTTAGTTTTCTGCGTTTTTCCATAGGATTTCTTCCTCTCTCCCGACCATCTTTTCCTCTCCTAGAAATCCTTGGTGACCCCTAGGCACCTTAACACATCATCCCAGCCTTTAGCTACCCTTTCTACCCACTCTCACACCTTCAAAACCTCCAAAATGTCTCTCAGCATTCTCCTATAGACCTCCTGTAGACCTCCTACAGATCCCTTGCAACCTCCTCTAAATTTTCTTGTAGGCTTCTTTTTGATGTCCGATTACGGGAAAAGCCTCCAGAAGGCCACCTGAGACCTTCCAGGACCCATCCACACCATCCTACATCTTCTCAAGTCCCAAAACCGCCCTCCATCGCCACCTAATCGCTGCCACATTCACAATCAAATAAATTACATGCATGACAATGTCACATAAAAATCCAAAAAGATGTTTTTTCTCATTTACTTCTAGAAATAGCTTGAGTAGATGTTGTTTACTTCCTGAGTAGGTAATGGCATTCATTTTCATGGTTTTTCATCTCTCTTTTTACAAAAGTAGGATTAGTTGGTTAAGTAGGGTTTGCTAGGTTTACTTTACATTTTAGTCTTCTTTTTCTTTTTGCAAGTAGAGTAGACTCTATAGAGTAAGCTTTCCTTTCTTTCATCACATATCGAGATTCTTCTGGAATCCATAGAAGTTGGCTTGAGCTCCTAGTGATCTTGCGCCAGCTGACCAAGTGACAGCCTACAGTAAGAACTAGTACTTGTGCATACAGCACCATCGCTTCCAAGTTTGTTATGAACTACCGGGTTGATAAAAGTAAAGTATGAAGCCTAGGAGTTGTAGCATTATTGCTACAATACTAGTGCTCACCACTTTTTGGCACCGTTGTCGAGGAAGCATTAGAGTATTTTGTGATTACTGCTTTCTTCTATTTTTCTATCGCAACATTCTGTTAAGTAGTTTATTTCAGCAAAAGTAGTTGTTTCTTTCAATTTCTGCATTCCCTTTCTTTCCTTTTCAATTCTGTAATTTCCATTTCAACAAACGTAGAATAGTTGTTTCTTTCAGTTTCTGCATTTCCTTGCTTTCATTTTCAAATCTGCAATTTCCATTTCATCAAAAGTAGATTAGTCATTTCTTTGCTTTTAGTTTTGTATTTCATTTCAGCAAGTTCATTTCAGTTAGTTGCAATTTGTTTGTTCAATCAATTTCAGTTTTGCAGGTACAAGCAATGAAAAAAACAAAAACCACCCAAAAATATTTCCTTTCATGCCTCGTAGGAACAGAGATAATTCAGGAAAATTCTTGCCCAACACCCCCACTACATCACATAGCCAACCTTCTCTCTTCTTCGGTGGCAGTGATCAAGAAGAACCTTTAGGTGAACAACCAGAGATATTTGAAGAACCTATAGGGGAAGAAGAAGAAGAAAAAATTCCTCCTGAGACAATGGCTGAGAACAAAAATGTTAGGGGGAATGGAGAAAGAATAGAGGGTACCTTTCCCATCCAGGAGACTAATGGGGACACCAAAATGAAGAATATAAGTCCCTCAGCCCTACCTCACTTCCATGGTTTGACCACAGAAGATCTTGACACCTTCTTGTTTGAGTTCTTTGTCATCTGCTGAACCTATGACTATGCAGAAGATGAGCAAAAGTTGAAACTATTTCCTTCTACTCTCAAGGATGCAGCATTGCGCTGGTTCATGGGGTTACCTGGCAATAGCATCACAACTTGGGCTCAGATGCAGCAGGCCTTTAACAAAAAATATGGAGACTACTGTAGTTCAAAAGGTACCAAGGAAGAAATCTTCCGAATGACCATGGGAAGTGATGAATCCTTGGAAGATTATGGAGGTTCTAGCTCAGCTACAAAAGGGCCAAGTGCACACTTGACCCTGAATCTTTGAATTTGGTCCTGCTCAGGGGAATTCCAGAAGACCTTCTAGACACCTTCCATCTACTGGCCAGGGGAGACATCTACCAACTACCTTATGAGGACATAAAGACTGTCTTTAGAAACCATTCTAGAGCAGCCAGAAAGAGAGGTAGGGGGAGTCAACCCATAGCCAGTACCTCCTCATCCAATTCATCCATCAAAGGTGAACTTGGAAACATGCTGGAAGACTTCAAAAGTGAGATGTTGCAGACTCTTGCCATGCAAATGGATACCTTGCATATCAAAAGGAAACAAGAGGAAGCAGAGAGGGCTTTGGCCATTTTTTGTCCTAGGTGCACTAGGCAGCATCCTAGGAACGAATGCGCATTGAACTCTATAGAGGTTTGTTCAGTCTGTGAAGAAGATCATTCTATAGACAAGTGCCCTTCCTTGCCCAAACTTAAAGTTGTATACCAAGGGGCCGAAGGAGCCACTGAACCACTTTATTTCATGAACCAAAGGAGACCGCATGGACCCAGACCATACCAGCAGGGGATGCAAGGGACATCTCAGGCATACTACAACCCCAACCAAGTCACTTCCATACCTTCTTGGGGCCCTCCTGCTCATCCTTCCTGGTCCACACCTCCTCCTTGGTCCTTTCCATCTCAATACCATGCCCAACCAGCTGCTCATTCATTCCAATCCTATGCTCAACCACAACCTCAGTGGAATGCATCTCATCAGGGGTGGAGGCCCCAGTACAACTCTCCTCCCGCTCTTTTGCCTCCACCACCTACTCAACCACAACCATTGCCTCCTGCTCCACCAAGGCAACCCCAAATGCCTGCCCAGCCGAACCCGAACCCAAACAACAGACAGGCTCAACAAGTATATAGTGGGGAACCATCATGGCCCACTTATGCTATGGAGATTCAGGAGATTAACCTGCGATCTGAAAAGGTTGTCCCAGATAGCCAACCTCCACCTAGGGAGGTTGAGGAAGATAAAGAGGAAAGTGATCCTAAAGCAATTCCACCCTTTCCTGAGAGACTAATTGGGACAACACAGCCTACCCCAGAAGAAACTGAACTTCTGGGAGAATTGAAATAGTTATGTGTGAAGATACCACTTCTCCAAGCCATAAAAGATGTACTTATATACAATAGGTTGATCAAAGAGAAGTGCTTTAGGCATCCAGGTAGGCACAAGAGAGATGCCCCAACCATCAATGTCATAAGACAAATGTCCGACCTGATGTTGGGGCAGGTAATCTGTCCGAAATATCTGGACCCTAGAAGCCCAGTAGTTGATGTCCACATCAATGGCACCATGATCCTACATACCTTAATTGATCTAGGAGCTTCCATTAATGTGATGACAATACCATGCTCAAACTAAACCTCCAGGGCTCCTTGAGAAAGACCACGACAGTACTGCAACTAGCAGACCGCTCCACCGTGACCCCTGAGGGGATTATGGAAGATGTGATGGTCTCCATTGATTCTTGGGAGTACCCTACTAATTTCTTGGTTCTCCAGCCGAAGGCAAAGCTCATTGGGTATCCTCTCATCCTGGGAAGACCCTGGTTGGCTACTGTCGATGCCTATATCAGCTGTCAGGCTGGGAACATGACCATCAAGAATGGGCATATGTCCAAACAATTAGTCCTATACCCTCCTGCCCAACCCTTGCTAGAACATGATCTACCTCTCTGGTTGGAGGAGGAGGATGAGGATGAAGTCTATTCTGCACCACTTTGTGCATTAGAAACTGCCATGGGGGGAACCGCAAGATGCAGATGATATCATTGAGAATTTAATTCAGAATCCACCCCCCAGTACCTTGGCATTAGAGGACATAGTGAAAGAAACCCAAAACAATCCCTTAACTGATCTCTGTGTGGCTGACCCGACCTCTCTCCCTGTTAAGAATATAAAGTTCAGCCCAGAAAGAACCTTGAAAATCAATCCATCCCTATCCACTTCCCAGGCGAAGGAGTTGTGCAGCTTATTGAGAAAACATTTAGATGCCTTCGCCTGGAGTTATAATGAGATGAAGGGAGTGCACCCTTCAGTATGTACTCATCATATATACATTAAGGAATATTGCAAACCAGTTAGGCAGCCTCAAAGGAGGATGAATCTAGCCCTTAAAGACATTGTTAAGGAAGAATTGCAAAAATTACTTGATGTAGGATTCATCTACCCCATCTCTGACAGTGAATGGGTCTCTCCTTTGGTGCTAGTGCCAAAGAAAAATGGTAAGTGGAGAATCTGTGTCGATTATCGGGAATTGAACAAAGCCACTAAAAAGGACCATTTTCCTTTGCCTTTCATAGATCAAGTGTTAGATGGTCTGGCGAGAAAAAAAAAAAATCTCCTTCCTAGATGGGTTTAGCGGATACAATCATATCCAAATCAGCCTGGAAGACCAAGATAAGACCACTTTCACTTGTCCTTGGGGTACCTTTGCATATCGGGTCCTTCCCTTTGGTTTGTGCAACGCTCCAGCCACTTTCCAGACAATAGTATTGAGTATATTTTCTGAACTGGTTCATGATGCAGTGGAAATATATATGGATGATTTTACGCCTTATGATTCTAACATTCAGGAAGCTTTATCTAACCTAGGAAAAGTCTTGGACAAGTGTATTGAAATGAACCTGTCCCTCAGTCCGGAAAAATGTGAATTTTTTATGACTGAAGGGACCGTGCTAGGTCATGCAATATCTCAACAAGGATTGCAGGTGGACCCCAACAAAGTTGCCATCATCCAAATGGTCCCACCTCCTTAAAAGGTGAGAGATGTCAGAAGTTTCCTAGGCTTAGCTGGATATTACAGAAGATTCATTAAAGATTTCAGCAAGTTAGCCTCTCCGTTGTTTGGTCTTTTAGGAAAAGATGTTGAATTTATATGGACCGAAAACTGTCAAGAAGCCCTAGATACCTTGAAAAGAAAACTTGTGACTACCCCAATTTTGAGAGGCCTAAACTGGGCCCTACCTTTCCACATTCACATGGATGCCTTGAACAAAGCAATAGGAGCAGCCTTAGGACAAATTGATGAAAAGTTACCTTATGCCATATACTTTATAAGCAAAAATTTGTCGAAGGCAGAGTTAAACTACACGGTAACCGAGAAGGAACTCCTAGCTGTGGTGCATTCCTTAAACAAATTCAAACATTATATCACAGGCTATCAAACCTTTGTGCACACTGATCATGCTGCAATCAGATATTTAATGAACAAACCGGATGTAAATTCTTGCATTATTAGATGGTTGCTTTTATTGTAGCAGTTTGATTTGACCATTGTTGATAAGCCTGGTAAAGAAAATGTTGTTGCTGACTTTTTGTCTAGAGTAAATTTGCCTACAGGTGAAGAAGGAATGGTGGATGATCAAATGCTAGATGAACACCTGTTTTCTATCTCAGTACTCTCTCCATGGTTTGCTGATATAGAAAACTACTTGGTTTCAACATAGTTTCCACCACACCTGTCCTCAAAAGAGAAGAGCAAGATCGTGAGGAAAAGCACCCCTTTCACCTAGATTGGGGGCAATCTCTTCAAGCTTGGCCCAGATTAGATCTTGAGAAAATGTGTCAGGGAGGAGGAAGTTTTTGACATTCTCCTGACCTGTCATGATGGACCTTGTGGAGGCCATTTTATAGCAAAGAGGACTGCCTTCAAAATATTGCAAGCAAGCTACTATTGGCCCACTCTTCATCAAGATGTGAGGAGATACACTAGCCAATGTGATCGGTGTCAAAGGATGGGGAAACCTACTCCAAAGGATGAGATGCCCATGCAACCTCAAGTGACCTTTGAGCCATTTGAGAAATGGGGCATGGAATTTGTGGGTCCTATTAACCCTCCTTCAAAACAGAAGCAGTACATCATTATGTGCACCGATTACCTGACAAAGTGGGTAGAAACAAAAGCAATCAAAGCAGCAACAGAGGAAAAAGTAGTTGAGTTTTTAAGAGAAAACATATTCTACAAGTTCGGGTATCCAAGAGAATTGGTCACAGATCAAGGCAGTCAGTTCACTTCCAATTTGATTGAAGACCTGCTCACACATCATAAAATCAAGCACAGGACTTCCACCCCTTACCATCCACAAGCAAATGGATAGGTGGAAGTCACTAACAGAGCTTTGGAAGGAATTCTAACCAAGGTAGTGAAAAGCAACAGAAAAAATTGGGCAGACTGATTAGTTGAGGCCACCTGGGCCTACAACACAACATGGAAGACCACCATAGGGTTCACACCCTATGAACTGGTCTATGGGAAGAAGGCTTTGCTATCAATAGAATTTGAATACAATACACTAAGGATGGCAGCTCATCTGGACCTAGACCTCAGCCATGCACAAAAGGAAAGACTACTCCAACTCAATGGATTGGATGAACAAAGATTGTAGGCCCTCCTCCACACAGAGGTAGTTCAGCTTCAGAGGAAGATATGGCATGATAAAAATATCAAGGAGAAGCAATTCCAAGAGGGAGATTGGGCACTGCTCTATGATTCAAGGTATAAAGACTTCAAGGGCAAGCTGAGGACAAGATGGTTGGGACCCTACACTGTGGAAAAATGCAATGACAATGGTTCAGTTCTGATCAGAACCATTGATGAGGAAGCCATCCCCATGCTTGTCAATGGACATAGGTTGAAAATTTACAAGAAGCCCCTCTCCAAGCGAGAGTTCATTGAAGATCTGAATAAAACAGTGATGGTAGTGGGGCATGTCTCAGCCTCCACACACTGAAGAAACAGAGAAAAAAGGAAAAAATAATAAGGACTCAAGTGAAAACCTCCATGAGGCACTTGAGTCCCATCATTGGGTTGAAAACCTCTTTTGAGCTAGCCTAGTGATGCAAACAAAACAAAAAAAAAAAAAAAAGAGAAAAAAAAAAGAATAAGATCCCTTGGAGGTGCCCACGGTAGGCAATCAGGGTGAAAACCTCCTTGAGGCGCCCTAGTTGTCTTTCAAAAAAAAAAAAAAAAATAGAGAAAAGAAGAAAAAGAAAATTGAATTTTAATGTGCATTGTAGGTTGCAAGAGGACCACAGGGAGCAAGAGAAGATGCCAGAAAGCCTATTTCATCTCCTCCACACTCTTCTCCATCGTTTCTGACCTTTCTTCCACCCCACTGTATTCTTTTTTCGGAAACTGTGTGTTCTACAGGAGGCCCTATGTTTTCTATAGGAGGCTCCAGTAGAAATCACAAAGAGCCAGAAATGGTTCCAGTAAGCAGTTTGAGGGGTTGGGAAGTTTCATGAAGAGAATGTAGACCCTCCTACAGCTATCCACCCTCCTTGCCATCCATCCCACACCTACACCACCTCATCATCATCATTTTTTTCCTTCCTGTCGAAAAAACACAGAGACCAGTTTTTAGAAAATAAAAAACAAAAAAATAAAGAGAGCAGCACCTCAAATCTCACCTGCAACTTACCAAGTACCTCTCCATCTCCATTAGCATATTTAGCATCATCCTCACCACTCCTAGCACAAAAATCAGCTAAAATTTTAAAGGGAGAAGCAGCTACAGGAGCTCCTATAGGAATTCTTGTAGCAGCTGATCCCATTAAAATCAAGCCACAGCAGCAAAAGAAGTGCAACCATGGGATTGAAGGAGACATCTGAAGCTAGATCCAGCCAGAGGATACCTACACAAAACAACCAGCCACACATCAGAAAGCAGAAAGCATGCAGCAAAGGAAATACAGGCATGCAGCAAAGGAAATACAAGCATGCAGCAGCAAAAGGAGCCAAAATGCCTCACAACACATACATTCGACTCACAAGTAAGTGACTAAAACGCTCCTCTGTTGCATTGGTGTAATTGAAAAATATGCATAAGCAAATGAGATGGTTAGGGTTGAACGAGAAAATGTGGCCAGTTAACTAGCCACCCTCATCCAGTTGACTGCGCTAATCCGGAGTTGCCACCACACGTGCATGTAGTCAAACTCAGAGAAAAATCCCAATGACAGGTAGTGGAGAGTTTGCAAGCTCTGATGCAATGATGGGAGGTGATTGCGGGAAGAAAGCATGATGACAAGGCGAGTGGTGACCAACGGTCCAAATATGGCAACGTACATCTTTTGCCAGCTCACCCCCTCACTAGAAATATCTAGAAGAAGAAATAAGTACTCCTCCTCGAAACTCCTTCACCACATTTTCTTTCATTTCATCCTCATCCACTTAGCTGCAGAAAGCTCTTTGTCACTTCCACATTCTCAAAACCATCACTCTCCATCACTTTCATCCATTCTCCTGCTATTGGCATTCTACAGGAGCACTTACAAGTTCTACAGGAGCACCTACAGGTAGTTCTACAGGAGGGGCAGTACGTTGTTTTTAAGGAGAAAACACAAGGTTTTTGCTCTATTTATGGCTTAAGGAGGTAGGTTCTATGCATACCCACCTTGATTATCAATATGTGCAAGGAATGATATAATTTTAATGAGGAATTGAGTCCAGAGAAGAAGAGGAATTACATAAAAAAATTCTACCTGTTTTCTTAAAAAAACACAGTTTTTCTCTATTTTCCTGTTTTCTACAAAATTCTTGTCTCCATCATTTGGTATTCAAAATAGGTATAAGAAAAGTGACAAGGGGATTCATGAGGAAGGAGCCCACAAATTCAACCAGGCTCCATGAACATCCCTAGGTAGTAGCCATATTCACCAGAGCAAATTGGATGCCATTTTTTGAGAAATTTCGAGGGTTTGATAAAGAAGTTGCTCAGTAATTTTCCCTTTCTCTAGTCCCTCACTCAAGGACCCATGCCACTATTACTTTTAGAGGTCTCTCCATGGAAATCACCCCAAAATTTATCAGCAGGGTTACCACACTTCCCTTGGATTACATTGGAGCAAAGATGAAAAGCCAATTGGACAGTTTGCCAAGAAAAACTTCTTCCAAAACAATGAACATCTTGTAGAAGACAAAAATGGCATTAGAAGGACAAGCACACCTTACCCTTGGGATGAGGTCAATTACCAAATCATCAAATATATTTCCTGTGAAGGGAGGTATAGCATAGTTTATGGCTACCATTTTAGACTTCTCCATGAGCTGAGATATGGCATGGACACTCCAACACCCCAGAAACTCAGCATCCCCTATTTTCTCCCACAGTCCCTCATAGACCCCAGTGTTAAGTTGAAGGCAGGAGGTCCAGATCAGTTGGATCACCATGGGTTAATTAAAATGTTAGTGGAAGAAGCCCTCCATACCTTCACAATCCCCATAGCATGGGAAATTTTCCGAAACATGACCATAGAAGATGACATAAAGGCCCTCACATATGATCTCAGTCCTTCTGATAGTGAGGAGGAAGAGCAGCAAGGGGGAGAAAGGGAAGAAACTAAGGAACAAGAAGGGAAGAAGGAAGAAACCAAAACATAGGAGGAAGAAACCAAAATAGAATAGGAGGAAACAAAACCAACAGAGACAGAGAAAAATACAGAAGGAGGAGAAAAAGGGGAAGAAAAGACAGAGGTGTCTCCTAAGACCCTAGAAAGAGAGGTAGCAGCTGCTCTCACTGCCCTCAGCACCCCAATTAAACCAAAACAAAAGAGGAGGAGGTAGACCTCAATGTATTTCAGAGCTAGGAAGAGCACAAGGATCAAACAAGGGAAACCCCAACCTTCTTCTAAAGTGCCCATTGTTATTGAAGATTCACCCTCTGCCCAAGGGAAGGAATCCTCTTCCAAGGCACCTATCACTTATGAAAGGGGGATTCCTAGATCTCCCACATGGAAGGAAAAAGTAGAACTATAGGACTCAAAAACAATCCTACAGGAGGCACAGACTGTTCTACAGGAGACCCTATCAAGACTACAGGAGACAGAAAAACTTGAAAAAAGACTAGAAGGACAGTCACAAGGGAATGAGGAAGCAACAGAGGCATAAGAACTTGACCCCCAGCCTAGTTTGGGCTCTTACTACAACCTTCTTGAGGGGGGAAGAATCATTCCACAAAAAGTTGCAATCCCACTTTTCTTTGAGTTGGAGAAGGAAAGAATAAGGACCCACAGGTGGATGCAAATAGCCAAATCCAAGGGAGTTGATATTGGCTATATTGAGAATCAACTCAGAGAAATGGGCAGAGAACTAAGTGTTGTCAGACACAGAGAAGCAATCACAAGAACTCACCTTCTAACGGAAAATGAATTGCTAAAAAGACAGGTGCAAGAAAAAGAGACACAATTGGCATGCATGCCGAGCTGGTCCATGGAGGCACTACAATGCAAAACACCAGCAAAATCATATGGATTATACCTCAAGGACCAATGGCTACAATTTTAGATAAATACTTTGGCACAGAGAGGCACAATGCCTTTCCAATATTACAAACAGTTCATGGACCTATGTGACCAAAGTTCATCAGAAGACAAGGCAAAAATAGTAGAGTTCTATTTGCATAACATGACCCTCACCGACATGAATGTGTGGGACCCCAATGCTAGGCTAGGGGACTAGTAACTAATGGCCATAGAATCATGGATGAATCATGAGGAATTAAGGGCAGTAGAGATAAGGAAGTTGATGATAAAGAAGCAGAATGAGCCCTTAATGATCAGAGATTAGCCATCAAATCCCATGGATCTCATCAGCACACACCAGTTGCTTGCAAATAATCCTCATATTACCCCTAGATATATAAGTGACTAAACACAGGCCATTGCACATTTTGAGGAAATGGAAAGGATACTTGGGGATGACTGTATTCATGCTTGTATAAGGAGGTGGAACACCCTACCACACAGTTTGAAGATCAGGGAGTATCACTCCCCAACAAGGATGAAAGAAACATTAAAGAGAGTGCCACTGTACAAGCGCTCTATGCAGAATTTGAAGGTCAATTGCATTGGGCTCAAATTGAGTCCCCCACTGCTGCTAGGCATGCTAGAAGGTAGAAAAGAGCAAGAAGAGCAATAGCAGTGGGAAGAGGTAAACAGAAAGGCAGGATTCCATGACAAAGAAGAGGAGCTCACATCAGAAGCATGGGATGTCAAGGAGGCCACCAGGGCCATCAAAGATGAGGAGATGGACTAAGTTGCTCAGAGGATGAGCAACACCTTCAGTAGGGGGTGATGATAAGCCCCATAAATGGGTAATTATATGGGCTCATTTTGCCTCCTAACATAGTTTAATCAACAATTCTCTTAACTTATTGCATGTTTTTTTATTATATTTATGCTTATGGAGTGAGTTGGGTTGGTTATGTTGCCATGGAGTCTAATATGTGTTTAATGCAGATTTTTGTTGAATTTTGAAGACAAAGTCAAAGATTTAATGGAAAATTGGCAGCAATAATTCGAAGTGGACAAAGGAGAGGATTTATAGGAGGGTATCCCCCTCATTTATGACTTCCCACTTCGAATTCTCCTTCATGCAGCTCGAAGCATAAACAACCAAATCAATGCACTAGGAGGTAGCCGAGCAAGTGGAGGATAACTTATGTTTATCTCGATTTTTGGGAGCCAAGCCTCCCTGATTTTAAGGAAGCTGTTGGGAGCTTCAGTTGTATAAGTAGAAAGGCCTAGGGCCTCATTAAGAAGTTAGTCAAATTTTTGAATTTTTGTTGCAGCTTTTCTCTGCTCAACTTCGAGCTTACTTTTGTTGACAGTTTCATGTAATCCTATTATTATTTTGATAATAAAGATGAGATCCTTTTTGAGCTAGCACTTAGTTACCTCAAAGGGCTAAAGCTCTTGGGTTAGGGTCTAATCCAAGCATCCAGGCTCCTCTTATTTGTATTTATATGCTTTGTTTCAGTTTATGGATTAGTTGTTGTTAGATAAATTTCTTTCTTGGTTAAGAATAAGTTGCTTTTGGTAATTTATAAGGTTGATTCCATCTTAGTTTTCTATAGCAGGTTGAACAGTGATAGAAAGAAGATACAAAAAGGCCATCAATAGAGCCTTGGCCTCCTTTCCTCCCTTTGGGACCATGAACTGAGGCCAAGACCCTCTTGCTGCCACAAAAAACACAGATTTGCCTTCTCCATAGGATTTCTAGTGTTGCAGTTTGTTAGAAGGTTAACGCTTTGCTCTAGATCTCTTTCATCATGCTCATTTCTGTCTTGCAATAATTTTCCTTCCATGCTTTCTCTCATTATAGCATTTTTCAGCATTTCTTTCCATAGCTCATAATCTAGATTAGCTTGATGCAAAATTCTGTTTTTTGATGTACTTAGTTTCCTTTCTTGCTTGATCTCCTTGTTTGATTTTCAGGTCCTTTTGCAGAAAATCTCTTCTCACAGCAAGTCAGCCTACCAGCCATCACATTCTCTCCCTGATCTATGCCCTACAGGTCGCCCAAAGTTCACCTCAAATCTGCCTTAGTTTTCTGTGCTTTTCCATAGGGTTTCTTCCTCTCTCCCGACCATTTATTCCTCTCCTAGCAATCCTTGGTGACCCCTAGGCACCTTAACACATCATCCCAGCCTTCAGCTACCCTTTCCACCCACTCTCACACCTTCAAAACCTCCAAAACTGCTCTCGGATTCCACCTATAGACCTCCTGTAGATCCCCTGCAGCCTCCTGTAGATTTTCCCGTAGGCTTCTTTTTGAAGTCCAATTGTAAGAAAAGCCTCCAGAAGGCCACCTGGGACCTTCCAGGACCCATCCACACCATCCTACATCTTCTCAAGTCCCAAAACCGTCCTCCATCACCACCTAATCGCTACCACATTCACAATCAAATAAATTACTTGCATGACAATTTCACATAAAAATCCAAAAATATGTTTTTTGCTCATTTACTTCTAGAAATAGCTTGAGTAGATTTTGTTTACTTCTTGAATAGGTAATGGCATTCATTTTCATGGTTTTTCATCTCTCTTTCTGCAAAAGTAGGATTAGTTGGTTAAGTAGGGTTTGCTAGGTTTACTTTACATTTCAGTCTTCTTTTCCTTTCTGCAAGTAGAGTAGCCTCTGTAGAGTAAAATTTCCTTTCTTTCATCACATATAGAGCTTCTTCTAGAATCCATAGAAGTTGGCTTGAGCTCCTAGTGATCTTGCGCCAGCTGACCAAGTGACAACCTGTAGTAAGAACTAGTACTTGTGCATACAGCACCGTCGCTTCCAAGTTTGTTACGAACTACCAAGTTGATAAAAGTAAAGTAGGAAGCCCATGAGTTGCAGCATTATTGCTGCAATACTGGTGCTCACCACAGACCCATTTTGGAACCTGAGGAGCTGAAGTAGGATTCTGAGAAGGTGGGGGAGGATTGTCATCCTCTTTGTCATCATATAAAGAAGAAATATTTTCAGAACTAGAAGGGATAGAGAGAGGTGGCACATCCGCCAAACTAGGCTTGTAGGCCGATATATTTTTAGCAAACTTTACATCACTTCTAATGATAACATTTTTGGACTTAAGTGTTATAGCTCCAAATCTCACTCTTATGGTTTGTGATGCTGCACTTATGGCCTAGGGCAACCCCTCCTTCCAGACCTGGTCCAAAAATTTAAAAAACAGTGTTTTATTCCCTGTACGCGACTTTGCCCTGTGTTAAACGCGTGTACACGCGGGTCTGTCATACTCAACCCGCGTGTATCTATTAAAACACTTAAAAAAAAATATAATTTCCTCTTTTTCGGGCGGTGATCGCGGGTTTACCTGCTGGATCACCTGTTAGTGCCCGTGGCCCAACTGTTCCCAACCAACTCCTAACTAAAAAACTACTTTGGAGAGGGTATAAAAAGACATCAAAGGGAAGGCCAAGGGGAGAGAGAAAGGAGAGCAAGATTATTATGCTGAGATTTTTCCCTTAGACCAGGTCTGAAGTCCTTGGTGCATCCTGCACTTCCCCCATTTTGCATAGGAAACCCTTGTTTCCATGTGTATTGGTGATCATTCATCCTTGACACCATCATTGAGTAAGACTTGGAATAATTCTATATCTTTTAACATATTCAAAATATCCAACAAAAATACATTTTTCACTCTTAGGTTCTAAGGCTTTATGTTTCTCATCAGGAATATGGGCCCATGCTTCACTTCCAAAAACACGAAAGTGACTTACATCTGGTTTAATTGAGCTCCATGCTTCTTCTGGAGTGATATTATTTAAAACTTTAGTAGGAGTATGATTTACTATGTAATTTTCACAGTTAATTCCTTCTGCCCAAAAATTAAGACTAAGTCCTTTAGATTGAAGCATACAATTAGCCATTTCCTTCAAGGTGTAATTCTTCCTTTCAGCTACACCATTTTGTTGTGGAGTATATGGAACAATATGTTGCATTTGAATTCCATGCTCAGTGCAAAAGTTGATGAATTTGTTGTTAGCATATTCTCCACCATTATCAGATCTTAGCTTAACAATTTGATGTCCAGATTGTTTCTCAACAAAAGTCTTAAGGGCCAAGAACACGTTAAATACTTCACTCGTGAGTTTTAAGAATTATACCCAAGTGCGTCTAGAGAAATGATAAATGAAAGTTAAGAAATACTTGTAGCCAGAGAATGAAACAACTGGAAGTGGACCACATAAATCACTATGCACAAGCTGTAAAGGGGCTGAGGCATGCCAAGAAGCACATTTTTCAAAACTATCATGATGATGTTTTCCGAGTACACATCCAAAACAAACACCATCTCTACAAGATACCATAGGAAGATCTGTCACCATATTTTCTTTACATAGATTTTGAAGGGAGCGATAGTTTAAGTGACCAAATCGCTCATGCCAAAGTTTGCTCACTTCATCATTATGAGCAAAAAATACCGAGGGAAGAGTTGATGACCCAAATTTGTTAAACTTACACAACCTTGTAGAATCATTTGCAATGTCAATAGCTAAATCTGTCTAGGATCTCTTAGGTCCTTAATTACAACATCATGAGGTGAAAATTCAACAATTTTACCTTCACCTGAATGAGTTATCAAATATACAGATAGAAGGTTGCGGGATAAGGTTGGAACACATAATACATCATTAAATTGACCATTGTCTATATGAATAGTTCCAGTCCCTACAACACTAAGAGATCTATCAACACCAACGTATATATTTTTGGTGTTACAATCATTTAAAGAAGAAAACTTGGCTTTGTTTTTGGCCATGTGATAAGAAGATCCAGAATCAATGAGCCACTCATGAGAATGAGGAGAAGAAGATACATTTAGTGCATAACTAGACTGATATGCTTGACAACCACATGTAGAAAGTGTTATTCCTAAAGATGAAGTTGAAGTTGAAGAATGCTCCAAAAATGGATGTTATGTTTCTTTATTGTTGCTTCCAAGGCTTCCATCTTCTTAAAGCATTTGAATACTAAGTTTCCATCTCGATTACAAAAGTTTCAATGTTTATCTATCTTATTCCCTTTGTTTTTATTTACCTTATCCTTTTGTTGAATTGATTTTTCATTTTGAGACTGAAATTGCGTAAGACCCTTGTTTGATTTAGGACCATTCTTTTTAGGATATTGCTTCTTAGGATTCTTTGAATTTGGTTGTTGTTGGTAGGATATTGCTTCTTAGGATTCTTTGAATTTGGTTGTTGTTGGGCGGCTAAGGCTTTCTTAGAAGACTTTCCAAGATTAAGAAGACCAAGATGTAAGAGTTTTTCTTGTTGTCTTATTAAAGAATCACAAAAGACATCAAAAGAGGGGGACTTGTAGTCTTGTCCTTGAGAAATGAAGGCTTATCTAGTAGAATGGAAGGTGGAAACAAACATAGAGTAGGTTGGTCCCAACTTAGTAAGAATGGAATAGATAAGGCTACAATCTTATTTCTTAACCTTAACACCTTCCAAGAGAAGTCTAAGGGTCTTAAACTTGGACAAAAAATCTTCAATGGAAGAAAAATTATTGGGGTCCAACATAAGCAACTCATTTTCAAGTTGATGGGCTTTAATTTCATTTTTAATTCCAAAAACTTTAGTGAGTTGTTTCATTGCAACATTGCATAACACTCAAGGGAGTTTTTCCCCTACAGATAATAAATAACAACCTAAAAAACTGGAAACTAAATATTTTCCTCTATGTTTCTTATTTTCTGAGATCACACTAAGGCGCGGCGGAAAGAGCGTACACATGAGATAAAACCTTCCTTTCTGTTTCTGATTTTCCTAGATCGCACAGAGTCATGGGGCAAAGAGCATACATAGAAATGAAAGGTATAGATCTGGTAATAAAAAATAAAGAGCTAAATAAACTGAAATAAACAGAGAGATGGATAACTAAAACTGCAAATAAAGACTCTATACCTCCAAATCTTATAAATGATGTAGCTACGGCTACTGGAAACATTTTCTCGTGAAACGAAAGGGGTTCCTCACTGGAACAGATGCTCCTAACACAATAGAGTAGTCCTATTAGCTTGAAAGTAGTCAAAAACAGTAGATCTAGGAAACGACAGTTGAATGCAATTTTACGGGCTTTGGATTTGGATCACCAATCGATGCAGCCCTCAAATAGCTCTGATACCATGTAGTAATTTACAGGATAAGTTCCTCAGATAGAACACCAAAGGACACCACTCACAAATAGATCATAGATCAATACACCAGTATTCTTGATGTGGTTAAAACCCTCAAAGAGGGAAATAGTCCACGGCCTGAGCCAACGTGGCCACTTTAGGCAATTTATTAATAAAACAAAGAAAATTTATGTAAGCTTCTCTCATGAATGGTCACCCTACAAATGGCCCTCCATGCTCTTTAAATAGAGATCATGGACCAATCGAGTGTTAAGCCACAGATCAAGTGTCGGTAATACCGAGGAGAGAATGAGTCGTTGGATCACTTAATGTCTAGAACATATCGTGACCATCGTATTGTAAGTTACAAATGTACATAGTAAAGAAACACACTTTACCTAGCTCTACACTAGACCAAGTTATACTTAACTATTTCCTATGTGTCGGAATATCCTAACATGAAGAGGCTTATTTTGAATTCGTTGATCTATCTCTTCTTCTATTTTGTGAGCTGATTGCATAACACTCAAGCGAGTTTTGCCCCTACAGCTAATAAATAACAACCTTAGAGTCTCTAGTGACCCTAATATAATTTATGGCAAGCTAACCTGCACTCTAAAGTAATCCCCACAACTCCACTATCTTTGCCTCACTATTAGTGCCACCACCTCCATTCCAATAGAAGTGAAATTCACTATTAGGGAAGAACTTAAAAAGAGCTCCAAAGCCACACAAATGATTGTTTGAGGCTCCATTAAATAAAACAAAAGGGAAATGACCTCCCAATTCCCTTAAATGACAAGTACACCGAGGCGATGAAGAAATCTAGGGGCCAATTTCATGGAAATGGACAATGATTTTGACGCTGATAGAATGGAAATTTGAGGAGAAATTCTCAAAGAAAGAGGTGTTTCTAGAATGCCAGATACACCAGAGAAAATGCAAGGGGAGAGCATGGAAGGTTATTTGATTCATATACGAATACATAAAGCATTCCAAGATGGAAGACCAGTCCCTATTGATCTTTATGTTCAAAGAAACTACTACATGGTCCCAAATGGACTTAGCAAAAGGGCATAGTAGGAACATATGGATAATATCTTCAAAAGTAGATCAAAAAAATGGGCATCATCCTAACCCATGAAAACCCATTTTCATCAAATTTTCCCACCCTAGGCAAGAGAATCAAGCCATTCATACAGAATAATCCCAACCTCAATAAGATTATGTCTATAAGAATCCCATTTGAATTCAAAATCAATTTTGAGCCCCAAATCCCAAGAATGAAGCCAAGCAGATGAGGGGAGAGCAAGAGGGAACCAATATTTCAGATCTCCTAAATGGAATATACCCATCGGATTCGGAGAAAGGATGATTTAAGGGGAGAGGTTGTGATCTCCTTGCATACCCTTAATCGTGTCCAAATCAATTAGGATCTTGCACCGTTTCCTACTTACCATCTGAGGTTTCCACAAAGCCAAATTATGGTTGTCATTAAGTTTTTCCAAATGAAATATTTCCTCCACTTCTAAGGGGCTCCAGTAGCAACCCAATCCTCCAAACATTGTTGCTAGAGATATTTCCCTTGAATGACTTTACCCCAAATACCTTGTTCATTAAAAACCCTCAAGAAAAAGTTCGAGTGAGGAGAGACAGATTAAAGCATTTCATATCCCTCAAACCCCATCCTCCCCAATCTAGAGGGTGAGTAAGAGAATCCAGCTTAATCAGGAGGATTTTCCTAGAAGGTCCAACTCCCGACTGCAGAAACTTGGCAATAATAGCATTAATTTTGTGGATGATCATCAAAGATCTAAAAAAGAAGTGCATCCAAAACAATGAGATACATTTAAGGACAAATTTAATCATGACCACCCTTCCTCCAAGGGTCATCCACCTATGATCCCACAAAGAAATATTTTTCTCAATTTTAAGAATCAACCACTCCCAATCCAAAATTTGATAGTTGCCTAGTTTGAGGAAATATCCCAAATACTTAAATCCAGAAGACACAGGAATAGATTTAATCCTAAAGAGGGTGGTTATTTGTTCACTAGACTCGTCATCATTTTCATTAGAAATAAGCTCAGTCTTATATTTTTAAGAACAAATATTGTAGTTCTTCCAAATTGAGATAAAATATGATAAAATACTTCCCATTCAGAAATCTTGGAAGTTCCAAAACATAGAACAACGTCCACAAATAGTAGATGGGTAGTGGAGATTGTGGAGGATACCCTACATCCTATTGTTATATGGGATTTATGATTTCAAACAAAAGTATCTCCCCTAAGTTTGGTGGCTAACCTAGAACAACAAAGAGGCAAGGAATACAATTCTTTCCTTAAAGTAAATAGATGACGGTATGAAGCCTACCTAGAAAACATTACAGGCTTCGCTCCTTATTTAGCTTGAATGCTCCAATTCTACCACTGATTGCCAAATTTAGAACCTACACAGTCTTATAACACAATCCAAGAAACTACGAGATCTATGCAGTATCATCTAACTAATCCATTCAATAGATCAACATGGTATTGAAATATATGAAATAATGACATCACATATAGGAAAATAGAGAATTATTTGCATTAATATAAATGGAAGGAGTTTACAACCATAAATAGGAGTTGATCTTGTAGAAGAGCTCCTCCAATTTTGACTTGTCCTTTACTTTTCACAATGTGCATCTCCAATCACCCAAAATGCATGAAATGAAACCTCTCACCATAGCAACATAAGGGTAAAATCACTCTCCAAAAGCCAACCCCTTGCATATGGAAGGTTGTAAATATATAAAGGAGTGGGGTAAGTTGGGAGTTCTTATCCAATTACCAATCTAAGGTTGTAGATACACCTTTGATGGGAGGATGGGATCAAAGGATAAGGGATGGAAACTCCAAATTAGGATAGGATAGGATCCAGATGATTTATCTGAGGTAAATGGTTATAACAAATTCTAGAGGCTTATGGAATAGGAGGTTTCCATAATTTATCTCCTTTTCCAGAATTTATAGAACCAACGGAGGTGCAAAGGGGACAAACTTGTAGATGATCAACACAGGCCACAGTGGAGCAACCTGATTGTCAACTTTGTCTAGTAGGAGGCCAGGGAGTGTTGGTCCTAAAATTGGCTTAGACGATGTAGTTTAGGACAAAAACTTTGGGAAATGAGAGGTACATGGTTAGGGATTTGTGCAATGATGATAGCAAGGGGGAATAGGATGTTGATTGATCCCATTAGGAGGCCTATTGATCAGATGTGACAAAATGTCCTATAATAGATTTCACCCTAAAGTTCTAAGTCATAAATGATGATTGATGATTGAAGTGCTTTACCTAAGTTGTGACAAGTCGAGATCAAGAACAACCAAAGAGCTTCATCTGTTACAATGCATTTACATCGTGACATATTTATTGCTGGGGGAGGCATACACATACTCACCACATAAGCTAACATAACATGTAAAATGATCAGAGGACATGTTCACAGATGAAAAATGGTGTACCAATGACTGGATGATTGTCTTCATGATCATGGCCATCATGCATTGTGATATTTGTATAATCCTAAAATCGTAGCCCTGATGGATGAAACTAGATATGGGTTCTTCTATCTTGTTTACATGACCAACTAATGTACGAGTCTAACCATGTGAATCAATGAGATGAGGTTGAGCATGATAGACACCATCTGATTATTGGCCAATGATGTAAGCCGCTAACAGACACCAAAGAAACCTTCGATGAAGTTAATGGCTCTCAAGGTAATATAATACAATCTGTATGGTGTCAATAAATGAGTTGATGTTGAACACCACACAGAGTCTTTTGGTCCAAGGCCACTGACGTAAACATGTCGCAGAGAGTGAGGAAACTTTCCATTGACTAATGCAAGCACCAAGTTACCAATGATTGTTTCTAAGTTATCTTCCTGGATAATGTGCTGATATCGATAAGAAGCAACTCGTCGCAGGAGAGCCTTGATGTATCCCCCATCAACGAAAAGAAATAAGCATCATGATTGAGACAGAATGATCAGAATGATGATGATACCAAACTTGATTAGGAAAGGAAAACATGGAACGAAGACTTAAGAGTATTGTAATGGATATCAACTAAATGAGCTCTCTTGAACATAGCGATGACACTTAATGGAGTTGGAAGCATTGAACCAAAACAAAAATAGAGGCTTTGAAAATGGTATTATAACCAAAAGACAACCAGATTACCTGTTGTCACTCACTTCATTAAGGGTTTAAGTTGGTCAAGGTTTCCCAAGAGAAGTGATGTTTGAAGCCACCTTCCTAGGCCATAGAATCTCTCAGAGCCAAGTCAGTCCCACTCCATTGCATATTTCCCAGAACAAGCTTTCGAATGGTATATAGAAGTCCCGAAATGGACTTCTAGGTCAGAAGATATGGCATGTTGAAGATCAAGAGCTATGTTGCCCTGAAATGAAGGAAATGAGGTTATTAGAGGACCCCAGGCATAGCAAGTCAAGCATATTGGGCACCCCGCAGTCCCATAATTGTGTATCCCCCATCATCATTGTCCTACAATCCCGCATCCCGCATCATCACACTCCCACACATCGGCTTATCGGGCATATTAGAGGGCCCTGAGGGTTCATAGGCTTATCGACGATTGGTGGTGGGAAAATCCCATATCCTGCAGTCTCGCAGTCTTGCATGGCCCCCGCAATAACTAATTGGCCATCCTTCATGAATTGTGGGGTGGGGGTTGTTATGGATCTGACCTGAAAATAGAAATGCTTCACTTTATTAATCAAACCCTTAAGGTAGGGCAACACCATACATTCACTCCTTAAGGAAGGAGAAAACTCCACAATCCATATGCCTTTCCATACAATAATCCATGACATCTCTCAATGGGGAGTCTCTAGCCTCTATATACACCTCATACATATAATACCATGGGTCATTACGATGGTTCCCTCAATACCATCTATCTAATATGATGGGCTTATTACATTATTGCTAACTACTTGTGGTCCCGTACATGATACAGGTTAACCACCTTATTTATTACTATGGCCCATCCCATTATTACATTATTCCCTTGGGTACCTCCCTCTATACCCCATATTATCCCCCTAGGTATACTACAGGGGCATTGCCAATATAATGTGAAATCGTCGAGGAAGGCCGAAATAGTTTAATAAAGGAAATGCATCCAAAGACAGAGACAGGCAGGCCCTTTCTCTCTCCTGCACATGGTGGTATAGTTTATTGGAGGTCGGGTGCCCCAGGTATAGCGAATCTCACAAATCGGCCATGTTAAAATTCCCGGATCTCACAATATTGCAGTCCCATGAGACCGACAAATCGGCAATACGCGTGGCGGAGGGGTTCTAACTTAAAAGCTTACGATCTCACCGATTTGCAATATAGTGTTAGATCATCGGGAATAGGACGATTCTATTTAACAAAGGAATTCATGAAGGACCAAGGCCAGGCAAGCCATTTTCTCTCTCCTCCAAAGGGCCACGTGGCGGGATATGATTGGCCCTTATAGCTGACATGGCAACTGATGTCATCAATGACATGGTAGTATAGGTGACACATGTCACCAATCACAAGGTGACACATGGCAATGAAGACGTCACCCCCCACAGGTCGGCGATCAATAGTCGCATAGGTTAAAGCACTCTTACACCAAAGTTCCTTCCAGGTTTGCGATCGCAATAAGTGAGGATCCTCCCAAATGCGATATATTATGTGATCAGGCCTATAAATCTCCTACGTCCGGACAATTTTCCAATGCTGAGAAATAAGGTAAAAGGTCCTCCTTCTCTGGGGTTACGATTGCGATATCTTTGGTGGGTCCGATCCCACTGATCGGTGATCGCAAGTTAGAAAGAGAGATGCCAAATGGTAAAGCGTATCAAGCATCGAGATGTGGTATTCTATGTAACAAGGAAAAAGGCCCCCCTGACAGGAGACCAAAGCCCTTAGCGCCCGAGGGCTAAGCCCCTGGTCATATGATAAGAAAAGCAGAAAGGGGCTAAACCAAAGGGAGCCAAGGAGCATCAGAGCCCACCATTCTACAGCGCTTTCAAGAGTAAAAGTCTCACTGCCTTGCAACCCCAATTGGTACATGGCTCTTAAGGTCGATGGGTTGGCACTTGTGGCATTAAAGTAAGTATGACACGGAGGGTTGAAGATAATATGGGGGGCTTAGTAAGATTTAATGGCTTGTCATGGAGCCTCACTCCTCTACACAGTGAAGGACTGCCGAAATAGCCACTTATAGTGGACCCACTCCATAATCCATAAAACAAGACATTCGAGTAGTAAAGGCAGAAGCGACGGGGTTAGTTGAGCAGCATAGGAGGCAATACCGTGAGAAAATTATAGCCTGAGGCTGAGGCGATCACAGGATGGGCACAAAGGATTTTCATTTACTTTTATGACTAGTTGTTTATTTGTTTTTGTGCTGTAACATGCCTCCCTTCAATGAGGCCATTAATTATGTAATAATTTTGGGCCACAGAGCCATCCCGACCGAGACAGCTAGTCAACCTGACAGCTAAGACTCGATCGAAGATATTTTTTTTGTAATGAAGGTCTATGTTCCCCTCTCAAGAATATAGAGGAGGAAGCAAGACTTCGCAAAGGTTCATAAATTCTAAAGAAAACTCTACATGTTATTTTCAGACTGTATAGCTTTACAATACAGATTTTCCAGAATATGAAGGAAATGGTGGTGATTCCCCCTTCAAGTATTACAGCATGTTATCGCTCTTTTAAAACCCATTATGTTCATGTTTCTTCTATGAATTCATGCAATCACATTTGTTAGAAATATTTCAAAACTTCCTCATAGATTTGCTAGTATCAATATGTTATACATGTGCCTATAAGTTCCTCACAGATTCATTTGTATTGACATTGTTAATGCTAGTGCCTGTATGGATTATTGAAATTGTATCTTTAAAAGTTTCTCTTCATCAATCATAGCACATGGCCTCTTTTCTGCCCATTATATCTACTTCTAACTCAGATAAGCATAGGAACTCTTAAAGCTGCAAGCTCTGTGTGTTAAGCATATAATTCTTGATGCTATAAGCTCCATATGATGAGTTACCCCTTCTCCTTATCCTCTATCATTACTCTACAAAATTTTATTAAACTGTAAGTCCTTGGACTACTCGGCCTCCACTGTTTTATGCATATTTCTAAGATTTGTACATGGGAAGAAGTACCAAGAAATTCATGTCTTACTCCTTTAGAGGAATGAACCAACCCGTTATATATACATATAGAATATAAGTGAGGCCTCCCTTTACTGTGAATCATTCGAGACTCTCCAAATTTAGGTGTTCACAGGCACTAGTCTTGTAAGCAATCTAAGGTTGTCTCTAAGAGTGACAACATCTTTTGGTGTCATTATCGGTGAACGTATTGAAGGATTTTTCCCCTGGGATACGACAAGTTGAGCACTCTTTGTGTAGGTGAGCGAAGTCTTCTCTATTTGCATCCACATCACCTTGGCGACTCCACACCCCCCATTATAATTCATCATCATGGCTTTTAAAAGACCTCACACTCACTCATATACATCTCAGCAGAAAGCCCCATTTGTATTTGAACTAGAAAATTTAATTTTCAAGAAATTTTGGAAAGAGAAAACTCCCCCTATTGATACTAACATCTCACTAGCCTTTGAAGCTTGCTCATCCATGTCTCAGCCTGCTGCTACTCATTACTCAGGAGTTGTTCCTAAGGACCTGACATACCCTGCATTTAGTCTAGCCACTCCTACCACTGTGTTTTTGGGCCAAGTTCCTCAGTCAAGTCTCAATCCCCCTCCATTAATCCATATCGCTCTTCTAGGTTTTTTGCTAAATAAACATGCACCTCTTAATTGACCTCAGCCTCTAAGCGTAATTCCTTGGGACTACCTAAAGCATCTACCTAGGTTCAATGGGGAAGATGATAACATGGCACAGAGTCATGTTGAAACTTTCAGTGCTTTTGCCGAGAACATAAACATGGAACAACTAGATGTGGTCATGAGATTTTTTGTACAATCCCTCAATTGAGAAGCTAGAAAGCGGTTAAAATCCCTACCTAATGCCTCCATCACTACCTAAGAGGAACTTGAAAACTCTTTCACATAGAAATGGGGTGAAAAGAGAAACCATGAGTACCTCCTCATAGAGTTTAACGTCATAAAGAAGAAGCAAAAAGAGGATATCTCAGAATTTATAAATAGGTTCAACAAGCAATACAATAACCATCCAGATGAGATAAAGCCTCCTCTAGCTACTACCTGAGTAGCCTTTTTGGGAGAATTTGAGTCTGAATTTATATTTACTCTAAGGGAAAGGAAGTCTATCACTCTAGATCAACTCCAAATCAATGCACTTAAGGTGGAGGCAAATTTCGCCTCGACAGGAAAGTTAAGAGGAAAGCAAGAACCTACTGATAACAAAATAGGGAAGGAAGAGGCATCTTCCTTTGGTCGAGATAGAGAATCATGAGACCCAAATATGGAGGAACTAGAAAATCTGATCAGGAGTTTATCACAGAAGGTTGGAAAACTTGAGATTGAGAACAATAGCCTCTCCAAAGAGAATCCTCAAGTCAACAATCGGGCTTACAACCCGCAGTATAGAAGACCTTCATTGCAAATACTACCAAGGGAGAGAAACGAGCATATCGAAGAGATCCCTCATCCTTTATACTTAGAAGATGGTCCCAATGAGCAATTTTTGGATACACAGGAGATGCAGGGAAACTTATATTCCTCTTTCCCTGAAGAAGAACAGGAGAATATGGTTCACCAAGAGGTCAGTCATGATGGAGAAGCAACAGATGAGGAAGATATAGATTATTATTGCAAACAGTTTGCAGAGTTCATGCAAGCATAGCCCCAACATAAATATAATCTAAGATCTTCAAAGAAGAGGTCAAGAGAACTAGAGCAACAGGAGGAAACTACTCCCCAATTTATCTCTCCACTACAAGACAAAGGGAAAGGCAAGCTAAATCTTGACCTTTCCAAGATGAAAGTCTTTGCAAATAAGGAAAGCAATAGTGCAGAAGGACACATTGACAAGGAGGGACCTGCTTCGCTGTAAACTGCCAGTGATAGGGAAGAAGGAACAGAGCCTAGAGGTATAGAAAAATTCCAACCCACATTCACTCTCTAGAAGGAGCTTGAAAAGGTAAAACCTTGTGTTCACCTGAATGAGCTTCTAAAGCAGCCTACTTATAAAGCTCAAGTCTCTCAATTCTTGCATCCCTTTATCTCAGCACCAGCTCATGATAGTCTAAACCTCTAGGAGGAGAGGCCAATGGTTGTTTTTGGGCTGCATGTGGAAGAGTTGGATCCTTCTACTACAACTTTTTATGTGACTTTGGTGATCCATGACCTTCTATTGCATAATTCCATGCTGGATTTAGGAGCCTCACACAACCTCGTGCCATTATCAGTAATGGAACAGTTGGGCTTGGAGATCACCAGACCATACAATGACCTGTACTCCTTTGACTCCAAAAGAGTCAAGTGCTTAGGGATGATAAAGGATTTGGTGTTAAACCTGGCTCGGATCCTCATGAAGAGTGTGGTAATAGACATAGTGGTGGCCGATATTCCTTCTCTGTCTGGCATGGTCTTATCCAGATCTTGGGGTTCCAAGGTGGGTAGCTCTATCAAGCTAGATCTAACTTATGTCATTATTCCCACTTTCGGAGGTGAGCAAAGGAGGCTGTAAAGAGAATCCAAGTTTTTGAAAACTGAGACCCCATCTAGAGGCTCAGAAAACTCCCCAGCTCATGGAAAAGAAAGAGACCTATCATGCCTATCCTTAGAAGAAGATGAGAACCCCTTAGAATAAGCATCAGTACACCTCACAAGGCAGTTGAAATACCAACACTTAAATGAAAACGAAGTACGGAAATTGTACTTCGATGAAGAAAACTCAAAAGAGGGAAATGGAGCTGGAATATCGTTGGTATCCCCAGTAGGCAGCATGATACCCCTCTCATTCAAGCTAGAATTTGAGGCGACCAATAATGTGGTGGAGTAAAAATCATTACTCCTTGGGTTACAAACAGCAAGAAATATGAACATTGAATACCTATCGTTCTATGGAGACTCTGAGCTAGTCGTGAGGCAGATCCGAGACCAATGCAAAGCGAAACACCCCAGACTAAGGATGTACCATAATGAAGTATGGGACCTAATTGATAATTTCTTCCTAGCCTTTAACATCTAATATCTACCCAGGGAAGAAAACAAGATCGCTGACTCTCTTGCTGTAGCTGCAAGCACTTTCAGACCCCCACAAAATTCGCTCCTCAAGTATGAGGTAGAAGTCAGATACAGACCTTCAATACCTAGTAATGTCAAACATTAGCAGGTATTCAAGGATGATGAGTAGGTGAAAATATTTATAGAAGTTGTTGGGGAGTTTGCGCACTCCACCATCGATCAAGAAGAATAAGAAGCAGAACAAGAAGCCACTTCGTTGAAAGACACAATGGATGGGTGCAAAATTTTACAACTAAAAGGGAACACCATCTCCCGCAGACTTGTTCCATTGGAAATACTTTTTAATAAATATGAAGTAGCCTCCAAAAAATGGCTCCTGAGAAGGACGATCAAGTAGAACACTGCAACATCGGATCAGAGGAGGAACCCCATACGATCAAGCTGTCGAAAGGAATCCCCTTGCAAAACAAACAAAGGTATTTAGATTTATTCAAAACTTAAAACGATATATTTTCTTGGTCTTATGATGATTTGAAATCATTTGATACTAATATCATTCAGCATAAGATTTCTTTGAAGAGTGGGATAAAGCCATGCAAACATAAATTCAGAAAAATAAATCCACTCTCACTTCCCTACATTGAAAGGGAGGTAAGGAAGCTACTACAGGAAAAGATCATATTACCTTTAAGATACTCTGAGTGGGTAGCTAATTTGGTCCCTACCCAAAAAAAGAACGGAGAGATAAGGCTATGTGTATAATTTTGGAATCTAAACAGAGCATCTCTGAAAGACGACTACCCACTGCCCAAGATGGACAATATATTGTAGAAGGTGGTTGGTTCGGCCAAAATGTCCATGATGGATGAATTCTCAGGATACAACCAAGTAGCAGTTCACCCCGAGGATCAGAAAAAGACTACTTTCACCACCCCGTGGGAAACATTCATGTATGCCCACGTGCCTTTCGGGTTGATAAATGCAAGGGCCACATTTCAAAGAGCTATGGACATATATTTGTAGGCAAGCAAGACAAATTCATGGTAGTCTACTTAGGGGGCATCATAGTCTTTTCTAAGACTGATGAAAAGCATATCCTCCATTTAAAGCTCCCCTTCGAGAAGCGCAGGAGGTATGGTCTCTCTCTCAATCCTAAGAAATCTCAGTTCGCCCTGAGTGAGGGGAAGCTACTTGGACACATAGTAGCACAGGAGGGAGTAAAGATTGATCCTGAACGAGTCAAAGCCATCATCCTTATTCCCCTGCCCAGAAACAAGAAAGAAGGAGAATGAAGTCAAGTGGAGTTCTGGCCCCCGTGATTCTTTCATTAGAATCAAAGAAGCTTTGGTTGAAGCCCTAGTACTAGCCATCCGCAACTATTCAATACTGTTAATTTTAGGTATGTTCTATGCTTAGAGCAATTTATTTCAATTTTCACAGTTAGCTCCATATCTTTTCCAGATTAGCAATCACATCAGCATTAAAGTAAACTGCAGATAGAACATAAACATAAATCGCAGAAGACAAGCCAAGACAAGAGGACACAAGATGTGGCGCTAGCCAGGGACAAACCCCAATGTGGGGAAACCCTTGATCAATTATTCTTATATGTTCTTCAATAGTTCAGCACAGAGAGAGAGAGAGAGAGAGATAGTATGTTTACAACCAAGGATAATTTTAGGGGCGAATGTTCGCCCTTTGGCGAAATTAAGGGGTTTTAAATTTTTAGTGGGCGAATATTTTGTATCATAGTACATTTTTACAAATCACCTCAAATAGCCCACCTTATTTTAAGGGAGAGAGTAAAAAAGGTAAATTTAGCCCTTGAAATTAGGACTTACAACCTTCCATTCGCCCATTTTCAAGAATAGGTTTTATTTAAGTGAATCCATTCGCCCATTTTCAAGAATAGGTTTTATTTAAGTGAATCCTATGGGCCAAATACCATATTTATAAAAGAGGTATGGTAAATTAATAAAAATATAAATAAATGAGAGGTATGGTAAATAAATAAAACATTTTTTATATTTACTCCATAAGTCACCTTATATACATGTAAGGGCGTAAACAAATAAAAATATAAGTAAAGTGGAGGTATGGTAAATAAATAAAACGTCTTTTTATACTTACTCAAAAGGTATGGTAAATAAATAAAAATATAAATAAACTAGACGTATCGTAAATAAATAAAACCTCTTTTTATATTTAGTCCATAACCCTCGTTCTATTTATGAAGGCTTAAGAAAGAGGCTTTATTTAAGTGAATCCTATGGGCCAAATACCATATTTGTAAAAAAGGTATGGTAAATTAATAAAAATATAAATAAACGAGAGGTATGGTAAACAAATAAAACATTTTTTTATATTTACTCCATAAGTCACCTTATATTTAAGGACACTCAAAAAATGGGTTATATTTAGGTGAAACCTATGGCCAAAATACTATGGGACAAATACCATGGACTAGATTGTTATTAATACCATGCAAAAAATCATTATTAACCCTAATATTAGAATTAATAAAAATAAAAATGGCACATGGTATTGACCCATGGTATTCACCTGGAATGTAGCCTATTTAAATGGGGGAATTAAACCAGCATGTAGCCTATGCTAAGATTCACTAGGACTTTACAAAGTTTTATTATTTAGTGAAAGACTCGCCAAGATCTTACAAGATTTTATAATTGAGTAAAATATTCTAATAAAAATAAAAATGGCACATGGTATTGACCCATGGTATTCACCAAAATGGCACATGGTATTGACCCATGGTATTCACCTGGAATGTAGCCTATTTAAATGGGGGAATTAAACCAGCATGTAGCCTATGCTAAGATTCACTAGGACTTTACAAAGTTTTATTATTTAGTGAAAGACTCGCCAAGATCTTACAAGATTTTATAATTGAGTAAAATATTCGCCATGCCTGGTGAGAGATTCGCCAAAAAATTATATATACATATTATATTATTGATAAAATCGCCTTCCATTTTTCCTATATACCATGGAGATTCGCCCATTTATTATATTTATAAATTTAGGGGGGGTTCTTAAAATTTTCCCTGTTTACAACAGAAGTCAACACTTTGACTTATCTAGATAAGAGCATAGATCATCTCTAAGAAGATGATACATGAGATCAGTTGAAGACATGTTGCTTCAACTAATTCTCCATGGTGACTCCTTCACCTATCGTTGTGCTGCATTTTGTCATCATGCTACACCTCACCGCACTGCACCATGCTGCACCGATCATCACTATGCTGCATCTCATCACACTTAATTAATCATGACTGTACCCATCACTGTACTTCATTATGTGCCATTGTTGCACCATGTTGTCATCCTGACCAATGTGTTGGCTGCACCTTGCTTTCTTGTTGTCCCTTGCTTTCTTGTTGTCCCTAGAATGCATGTTGTCCTTAGCATGCTTGTTGTTGCATGCTAGTTGTCCCTTGCATGCTTGTTGTTGCATGCTAGTTGTCCCTTGCATGCTAGCTGTAACATTGCATGCTTGGTGTATTTGCTGCTACGTACCATACAACTGTCCCAATGTTAGTTAGTTGTCCCTTGCATGGTCCTCTCCTTCGGAGACAGATGCTTCGGTTGTTTCGGTAGTTCCCGAAAGTTCTAGCAGTTCCGACTGTTACTAGTAGTTCCGGCAGTTCCGGTTGTTCCTGGCAGTTCTGGCAATCCCAACAGTTCTGACTTTTCTGGCAGTTCCGGTATTTCCGGCTTTTCCAACTTTTCTGACTTTTCCAGCTTTTCTGGCAGTTCTGGCTTTTCCGGCATTTCCGTCTTTTCTGGCTTTTCTGCCAGTTCTGGCTTTTCCAGCTTTTCCAACAGTTCCATATTTTCCGGTAGCTCCATCTTTTCTGATAGTTCCAGCTTTTTCGGCAGTTTCGGCTTTTCGGGCTTTTCAAGCAGTTCCGGCTTTTCCGGCTTTTCCGAATTTTCTGGATTTTTTGGCTTTTCTAGCAGTTCTGGCTTTTCCGGATTTTCCAGCTTTTCCGGTGGTTCTGGTTTTTTCGGATTTTCCGGCTTTTCCAGCTTTTTTGGCAGTTCCGGCTTTTCCGGCAGTTCCAGCTTTCTGCCCTCTAGATTAGGTCAACGTTATTCCTTAGGATCTCTCCTCCTACTAAAACCCAAAGACAAGTAGAAAGAGGAAGAGATCCCAAGTGTGTTGAAATGACTTGAAGACCACCTCTATTAATACTAAAACATTGAGCACATGTGGGGTTTATTTGGTTGTTGGCTGACCTTGACGAATTGTCTTATAACGCAAATAAATTCATAACTCTATGAATACTTATCGGAATCGGATGATCTTTAGATCAATCCTACACCTCTCGATGAGATGGATCCAAGAAAAATATCAGCTGCCATAAATAAGATGACCCACATGGAGTTTGGCCCTAGTTGCCAATTTTAACACTCCCTCTCAACTAGGGAGAATTCCATCCGTTGATCCATATGTTTGACTGTACTATCTCTGCCATCAGTGCCCTGCACTTCTCTGCTCTGCTCTAATCTATTAAGCTCTGTTCTGCTATGATCTGTTGAGCTCTGCTATGCTCTGTTCTACTTTGATCTGCTGAGCTCTACTCTACTCAACCATGAAGAAGAAGAATTGATCAGGAATGTCTCATACCATTCTCTACTGAACCGAAGTCAGTTTCATCTTAAGAGAGTGTGTCACATCACTCTTACTGACCCGAAGTCAGTTTTATTGATCCCAGATCAATATCACAAGAGAGTGTCTCAAACCACTCATACTGATCCCAGATTAGTTTCATTGATCCCAGATCAATGTCATAAGAGAGTGTCTCAAACCACTCATATTGATCCCAGATCAGTTTCTTTGATCCCAGATCAATGTCACAAGAGAGTGTCTCAACCCACTCATACTGATCCCAGATTAGTTTCGTTGATCCCAAATCAATGGCACATGAGAGTGTCTCAAACCACTCATACTGATCCCAGATCAGTTTCATTGATCCCAGATCAATGTCACAAGAGAGTGTCTCAAACCACTCATACTGATCCTAGATCAGTTTCATTGATCCCAAATCAATGGAGGTCATCCTAGCATAGGGAGTACGGTAGATATAGCGATGTGTCCATCGATAATACTACTATGGTCCCTATCCTCATTTCCCTGCTCATTGATCAGATGAGAGGTACTTCCCATGATTCCCAGACTGCATGGGTAGGATGCCTCGACAGGAGAACTAATCATCCTGTCCATAGGAGAATGAATCATCCTGTCAGTGGATGCCATGGAGAACTAATCATCCTGGCCCACAGGAGAACTAATCATCCTGTTCCACAGTCGCCATGGAGAACAAATCATCCTGACCCACAGGAGAACAAATCATCCTGGCCCACAGGAGAACTAATCATCCCATTCCACAGTAGCCACAGGAGAAATAATCATCCCAGCCCACAGGATAACTAATCATCATGTTCCACAATTGCCATGGGAGAACTAATCATCCCGGCCCAAAGAAGACCTAATCATCATGTTCATAGCACACCACCAGGGGAGGGTGAGTCACCCTGTGGTCATATGTTTCTCCAGTAAGTACCCCAAGCCCCCTAGAGCTCCCAGAGCTCAATGCATGCAACATGTAGGAACCTTATAAGAAGGTCTCTCAATGACTCTAAGTCATTCAGGAAAGTCACAGATTTGACCTTTCCCCAGGGCTTTGACAAAATGTCTGCGACCTGTACATCAGTCTCAATGCGATGGAGCCTCCTCGCTCATCGACTTACCATATCATAGATAAGGCAGTATCTGATGTCTATCTGCTGGAGCAATCATCGAATATGGGATTCCTCAATAATCGAATCCCCCCTCTGGTTGTCAAAGAGAATCACAGTGGTATTCACCATGTGTACAAAAACTCACTTAAGAGCTTCTGCAACCATGCAGCTTCACACGAGATCATACTCGTAGCTATGTATTCGATCTTGGCGGTGCTTATAGCAACCGACTTTTGCTTCCTGCTCATCCATGATATTGAAGCAGAATCCAAAGAGAACCATCACTAAGAAGTGCTCCAATGATCCTCCACACTGCCTGCCCAGTCAGCATTCGAATAATCATACAGTTTCATATTTCGGCAGTGTATCTCAATCCATGAGAGATTGTGCCCCAAAGATATCTCAGAAGATTCTTGGCACCAATCTAGTGAGGCTCAACCAAATATGAGCTCACCATGCTAACTACAAAACATATGTCCGAACGGAAGTTCACCATGAACATCAACACGAATGAGTTTATGAAACTTAGAGGCATTTCCCAAATCTGGTCCGACATCACTACCATATAACTTCTGAAAGTTAAGATCCTCGAGGTAGTCACAGGCTTGCAGTTTATCATTCCACATCTGGAATCCAACTCCCTCTTACTTCTGCAAATGAGAGGGTCTGCACCTGTCAGAAATAGGTCATCCTCATAAGGTGCCGGTATGAGAGGTCTATCATCCACAACCTTCGGGTAATGGTTTGGATCGGTTTCACTCCTAGTGAATCTCAGCTTCATCAGACAGCTATCAATCCTCTCATACTACGCCCAGGGTGTTTTGCTTCAAGCCATAGAGGGATTTCTTCCACTTGTATACATGAGATTCCCGATCATGAATCTCAAACTCCTCAGGTTGTTCCAAACCTGTGGACCTACTACATGAGGGGAATGGTCCCCTTATAAGATTTTCCTTCGGTACATCTCAGACATGTACCTTCATGCTCTACTTGAATTCAAACATCCCTATCACCATTTGACTCACATCAGGTAGGGCCCCATAGGTAGAGCTCCAGTGTTATAGATGTGATATGGAAATTGACATGATCCCCAATGGACCATCCTGCAACTTGATACAAATTGCCAACCTTGAATCTATGAGAAAAAGCATCTTTGAAAATTATATTTTTTAACATGTACCTTTCCATCGATGAATGCCACCCTGAAACCTTTGACTTCGATTTCTGAGATGGACACCAGGTTATTCTTGTGATCAGGTACATAAAAGGCATTCTCTAAATGAATCGAGTTACCCTTATTCAATTGAGAGTTAACATTCCCTACACCCTTTCCGAGATAAGTGGCATCAGCTCCAAGTATAATCCCACGATTGTTTCCATCTCTACCAAATTAGAGAGTGCACCCATCTATCCGATGAAGTGCCTTGAAGCACTACAATATATAAGCCAAATTCCCAAAGAATCTAAAGGAGAGGGCCAATACAAGATAACACTTCTTTATCTTATCAGAAACAACATTTGATTCTTCATACCTAGGGTTCCTTGCTTTCTATGAAGAGTCGGCCATTTCCTTGATGACCTGCATTACCTGTCATTCCTTTGATCATTGAAGATGTCCCTGGAATGATTGTTATCATCATCAAGTGATGTGTCCCTGCCATTCAGACACTCCTTCACATAATGGCCGAACTAGTTATCTGCCTTTCCTTCCACCCTGAGATCTGGTCTTCCAATGAAGTGATCTTTAGGTAGGCCATATTCCGCTACACCATTCTGATAATATTCTCTGCTTTGACTTCACCCTTGGTGAATTTGAAGAGGGATGAGGAATCCACTGATCCTTTTGTCCTTTCCCAACTATCTTCAGTGATTGCTCTTTCACTCTTGCTTGGGCATTGTCTTCACCTCAGCTATGATACCATGTTAATTTTAGGTATGTTCTATGCTTAGAGCAATTTATTTCAATTTTCACAGTTAGCTCCATATCTTTTCTAGATTAGCAATCACATCAGCATTAACGTAAACTGTAGATAGAACATAAACATAAATCGTAGAAGACAAGGCAAGACAAGAGGACACAAGATGTGGCACTAGCTAGGGACAAAGCCCAACGTGGGAAAACCCTTGATCAATTCTTCTTATATGTTCTTCAATAGTTCAGCAGAGAGAGAGAGAGAGAGAGTACGTTTACAACAGAAGTCAACACTTTGACTTATCTAGATAAGAGCATAGATCATCTCTAAGAAGATGATACATGAGATCAGTTGAAGACATGTTGCTTCAACTAATTCTCCATGGTGACTCCCTCACCTATCATTGTGTTGCATTTCATCATCAGGTTTCACCTCACCACGCTGCACCATGTTGCACCCATCATCACTATGTTGAATCTCATCACGCTTCATTAATCATGACTGTACCCATCATTGTACTGCATTATGTGCCATTGTTGCAACATGTTGCCATCCTGACCTATGTGTTGGCTGCACCTTGCTTGCTTGTTGTCCCTTGCTTGCTTTTTGTCCCTAGCATGCTTGTTGTCCTTAGCATGCTTGTTGTTGCAGGCTAGTTGTCCCTTGCATGCTTATTATTGCATGCTAGTTGTCCCTTGCATGTTAGCTGTAACATTGCATGCTTGGTGTATTCGCTGCTAAGTACCATACAACTGTCCCAACATTAGTTAGCTATCCCTTGCAGGCTTCTCTCCTTCAGAGACAGATGCTCCGGCTATTTTGATAGATCCTAGCAGTTTTAGCAATTCCGGCCGTTCCCGGCAGTTCCAGTTGTTCCTGGCAGTTCTGGCAGTCCCAGCAGTTCCGGCTTTTCCCGCAGTTCTGGCATTTCCAGATTTTCTGGCTTTTCAATTTTCCATCTTTTCCAGATTTTCTGGCAGTTCCATCTTTTGAGGCATTTCCATCTTTTCCTGCAATTCTGGCTTTTCCGGCTTTTCCGGCAGTTCCGTCTTTTCCGGCAGTTCTAGCTTTTCTGGCTTTTCCGACAGTTCTGGCTTTTCTGGCTTTTCCGGCAGTTCTGGCTTTTCTGGATTTTTCGGCAGTTCCGGCTTTTCCGGCTTTTCGAGCTTTTCCAACTTTTTTGGCTTTGCTAGCAGTTCCGACTTTTCTGGCTTTTCCAGCAGTTCCAGCTTTTCCGGTAGTTCCGGCTTTTTACCCTCTGGATCAAGGAAACATTATTCCTTAGGATCTCTCCTCCTACTTAAACCCAAAGATAAGTAGAGAGAGGAAGAGATCCCAAGTGTGTTGAAATGACTTGAAGGCCACCTCTATTTATACTAAAATGTTGAGCACATGTGGGGTTTATTTGGTTGCTGGTCGACCTTGACGAATTGTCTTATAACGTAAATAAATTCATAACTCCATGAATACTTATCGAAATCGGATGATATTTAGATCAATCCTACACCTCTTGATGAGAAGGATCCAAGAAAAATATCAGCTGCCATAAATAAGATGACCCACATGGAGTTTGGCCCTAGTTGCCAATTTTAACAAATACCTTTCTACATCTTTTATTTCGCCTCTCCACATACTATCGTGGCTATCCTGCTACAGAAAAACAAAGAAGGTTATGAGAAGCCCATCGCCTTTTTCATTGAGGTCCTAAGGGATGCTAAGCTAAAATATAATATATTTGAGAAGAAAACCTACACGCTGGTCAAGGCTCTGCAAAAGTTTCATATGTATGTGCTGCAATCAGAAATCACAATGTTTGTCCCGATAACAGCAGTCAAGGAAATCCTAGTGCAGGGACATAGTGAAGGGAAGAGGGGCTGGTGAATAGCTAAAATACAAGAATATGAGTTAAAAATAAAGCCCACCAAGCTCATTAAAGGCCAGGGGTTGGCCAAGATTTTATCTGAATGCAACTGCCAAGCTCTAGGGATAAACCTGATTATAGAGGAAGGTAGACTAGAGGATCACTAGAACAGAATTAAAATAGTTGAGTAGAAGATCTATGCCAGATATGAGGGATCGCCCTGGTATAAGAACATTGTTCATTACCTCTTATTCCTAAGGTTCCCATTAGGGCTAGATAGAGCCAAATACCGAAGTTTGAGATTGCAAACATAGAAATATATCATATCCAATGGCGTACTCTACTAAAAGGACCCGATGAGGGTATTGTTGTTATGTTTGGTGGAGGGTAAAACCGATAAGGTAACAAAACATTTTCATAGAGGATTCTGTGGAGGACACTTCATCTAGAACACCAGGACACATAAAACTCTTAAGGCGAGGTTCTATTGGCCTACATTGTTTGGAGATGTTTACTCTCAGGTCAAGTCATGCCAGAAATACCAATTGTTTGTTGAAAGACAAGAGAGGGGGACTGGACTTCATTGGAGAAATAAACCCACTATTGTAGTGTTTTCTTCTTAAAGATGTATGAAAAGAACCCACTTAAGATTGTGGATGACAAACAATCTCAACAATATAAATGGCTCGTAAACATTGTAGATCTACATCAACTGATAGAAATAAAACCTACCAAAATTATGATCTATGCCACAATTAGAGTTACAACAGTGAGTGTAACAATGAAAATAATCAAAAGTGAATAATGAATGGAAAACCCTTCTATTTATAACAAAATATTGAGTTATCCTTGAATAATGAGCAATAATAAAATATTATTGATCCCATACTTGGAATAACTACTTGGAATATTTTATTATATTTGGTTAGGAGGGAAAAAGTATTTAAACTTTTATTTAGTAATAATAAATAAAGAAATTATTTACTTATCATCTCAAGGAATTAGTTAAGGAATAATAAAAAAATAAGGATTTATTTAATTATTCCCAAGGGATTTAGTCAAATTTGACAAATAATAATAATTAATTACTGATTAATTAATTATTCTTGTAGAAAAATAAGATAATTAATGATTTATCTGTTAATTTTTCATGATTGGGTCAAATATGACAAGGAATAATAATTGAAAAATGGTTTAATTAATTATTCCTAGAAGAAAATCAAATAAATAGTGATTTATTTTATTATTCTTCATGGGTTTAATTATAAATTACTTAACGAAGGTGGTTTATTAAGTAATTTCTTACAATGAAAGCAATTTTACTATGGTAAAATTGGCTTTACATGGTGTACTTCGATCCATCTAGTAAATTAGGCTAGATGATCAATTTTTTGGTGATAACAGATTTCCCCCCAACGTACGAGTGTTAGGAGAAAAATGTATGACCGAAGTACATTGTAAAGACACAATCACTAGACAACACAGGGGAGTCAGAAAGAGAGAGAGAGAGAGAGACTAGTGAAGCTGAATTGAAAGAGGATAGGGACAGAGGGGGCGAGACTAATGCAAGTCTCCTTTTATGTTGTGGTACCGGACCTCAATGAGGTAGGGGAGGCATACCCATACCCACCGAGATAACTTAGTACAAAAATAATGGTTCGCCCAGAAATATAAAACTGATAAATGAAGTATATGTTGAATGGTACATGGCATGCTAGCATAATAGAGCCAGAAAATAATACAATGTGTCTAATATACATAATGCACCTGGTAAAACATGAGCCAAGACTGAATACAATAATATCTAAGTACATGAGATACAAAGGCCATTCCCTCATGAAATGGGTGGAAGGGAGGGTAGAACAACTAGAGAAGCCCTGCTGAACAGGGAAGGGCTCCGCAAAACTGAACGGATCATCTGAAGGAAACATGCATGCTATGAACACTGCAATCGGTAAGAACTGAACCCATCAACTCTACGGAACTGCATTTGAGGTTGTAGCATAGTAGGTATGCATCTGAGCATGTGGGGGTCTACTTGAAGGGCCACCCCCTCATGAGGTCTGAAACATCTCACACACACCCAGGAATCACTGGTACAATCTGCTGCATCACTAGACCATCAAGTGTATGAATCACGAACGTGAAACAACCAATTGAAAGGGAAATAATGAGTCCCTCTGCTCAATCCAAGGTGCCGAACAAAAATGGAATTCAGAACCAATATACACCACCCTCTAGGCCATACTTTTGGAATAAATGAGCTGATGTCGATAGAATAGGGCCCGCGATAGATGAGGCAATGAGGATCCTCAAGTAAAGCACGAGGGAAAATAGTAATGTGACTAATGGTGTGACACTAGGGATAATGGGGAAAAAGTGGAACTGAGGGACAAATAGATGACTACCCTTGTCAAAGCATAAAGTGCATGGTTGACCTGGTAGCAACTGACTCAACTCCGGAGGGGATGCGGACGGTATGACTAGGAGTCAAAAAGGGCAATACAGGATGAAAGGTATGCAAATATGGATGGAATATTGTGACATGATATAATGGGACAAGAAATAGACTCCAAGAATGCAAGGGCAACTCATTGCGGATGATCTTAACAAGGGTGACTCGATGACGCTGCCACATAGACTAGGCCCTGTGGCGACCATCAAAACATGAGTAAATGATGGTTACTCATGACGAATGTTAGGTTCCTATACTACTAGTGTAACCCCTTATTGTTATTAGTAAAACCCTCTTATTATAATTTTTGTGCCCATGTAGTCCCCATATTGTTATTATTGTGCCCCAAAGAAGCCCACTATTGTTATTATTGTGCCCTTACATTATTATTATTATGTGGGCTCCGATAATATTATGACCCCGTAGACTCCTATATATAGAAAGGAGGTCTTGTCATTTGTATCATCCAAGAATTTTTCATTTGTGTAATGTAAAGGAGGTTTCCCCCTCGAAGAGGCTTATTTCTTAGGCGTTTATCTATATTTTCTATGTTTTTGTGAGTTGGTTTCATAACATTTGATATCAGAGTTTTGGATTCTAGGGTTTCGCTGCTCCAAACAGGTCATCATGGAATTTTCGCTATAACGTTTTCTCTATGAATTTTTAGAAGCTAAAAACAAAACCCATTTGAGAAGAGATCAGTTTGAACCTCAGGTCCCAATTTAAAATTTTTAACACTATATTTTCGGAGATATGATCTGAGAAAGTTAGGGTTTTTGCAAGCTCCAGAATTTCATCTCAAAAAGGTCATCGTAGAAGATTCGCTATAATAATTTTTTCTACAAAGGTTCAGACTCTTAAATTAAAACCCATTTGAGCCAAAATCTTGGTGAAGCTCAGATTTGAATCTCAAATATTTTCTCTCTATATTTACGGAGATATAATCTGAGGAAGTTAGGGTTTTGTAGACTCCTGAATTACATTCTAAACAGGTGACCTTGGGCAAATCGTCATAACTTTCTCTCTGAGCAGCAAATTGAAATTTCATAAGAAGTTACAGAAAGAGGATAGACTGTATTTTTTTGTGCATATTTTTTAGATCCGAAGGTCGAAACAGTGACACGTGGCATGTCATACACGTTCTCTCTACTGAAACATTATATAATCAGGTCATCTTAGGAGATTGGGCATAACTATTTCTTGGAGAATCAAATTCTGATTCGACTTGCGGGGTTAGAAAGAGGACTCAGAGGGCTACTGCAGGATGCAATTTTAGAACTTAAAGATATGAAATTAATGAGTTACAGTCGTTTCAAGATCAATATCATAAAATCATGAAAATTAAATATGAGGAAGTTTGATGGCAAGGATTTGGTAAATTGGATACTACAGATGGAGCAATATTTTGATCTACATGAGGTTCAACTGTTCCAAAAGGTACATATTGCATCTTATATTTAGAACCAAATCAATTTTTCTGGTATAAAGGGCTCTTTTCTCATAAAGCACTTGTCACTTGGCCAATTTTCATGGAAGAAATGATAGCACATTATGAGGATACAAAGAGTAACACCTTCTTTAGCCAATTGATAAATCTCAAACAAAAGGGTTCAATGGTAGAGCACATTGAGGACTTTCAAAAATTGAATATAAGGGTAAATGGTATTCCAGAGAAGCAAAGGATTGATGTCTTCATAGGGACTTTAAAGGATAACATTCAACATGAAGTTCATCTTTGGGAACCTGATTCATTGGAGAAGGCATTCAGGTTGGCAAGAAAAATTGAAAGTGAAATTATGGAAACAGGGAATCCCACCACTCACGACTATAATTATGGAAGTGTTTTTTCTCCTAGCCTTCCACAACCTACAAGGTTTACACGACAACAATTGGAAGAAAAAAGAGAAAAAGGGCTTTGTTATGATTGTGATAGCAAATACACTAAAGGTCATAAGTGTTCTGAGAAGAAATTATTTTACATAGATTATGAAGAGGAGGAAGAAAAGGATCAAGAAACATCAAAATAAGAGGATACACACCAGGAACCAACCCCATAGAAAGAATAAATGAATTCGACAATATCTTGTAAGACATTGGCAAGAATTACCACTCCTCAAACTCGCAAGATAGAAGGACATATCAAGAAGAAAAAATTTCAAGAAGTGAAAGATCACATCGAAAAAGAAGAAATCAATTTGACCATATATTGTAATGCATTGGCCAGAATTACCACTCCTCAAACTATCAAGATAGAAGGACATATCAAGAAGAAAAATGTTCAAGAAGTGAAAGATCACATAGAGCATCAAGAAATGAATCCAACCATATCTTGTAGTGCATTGGAAGAAATTACGACTCCTCAAACTCTCAAGATAGAAGGACATATCAACAAGAAAAAGATTCAAGCAGTGAAAGATCACATCGAGCATCAACAACAAGTTCTCCAACTTTTAAAGGATAACACCACTTTGGTGCAGAATCGAATTAAACAACGTGCAAATCAACATCGCAGTGAAAGAAGTTTTGATGTAGGCGATTGGGTATTTTTATGGCTACATCTCAAGCAATCTATTTATGAGAAGGAAATGTTGGCAGTACTAAATGCACTTAAGAAATGGAGACCTTACCTAATGGGAAGAAACTTCAAGTAAAAAATGGATCATGATAGTCTTAAATACTTTTTAGAACAAAGATTATCTTTAGAAGAACAGAGAAAATGGGTCACAAATATGTTGGGTTATGAATTTGAAATCATCTACAAAAAAGGGAAGAAAAATTTTGTTGTAGATGCACTCTCAAGAAAGGATGAGGATGTGGAAGCATTGTTTTGTACTATTTCTATTATCCAACTAGATTGGATAAACGAAGCAAGGGATGAATGGAAGAAGGACAAAGAAGTGTGGCCACTCATTCAAAAGTTGTAGAAGATCCTAGTTCAAACAATATTGCGAGAACTTGACAAGGAAGGAAAAATCATATTGGAGCCAGGAGCAGTCACAGAAACAATAACCTGATAGCTACGAAATCGATCAATTTTAGAGTATCTCATCAAGTGGAAGAACTTACCTATTGAATATTCCACATGGGAGAACAAGAATTTTATATAGAAGCATCAAGAACCACTCAAGCGTTGAGGACAACACTTTTTGAAGGAGAGGGTCATGTTAGGTCCCTATACTACTGGTGTAACCCCTTATTGTTATTATTACAACCCCCTTATTATATTGTTGTGCCCATGTAGTCCCCATATTGTTATTATTGCGCCCCATAGAAGCCCACTATTGTTATTATTGTGCCCTTACATTATTATTGTTATGTCGGTTCTGATTATATTATGACCCCTTAGACTTCTATATATAGAAAGGAGGTCTTGTCATTTGTATCATCCAAGAATTGTTGTGTAATGTAAAAGAGGTTGCCCCCTCAAAGAGGCTTATTTTTAAGGCATTTATCTATCTTTTCTATCTTTTTGTGAGCTGGTTTCATAACAACGAAAGTCAACATATGGTACGACAAGTATTAACAGGAGGTGGAACTCAAAGTACAAGTATCGCTTTATGACAAAATTCTATTTTGAGAGGTGACGAAGTGACCTTTCTTGGAAAAAAAGCTTCCTAGTGAAGTGTCAAATCATAAAAAATTGAGGAAGACCCATTATAGAGCTTGGTGAGAGCTTTCCAACAGTACTGACTGTTCGTCAAACTGAGCTATGGTCTAGTCCCAATGGGCAATAGAAAAATTGGGGATTTTTCTACAAAAAGACGTTTTCCCTCCAATTTGGATTCATTTGTTAAGTGAGTTGTGGTGAATTTGGAGAGGAGGAAAAGGCCCTAAATCTTGTGGAGATTGTAGAAGACAAATTGACCATCGAAATTAGGATCTGTGACTTTTAGGTTGGTGGCCTTACTCATCTCTTCAATTTTAGTGGTTTATTTCCTGATTTGTTGTATCTAACAGCTCCCTGAGAGACCCCCGCCATTTCTCATGGTCGCATCACACTTCTTAGGCCCAGAAGTCTGATCAGGCTCATAAGAAAGAGTTGGAAACCTGTGAGCTCGCACTTTCTCGGCTGAAAACTGTGATTTGGGGCTGGAGAGAGGGTTGGTCTGCTAGCCTGGTGGGGGCTGTAGGTTGATCAGTGTAGACCATTGCTTTCTTCTCTGAACATACAAGACATCTGGTGTTTTGCAGGCATGGAAGAGTTGAAAATTAACTGTCGTGAATGAGACTTGGATACTCTTCGATCCAATATCCAAGGGGATCAGGTGGTTCAAGGGGCATTGGCTCATTATGGGGTTCTCAAGTTGGTAGAGAACTCATTGATGAGGGTAGGTGAGCCCTTGCTATCGAGAATTGTGAGCTATTGGGATCCAGACCAGGAGGTCTTTGTCATGTAAGGGCATAAGATCAAGCTCTCATTATAGGATATTTACTTCTTGACCAAACTGCCTCCCCTCAGAGTGGTGGGGGGTATTCATCTGGTGTTACCTCGTGCGAGGAAC
Source organism: Pinus tabuliformis (assembly GCA_031772625.1). Taxonomy (NCBI): domain Eukaryota; kingdom Viridiplantae; phylum Streptophyta; class Pinopsida; order Pinales; family Pinaceae; genus Pinus; species Pinus tabuliformis. Next base: position 586,051,114 of record CM062815.1, read on the forward strand.
ATTACTAAGTTTGTGGAGTGCCATTTTCAACGTGGTGTTCATGTCAAGGCCATGACTATCCCGCTTATTGATCTAGAGAGGTTAGAGACAGGTTGTTTCCACATCTGTGGTACAGGTCTTGGGAAGCCAGGTGTTCCACCACATCACTGGTGGGCAAATGATGTTGGTTGAGAGTGTTTTGGATGGGACCTACTATGGGTGGGCCTATATGATGCTTTCGTCTATGAAACAACAATTAAGTCTTTGCAAGAGGAAGGTGAACCGTGACTACGCTTTTGGTACAATATTGTGTGCGTTCTTCTTTGAGAAGATACCCACTATCCGTCCTCATGTACAGATCCAAGATGGGGGGCCACAGGAGCCCAGGATGTGCAACTAGGGGAAGCTACTGTGTAGAGGAGGAGGAGGGGGAGTCGGATGGGTGTTCTGACCCAAGTTTTTTGCACATTGGGATCAAATGTCCCTTTACATTGACAATTAACCTTATAGCAGGATTAACTATAAGGGAGATCCTAACTTTCCACTTCCGCCTAGGCGAGCATGGGGACCAAACGGTAAGTATTAAGTTGCTATGTTTTATGGTGCATTTTATATTTCTATCACATGTATATGGTACTAAGTGTGAAACATGTTGTATGCTAACATAGCACTGTAAAGCCAGCAGGATATGCAGGCTGAGCCGTAGTGCCTGGGATTGCAGATCGGGGGACATCATCGTCACATCAAGGTCCAAAGGATACTGCGTTGCTTGTTGATTTGCATCGTAGGTTTGATTTATTCTTGACCGGAGTTTCAGAGCATGGATGGCATGACTTAGATTATTGATACATTATTAGATGAGTGAACCAGTCTTCCCTCAGAGTGGTGAAGTATCATGCAGTGTGTGGTGATGGTTGGTCAGGCAGTACATGATCTACGTGTAGGAGGAGCAGAGTCTTTGGTGTGAGATCCTTCAAACAATGACTAAATACAGGGACATGTGGGTCCCATTGCTTGTGATTTTTGTAACATGCTATGGGCATGTCGGATGTATTTAGAGCTCTGGCTTCAAACACTTTTATGATACATAATATGATTATGCATTTTATATGATGATGATGGTTCACCATTTTTTGTTTATGGTTATCTTCTGTGGTATACACGTGATAGATGTCAATCTAGAATGTTGTTTGTCATGATATCTACATTGTGATTTTGGGCTCTAGGAACATGACTAAATGTAATGGTTTCAAATTCACGTACCAACAGCTTAACTCGTAGATATTTTCTAAATAGGACTTTGTTATGCACATGATACACACCATTCAATTACATGACGAGTAGCAAGGAATCTAAGCGAATGTGAAGATGAAGGATGTGATAAGCGAGGACATCGACTAACAAACCTATCACTGCATCATATTCGGCCTGATTATTGGTGGCAGATCCAATGCACAAACTGTTTGAAAAGACTAACATATGAAGGGGGTGAAAATGGCCCAGGCTACTGAGGCTAGATTCCGAGAGAAGCGACTCGCACCGTTGACATGACCGATATGGTGTGGATAATGGATCCATCTGAAAGGTGAAAAAGAAAATGAATGAGATGATGCAATCTACCTAATTTCATGGAAGAAATAAAGACACGCAAATCAAAGGGATGTGCTATGAGTGAAATTTCTTCAGGTAGAGTGCATTGGGAGAATTAGGAAAGAAATGGCCTTCGAAATCCTCTAAAGAAATGCCCCCTTGCTTAAGTGTAAGGGTAATCAAGGGTAGACATAGCTTCCATGGTGTCCTCATCAGAATGGAAGATGGGCAGAAGGGAGGAAGAATGACTACATGATGTGGTGGCATTACCTGGTGCATCAACTTGAGAAAGAAGGTTTACATATGCATCATCTAGAATGTTAGACGACAAGCTAGTGGATGGAGGATCTATAGATGTTGAGACCTGGGATTCTATCGAAAGAGGTTCGATAGGAGCACACGTAGAAACCTCAAAAAGGTTTTCCTGCGAGGAACTCAAGGATGACAATAGGTAAAGGATGTGGCCTATGGTGTCCGTCATCTCGACATTGGGGGGAGGGATCATGATAGTGGGACCAGAGTCTCCCTGTTTTAGTTGACTAGTGGTACCAGAATCCATGGGTAAAGGAGTATATGATCCACTACGAGTGGCCTCGTATTCGTGGATCGCCCTAAGGAAATCACGAAATTCATCGAGACGAGGGAAACAATGGGAATAGTGACCATGATGATCACACAAGGCACGAGGGTTATTTGTGCGCAACATTTTGAGTTTCTTGGGTGGGTTTGGTAAGTTAACATGGATTTCCTCGATATTTGACTCAAGGAACGCTTCATGAACCAAAGGTTTAAGTTGAGGAAGTTTAGGACAATTGTTGGTGGTGTGCCTAACAACTCTACAGAAAGTGCACAAAGGTGACAGCTTTGGGGCCTTAGGGGCTCAAGTAGCTTGGGGAGTCTTGTCCTTAGGTTATTTCCTCTTAGCTTTGCCCCCCTATCCAGGTGCTTTCGCAACAGGAGCTGGTTCCTGTTGAGGTTGTGATGAAACTGAAGCAATGACAGGGGTCATGGGGACCGGTTGAACGGAGGTCAAAGCATGATACGATCTTAGCTGACCAGGTGGAATGCTTGCAGGGGGATCGATGTAACATAATGGGATCACCAAAGTCATGTGAGGAACGACTAGTGAAGCCATGACAGGGACAAAAAATACTCCCGAAGGGGGGAATAAGAAAGGTATCTGGCCTGTAGGGTAATGTCCCGGCGGAATATCTCCTGGATGGTTGAGACTTGGAGGAATAGTTCCTGGTGGAAACATAGGAGAGGCACCCACAAATGGAGGAGGTCCTGGGGGGTGGAACTATAGGGCTCAGCTGGAAGGGAAATAGTAGGGTGATGAGGAACTGGTTGTTAATCAGGTGTACTGGACTGCTTAAGGGAAACCTGTGACAATTGTAACATGCAAACACTCATAGAGTTAGGTTCTGAGATGGGAAGGGGAGGACCAGGGAAAGCACCCAATAATAAGGAATCTTTATAGACTCCAGGTGATCCACCAGTAGGAGGAGTTGAAGACTTTTTATCGGACATTGACAAGATAATGGACTCGGGGGAGGTCACAGATGCTAGCTTGTAGTAAGTCAATTAATTGATGGTAACGATCTTCCCTTTGTGGTGGAAACACATCTTGCGGAACATTGGAGATGTGACGGCTGACATGGCATATGTGTAACTATGACCTAAGAGAATTTTGTAATCCAAAGGGGCATTGATGACTTCAATGTTGACATGGACAGTCTTGCCTGCAAGGGTCACTGGACAGTTGCGGTACATGCCAAGGGGCTGGGAGGAGTGTCCATCCCAAGTACGCAAAGTGATGGTGGAGGGGTACAAATAAGATGACTTAAGTTGTTTCCAGACAGCAACAGACATCACATAGGTGTATGCACCTTCGTCAATAATGAATTGGGAGATGATGGTATTACAGACTCTAACTGGTATCTGGAAAGCAACAGATGAAGGCAATGGGGGATGTTTTGATGTATCAACTGGGAAGACAATTAAACAATCATCAGAAGCATGTACTGCACCCAAGGCAGTTAGTAGAGATTTCTTTTGGGATGGGCATGACTGGAGGACTTCCAGTGTCGACATGGCAGCAAGTAATTGTGCCAAGTCATCTATTATATTGTATGTATTGGTAGCTCAGTTAGAAGTCGCATTACGGCGTAGTGGTCCCTTTGGGATCTTAGGAATGGCATCAACTTTAGGTTGAGGGATTTGTAATGGACCATTTGGGGTCGTAAGAGGCTCAGAAGATACTTTGGCCTTAGACTTAGTGGCAGACAAAGTCGAGGGCTTGTCATATTGATGCAACCGAGTTTGCATGTTGATATTGGAGGGATTAACCTCATCAGAGTTCGTCATAAGGATCTGGTTGTCACCAGAACTAGAAGGTTGGGGGGGATGGGCTACTTGACCTGGCTGAGGTTGAGCAGCCAAAAATCCTTGCTAAGGGAAAGGATTTGTGAGCACTGTCGATTGAGATGGTGCAGGATTCTGAGGCGATTATTGACCTCTAGAAGCTTCTTGAGCTTCCCACATTTCGTGCATCTGGGGTAAGAAAGGACACTCATGTGTATAATTTCCATGTACTCCACAACATGCACAAGGCTTGTTCGTACGAATAGCTTTGTTCTGCTTGGGTTGGCTTCCCTGTCGCTGGTTGTTGGTGTTAAGCTAGTTCCCCTGGGGTTCACTAGGCTAGTTACCTTGATTACAATGGTTACCCTTGTTACCCTTCCCCTTATTCTTTTTCTTCCAATTTTGGGGAATGGTCGCACTCTGCTGTGTAAACACTTGACTCTGAGGGGGCGGTGGTTGTTGGGGCTGAGGATGCATGGGAGGTTGTGACACTAATGCTTGAGAGGCTGCAGTGCTCAGTTGTGCATAAGGAGGAGCAACGGTTTGGTAGATGGATTGGGGTCCTAGAAACATGTTGCTAGTAGGAGGGGCATAAGTGTTGGAGGAACTAGTGCCCCCAACAATACCATCGGTGGTGTCAGATGCCCCCAGTGGATTGGCACTTCCAAGACGAGGGAGGTCTAGAACGACGTTATAGACATAACTGGATTGTGCATAAATCAGATCATATCTCGGAGTGGTTTATAGAGCTTCTTCCTTAGTCTGAGGAAAATGGGATGTGACATCTTTTCTAATGGGAGAAAAAAGGCTCCTAAGAAACCAAATTAGATAGACACATTCTTTGAAAGGTGGGGCACAACATGTGATCCTCCTTCGATGCCACTCTTAAACATGGTCATAAAGGTGAATGGCAGAGGACTAACAGAATGTGGTCAATAGCTTTCGTACCAGTGTTGTACCAAAGAGGTAACTGGAAATATGAGAGGAACTCTTTAGCAAACGTTGCAAAAACGGAATGAGATGAAGAGGGATGGTCTACATACCATTTTGTAGCGTGTCCAATGAGCATGCGTTGGAATAGTCGAAGACGAATGGAGTCATCGATTATGGAGTTGGACAAACACCACACATGGAAGGATCAGACATGGTTGGTAGGATCCTCTCCATCATTACCCTCAAACTTCAGGATGTGTGAGGGAAGCTTCGTCGGAATAGGGGGCCAACCAGCATCATGGTGAATGGGGTCATTTATCAACTCGTTAAAATCTGGTAAACTTAACCTAGCCATAAAGGGGAGCATGGGGGCTACTGGAAAGATTCCTGAGATTGTTCTTCTTGGTGTGACCACTCGTATAGAACTGGAGCCAACACCATGTTGGGTTCCTATACCAGCTGTGGGTCCAGGCATGGGGACGATATGTTATGAAGGAGCCTCGGAATCAGATGAGGAATTAGATGAATTAGGAGAAGAGTCGGTGTGGGAACTTGGAGGGCTATGAACTCGAACCTGACAGGGAGGGGTAATATGCCCAAGTGGAAACTAGAGGTGAAGGCCTAATAGTCTCCGTGATAAACGCCTTGGTGGTGCAATGGTGGTAAGACATGCGTGACATGGAAATGGTGAAGGGAGATAAAAAATATGCCTTTGTCTTAATGAGGGGAGATAAATTTATTATGTTAAGTCTTGCCTTGGCGGTGTAAACCAAGCACCCTTCACTTAAGGCGTGCTTGTGTGTACAAGTGTATTAATTGATTAAGCTCATATCGTGTTTGTAAAAAAAAAAATCTTGCTGAAAATAAACTAAAATTAATAACAGAAAATGAAAAACAAAACAATTAACTAAACCCCACCCAAACTGGGTTTGCAAACACTGTGCTGGTTGGTGGCTAAATCGATGGAAAATACACTAAAATGGTTAAGAGATCTAAATGTCAGTGTGGTTAGGATCAAGTGACACTAAGCTGTTGGAAAGTGGTGCAGCAACAACAACAAAAAAACAGATAGGAATATTGCTGCAAAAAGATAGGGAGATGAGTGAAACACCTAAGGCAATCGATGGGACCCTAAGTCCAATGACCAAACAAGTTTAAATGTGAAACTATGGATGGTAACAACCTATATTAACATATCTAAAACAAAAGGGTACAGATCTGGAAAATGTGGTTGAAAGAGCTGCAGAAACTCAGGCTTCTCACTCAGCTGAACTCCTCCTAGAAAGGTGGAAGCGTACTAAAAGCCCTAGGGGAGACTAAATGTGACTTCGACGAGTAAATCAGATTTGATCAAGGCCAAAACGTGACCCATCAGACAACTCTGCAAAACCGAGAAACAGATCTGAGAAAAACCCTAAAACCTAGAAATCGCAAGTACTGTCCTGTTTTCCTATAGGGATTGCACTTTTGGGCTGATAAGTGTGCTCTGTCCTCCAAATTGCACATTTTGGGCCAAAAAGTGTGATTTCTGCTCTGCAGATCCTGATAAGAAAATCTCAGAAAAAAAGTGTCGCCTTTGTTCACAACTGGTTCCTGTGACCTATGAAAAAGACCAAAAAGCTTGAGAAAATCAGAAATTTAATAGATCTAGGGTTAAAAAAACTAGGAAACATTAATAGAAGAAAATAAAAGAAAAAACCCTAAGCTAATAACTAAAGGTCACCGAGGTTTCTGGATCTGAAGTATAAACCCAGTGGAGTCGCCAATTTTGTTGTAGTGTTTTCTTCTCAAAGATGTACGAAAAGAACCCACTTAAGATTGTGGATGACAAACAATCTCAACAATATAAATGGCTGCTAAACATTGTAGATCTGCAACAACTGATAGAAACAAAACCTGCCAAAATCTTTATCTATGCCACAATCATAGTTGAACATCAAAAAGAAAGAGTAATAACTCCAATCATGCAATGGAAACCAGATATCAAAATAATAGTTTTTATTATAACACCTGTGAAGGGAACAAATAGATGTTACAAATCCCCCTCTATGCGATGGGTTCTTGGCTATCCTCAAATGTCTTCAACTTGTGTAGAGTCTCTCTCCTCTATAATGTATAAACCCAACAAAAATATGGTGTGCGACAATGAAAATAATCAGAGTTACAACAGTGAGTGTAACAATGAAAATAATAAAAAGTGAATAATGAATGGAAAACCCTTCTATTTATAACAAAATATTGAGTTATCCTTGAATAATGAGCAATAATAAAATATTATTGATCCCATTCTTGGAATAACCACTTGGAATATTTTATTATATTTGGTTAGGAGGGAAAAAGTATTTAAACTTTTATTTAGAAATAATAAATAAATAAATGATTTATTTATCATCTCAAGGAATTAGTTAATAAATAATAAACAAATAAGGATTTATTTCATTATTCCTGGGGGATTTAGTCAAATTTGACAAAGAATAATAATTAAATAGTGATTAATTAATTATTCCTGTAGAAAAATAAGATAATTAATGATTTATTCGTTTATTTTTCATGATTGGGTCAAATATGTCAAGGAATAATAATTGAACAATGGGTTAATTAATTATTCCTAGAAGAAAACCAAATAAATAGTGATTTATTTAGTTATTCTTCATGGGTTTAACTATAAATTACTTAACAAAGGTGGTTTATTAAGTAATTTCTCACAGTGAAAGCAATTTTACTATGGTAAATTTGGCTTTACATGGTGTACTTCGATCCATCTAGTAAATTAGGCTAGATGATCATTTTTTTGGTGATAACACCCACCGTCCAGTGGCCAACACAAGTGGATATTGATAGCCACTGACTATTTCACCAAGTGGGTAGAGGCTATCCTAGCTACAAATGCTACAAACTCATTCGTGATAAAATTCATGGACGATAACATACTATCCATCTTTGGTTGTCCTTTCAAAATTATCACAGATAATTCTCAGGTCTTCAAATCTGCCAAGTTCACCAACTTCTGCCATAAATTCAATATCTTTATTGGGCACTCCACTACATACTGCCCTCAAGGTAATGGCTTGGCTGAGTCCTCTAACAAGATTGTCATAAAGGTGCTAAAAAATATCATTGCTGAAAATCAGAGAAACTGGGACTCCCAACTGAAGTTTTCCCTATGGGCCAATCGAGTAACACCTAAATGATCCACTGGGAAATCACCTTTTGAGCTAGTGTATGGAAAGGTTGTTGTCTTCCCTATCCAATTAGTAATGCGAGTAGTGAAGTTTCTATAAGAAGCCGAGGAAGATCCAAGCACCTTGACTAGAAGGATAAGTCAGTTGGTGGAGCTTCATGAAAGCAGAAAACAAGTGAGGACCAAGCTGTCCAATTACCAACAGAAAATGAAAGCTCTATTTGACAAGAGGCAAAAGCACTGACCTCTTCATCCAGGAGATTTAGTTCTTAGGTGGGATGTCCGACGAGAAGACAAAGGAAAACATGGGAAATTTGATCTACTATGGTTTGGCCCCTTCAAGATTGCAGAAGAGAGGGGAAAGAACACTTATCTGCTTGAAACATTGGATGGCGAATTGCTGGAACTGCCAATAAATGGCCAGTTTCTCAAATTTTATTTTCAAAATTAGAGGTATTTGTTTTACACTCATTTTAAATACTGGTGTGTGTGTATTGTAATTGTTATTTGAATTTTCCAGTTTATGATTGAAAATTCCATTTTCACAGACTTACATTTTGTTTAAGAATGACTCCATGCCCAATGGAAGGAAAGCAACTGGTCTGCAGGTTCTCAGCACCTTGCCAGCAAGGCATTGTCCCCAGTTGGAGCCAATTTTTCCACTCACTGCATTGTGGGTTTCAATTGGTCAAGGTTGCCCAAGAGCAGTGAATTTTGAATCCACATTCCTAGACCACAAAAGCTCTCACTGCCAAGTCATTCCCACTCCATTTCATATTTCCTGGAACGAGCTTCCCAACAATATATAGAAGTCCCAAAATCGACTTCTTGATCAGAATATATGGCTTGTTGAAGATTAGGAGTTCTCTTGCCTTGAAATGAAGGAAAAGTGCTTATCAGAGGACCCCGGGCATAGCAAGTCAAGCATATTGGGAACCCCGGAATAACGCACCTCACAGTCCTGAAATCCTACATCCCGCATCATCATAAACCCGCATCCTGCATTTTCGTAGTCCTATACATCGGCTTATCGGGCATATCGGTGGGCCCTGGGAGTTCATAGGCTTATCAACGATCGGCGACGGGAAAATCCCACATCCGGCAGTCCCGCATGGCCCCCGCAATACCTAATGGGCCATCCCTAAGGAATTGCGGGGGGACATCGTCGATATATTGTGACATCACCGGGGAAGGCCGAAATAGTTTAACAAATGAAATGCATTCAAAGACAGGGACAGGTGGGCCCATTCTCTCTCCTCCACATAGCGGTACATTTTATCGAAGGTCGAGGGCCTCGGGCACAGTGAATCTCGCAGATCAGCCTTGTTAAAGTTCCCGCATCCCATAGTATCACAGTCCCATGAGATTGGAAAATCAATGATCAGCATGACGGAGGGCCTTTAACTTAAAAATCTTATGATCTCGCCGATTTGCAGTATAGTGTTAGATCATCGGGAAGGGGCCAATTCTATTTAACAAAGGAATTCACGAAGGACCAAGGGCAGGCAGGTCATTTTCTCTCTCCTCTAGAGCACCACATGGCAGGATATGATTGGCCCTTATAGCTGACATGGAATTTGACGTCATCAATGATGTGGCAGCATGGGTGACATGTGGCACGTAGATTCGGGATTTTCAAGGTCCTATGGGGGCATTTCCGGGTGATACTTGTCACCAATCACAAGGTGACACGTGGCAGTGATGATGTCAACCCCCACAAATTGGCGAAGGGAGATTGGCGGTTGCACAGGTTAAAGCGCTCTTACACCAAAGTCCCTTCCATGTTTGCGACTGCGATAAGTGGGGATCCTCCTAGACACAATAGATTATGTGATCAGGACGATAAAGCTATCGTGTCTAGACAATTGGTCAGCGCTGAGAAATAAGGTAAAATTTCCTCGTCCTCTAGGGTTGTGATTGCAATATCTTTGGTGAGCCCGATCCCACTAATTGGCAATCGCAAGTTAGAAAGAGAGACGCCAAATTGTAAATCATATCAAGCATCGGGATGCGGTATACTGTGTAACAAGGGAAAAAGGCCCCCGGATAGGAGCCCAAAGGTTTTAGCGTCTGAGGGCTAAGCCCCTGGTTATATATTATGAAACCAGCTCACAAAAAGATAGAAAAGATAGATCAACACCTTAGAAATAAGCCTCTTCGGGGGGGAAACCTCCTCTACGTTACACAAATGAACAATTCTTAGATGATACAAATGACAAGACCTCCTCTCTATATATAGGAGTCTAAGGGGTCATAATATAATCAGAGCCGACATAACCATAATAATGTAAGGCCGCAATAATAACAATAGTGGGCTTCTATGGGGCACAATAATAACAATATGGGGACTACATCGGCACAACAATATAATAAGGGGTTGTACTAATAACAATAAGCGGTTACACTAGTAGTATAGGGACTTAACATGCCCCTCTCCTTTAAAACGAGTTGTCCTCAACGCTTGAGTAGTTCTTGATGCTTCTGTATAAATTCTTGTCCTCCCATTTGGAATCTTCAGCAGGTAAGTTCTTCCACTTGATGAGATACTCTGAAATTGATCTATTTCATAGTTTTTGATTTCTCAGTTTTGTGACTACTTCAGGTTCCAATATGACTTTTCCTTCCTTGTCAAGTTATCACAATACTATTTGAACTGGGATCTTCTGCAACTTTTGAATGAGTTCCCACTCCTTTGGGCATATGGATATTTGTAAGGCTCGATGTTTGGAGGAACACTTCCTAGAATCAAATGAGTAGCATGGTCATGATCACGAATAGGTGGGAGGCCTTTGAGAGTCTCAAATACCTTGGAATGATTGTCCAAAAAGTTTTGGAGATCTCGAGAAATACATGATTTCGATGTGGGATCCTCTAGTGAACATAATTGTGAAATTACGCCCCGTTGTTCTTTATTTAGAATCTTTGTCATGCTGTTAGAGTTGATTATCTTTCTTGGTTTCCCTTTGATACCCCTCAATTCAACTTCCTTTCCTTCCCAAAAAAATTTCAAGAAAAGTTCTTGAAAATTAAAAGCTATTGTACCCAAAGATTGTAGCCATTGGACTCCTAGTAAAACATCAGCACCACCCATTGGAATGGAAAGCATTGGGCTATTCAATACATATTCTCCCATGGATAGCTTGATATTATGGAACTTTCCAGAGCAATTTATGGTTCCTCCACTTGCAACCATCACTTGACACTCCGGTGCTGGATATAGGAAGAAATTCAATTCCTTGGCTATCTTACAATGAATAAAATTATGGGTACTTCCCAAATCAATCAACACTATTACCTTTTTCTTCTTGATATGTCCTTCTATCTTGATAGTTTGAGTAGTGGTAATATATTTCAATGCATTACAAGACATGGTTGGATTCATTTCTTGATGCTTGATGTGATCTTTCGATTCTTGAACATTTTTCTTCTTGATATGTCCTTCTATATTGATAGTTTGAGGAGTGGTAATTCCGGCCAATGCATTACAAGATATGGTCAGATTCATTTCTTCTTTCTTGATGTGATCTTTCACTTCTTGAACCTTTTTCTTCTTGATATGTCCTTCTATCTTGAGAGTTTGAGGAGTGGTAATTCTTTCCAATGCTTTACAAGATATGGTCGGATTCATTTCTTCTTTCTCTGGGGTGGGTTCCTAGTGTATATCCTCTTCTTTTGATGTTTCTTGATCCTTTTCTTCCTCCTCTTCATAATCTATGTAAAATAATTTCTTCTCAACACACTTATGACCTTTAGTGTATTTGCTATCACAATTGTAACAAAGCCCTTTTTCTCTTTTTTCCTCCAAGTGTTGTGGTGTAAAACTTGTAGGTTGTGGAAGGCTAGGAGAAAAAACATTTCCATAATTATAGTCGTGAGTGGTGGGATTCCTTGTTTCCATAATTTCTCTTTCAATTTTTCTTGCCAACCTGAATGCCTTCTCTAATGAATCAGGTTCCCAAAGATGAACCTCGTGTTGAATGTTATCCTTTAAAGTCCCTATGAAGACATCAAGCATTTTCTTCTCTGTAATATCATTTTCCCTTATATTCAATTTTTGGAAGTCTTCAATGTGCTCTGCCATTGAACCCTTTTGTTTGAGATTTATCAATTGGCTAAAGAAGGTGTTTCTCTTTCTATTCTTATAATGTGCTATCATTTCCTCCGTGAAAATTGACCACGTGACAAGTGGTTTACAAGCACAAATCCATTTATACCATAAAAATTGATTCGGTTCTAAATAATTAGATGCAATATGTACCTTTTGTAACAGTGGTACACCATCTAGATCAAAATATTTCTCCATCTGCAGTATCCAATTTACCGGATCCTTGCCATCAAACTTCCTCATCTCGCTTTTTCTTGATTTTAGGAGCTCAATCTTGAAACGACTATACCTCTATACTTTCAGATCTTTAAGTTCTGAAATTTTGTTCTGTAATAGCCCTCTGAGTCCTCGTTCTAGATTTGCAAGTTTGATTGCAATTGGATTCCTGAAGAAAGATCTATTCCCAATATCCTGCGATGACCTAATTATAGACTAGTTCAGTAGAGCGAACTTGTACGAAGTGCCACGTGTCACTATTTCAACCTTAGTATCTAATATTGGTATACTGAAAACTACACACTATCCTCTTTCTGAAACTTCTTACGAAATTTCAATCTGATGCTCAGAACAAAAGTTATGACGATTTCCCCACATCACCTGTTTAGGATGTAATTCGGGAGTCTGCAAAAACCGCAACTTCCTCAGATCATATATCCGAAAATATAGTGAGCCAAGATCTAAAATTTGGACCCAAGGTTTAGACCAATTTCTTCTCAAATTGATTTTTTTTTTATCTTCTGAAACTTTGTAGAGAAAACAATATAGAAAAAATTCCACGATGACTTGTTTTAGATGAAATTCTGGAGCTTTCCAAAACCCTAACTTCCTCATATCATATCTCCGCAAATATAGTGATACAAGATCTAAAATTTGGACCCAAGGTTTAGCATGATTTCTTCTCAAATGGGTTTGTTTTTTCGCTTCTGAAACGTCGAAAAAACAAAGTTATAGCGAAAATTCCATGATGTCCTGTTTGGAGCAGCGAAACCCTAGAATACAAAGCTCTGATACCAAATGTTATGAAACCAGCTCACAAAAAGATAGAAAAGATAGATCAATGTCTTATAAATAAGCCTCTTCTAGGGGGCAACCTCCTTTACATTACACAAATGAAAAATTCTTAGATGATACAAATGACAAGTCCTCCTCTATATATATAGGAGTCTAAATGGTCATAATATAATCAGAGTCGACATAACAATAATAATGTAAGGCCGCAATAATAACAATAGTGGGCTTCTATGGGGCACAATAATAACAATATGGGAACTACATGGGCACAATAATATAATAAGGGGGTTGTACTAATAACAATAAGGGGTTACACTAGTAGTATAGGGACCTAACATTATAACCTCGTCATATCATAAGAAAAGCAGAAAGGGGCTAAACCAAAGGGATCCAAGGAGCATTAGAGTCTATTGTTTTGCAATTCTTTCAATAGTAAAAGTATCGCTACCTTGCAACCCTGATAGCATGGTACATGGCTCTTAAGGCGGATGGGTTTGAAGCGTGGCATTAAGGTAAGTATGATGCAGAGGATTGAAGACAGTATGGGGGGCTTAGTAATATTTAATGGCTCGTCATGGAGCCTCACTCCTCTACATAGTGAAGGACCACCAAAATAGGCACTTACAGTGAGCCCACTCCATACTCCATAGAACAAGGCATTCGAGCAGTAATGGCAGAAGCGACAGGGTCAGTTGAGTAGCATAGGAGACCATACCATGAGAAAATTACTGCCTAAGGCTGAGGTGATCATAGGATGGGCACAAATACTTTTCATTTACTTTTCTATCTTGTTGTTTACTTATTTTTGTCCTGTAACATGCCTCCCTTCAATGAGGTCATTAATTCTGTAATATTTTTGCGCCACAGAGCCATCCCGACCAAGACAGCTAGTCAACCTAACAGCTGAGACTCACTCGAAGATATTTTTGTTGTAATGAATGTCTATGCTCCCCTCTCCAGAATAAATAGGAGGAAGCAAGTCTTCACAAAGGTTCAGAAATTCTAAAGAAAACTCTACACGTTATTTTCAGATTATGTAGCTTTACAATACATATTTTCCAGAATATGAAGTAAATGGTGGTGATTCCCCTTTCAAGTATTACGGTATGTTATCCCTCTGTTAAAACCCATTATGTTCATGTTTCTTCTCTGAATTCATGCAATCACAGATGTTAGAAATATTTCAAAACTTCCTCATAGATTATTTGGTATCGATATGTTATGCATGTGCCTATAAGTTCCTCACCAATTCATTTGTGTCGACATTGTTAATGCTAGTGCCTGTATGGATTATTGAAATTGTATCTTTAAAAGTTTCTCTTCATGAATCATAGCACACAGCGTCTTTTTTTCCCATTATATCTACTTCTAACTCAAATAAGTATAGGAACTCTTAAAGCTGCAAGCTCTTTGTGTTAAGCATAGAATTCTTGATGTTGTAAGCTCCATATGATGAGTTACCCCTTCTCCTTATCCTCCATCATTACTCTACAAAATTTTATCAAACTGTAAGTCCTTGGACCACTCGGTCTCCATTGTTTTATGCATATTTCTATGATTTGTATATGGGAATATGTACTAAGAAATTCATATCTTAGTCCTTTAGAGGAATGAACCAACTCGTTATATATACACATAGAATATAAGTGAGATCTCCCTTTACCTTTTATCAAGCAGGACTCTCCAAATTTAGATGTGCTAGGCACTGTTCTTGTAAGCAATCTGAGGCTATCTCTGGGAGCGACAACATTACCCAACACAATAGCCACAGAGATGAAGTGGAAGAGTGTCAATGTTCAAGAGCGACTCACTGCCATTAGCAAACAGAATACCCTATTCTCCGAATTTCCCCAACCATACTGGTTAGTACCTCTTTATTTTTTAACAATCTTGAGGAGGATAACATATGCTTGATCTATAAGTTCACTTTTCATATGAATCCCTCAAAGTATATTTAACGAACCCTGAGAAGGAAAGGTTTAGCCGTATCATGTTCGATAATTCTGTTATGAAACCAGCTCAAGAAAAAGATAGAAAAGATAGATCAACGCCTTAGAATTCAGCCTCTTCGAGGGGACAACCTCATTTACATTACATAAATGAACAATTCTTCGATGATACAAATGAAAAGACCTCCTTTATATATATAGGAGTCTTAAGGGGTCATAACATAATCAGAGCCAACATAACGATAATAATGTAAGGGCACAATAATAACAATAGTGGGCTTCTATGGGGCACAATAGTAACAATATGGGCACTACATGGGTACATCAATATAATAAGTGGGTTGTACTAATAACAATAAGGGGTTACACTAGTAGTATAGGGGCCTATCATGCCCCTCTCCTTCAAAAAGCGTTGTCCTCAATGCTTGAGTAGTTCTTGATGCTTCTGTATAAAATTCTTGTCCTCCCATGTGGAATATTCCGCGGGTAAGTTCTTCCACTTGATGAGATACTCTGAAATTGATCAATTTCGTAGTTTTCGGGTTCTTGTTTCTGTGACTACTCCAGGTTCCAATGTGATTTTTCCTTCCTCTTCAATTTCTAGCAATATTGTTTGAATTGGGATCTTTTGCAACTTTTGAATAAGTGGCCATACTTCTTCGTCCTTCTTCCATTCATCCCTTGCTTTGTTTATCCAATCTGATTGGATAATAGAAATAGCACAAAACAATGCTTCAACATCCTCATCCTTGAAGAGTCTTCCCATTCGGTAAGGTCGCCATTTTTTAAGTGCATGTAGTATTTCCAACATTTCCTTCTCATAAATAGCTTGCTTGAGATGTAGCAGTAAAAATACCCAATCACCTACATCAAAACATTTTTCACTACGATGTTGATCTACCTGTTGTTTCATTTGATTTTGCACCGAAGTGGTGTTATCCTTTAAAATTTGGAGAACTTGTTGTTGATGCTCGATGTGATCTTTCACTGCTTGAACCTTTTTCTTCTTGATATGTCCTTCTATCTCTAGAGTTTGAGGAGTGGTAATTTCTTCCAATCCTTTACAAGATATGGTCGGATTCATTTCTTGATGCTCGATGTGATCTTTCACTTCTTGAACATTTTTCTTCTTGATATGTCCTTCTATCTTGATAGTTTGAAGAGTGGTAATTTCGACCAATGAATTACAAGATATGGTTGGATTCATTTCTTCTTTCTCGATGTGATATTTTACTTCTTGCACCTTTTTCTTCTTGATATGTCCTTCTATCTTAAGAGTTTGAGGAGTGGTAATTCTTGCCAATGCTTTACAAGATATGGTCTGATTCATTTCTTCTTTCTCTGGGGTGGGGTCCTGGCGTATATCTTCTTCTTTTGATGTTTCTTGATCCTTTTCTTCCTCCTCTTCATATTCTATGTAAAACAATTTCTTCTCAGCACACTTATGACCTTTAGTGCATTTGCTATCACAATTGTAACAAAGCCCTTTTTCTCTTTTTTCTTCCAATTGTTGTGGTGTAACCCTTGTAGGTTGTGGAAGGCTAGGAGAAACAACACTTCCATATTTATAGTTGTGAGGGGTATGCTTCCTGGTTTCCATAATTTTTCTTTCCACTATGTCACAAAGCCCTTTTACTCTTTCCAATTGTTGTGGTGTTGCTCTTTGTATCCTCATAATGTGCTATCATTTCCTCCATGAAAATTGACCACGTAACAAGTTGTTTACGAGAACAAAGCCCTTCATACCATAAAAATTGATCCGGTTCTAAATATGAAGATGCAATACATACCTTTTGTAACAGTGGTACACCATGTAGATCAAAATATTGCTCCATCTGAAGTATCCAATTTACCAGATCCTTGCCATCAAACTTCCTCATCTTGCTTTTTCTTGATTTTATGAGCTTGATCTTGAAATGAAAGTAACTCTGTACTTTCAGATCTTTAAGTTCTGAAATTGAGACCTGTAGTAGCCCTTTGTGTCCTCTTTCCAATGCCACCAGTCTGATCCAAATTGGATTCTCCAAGAAAGAGTTATGCACAATCTCCCAAGATGACCTGATTATTGACCTTTCTAGAACAGCGAACTTGTATGAAGTGCCACGTGTCACTGTTTCGACCTTTCGATCTGAAAAATAGATAAGACAAACTACAGTCTGTCCTCTTTCTGTACCTTCTTACGAAATTTCAATCCGATCCCCAGAGAGAAAGTTATGACAATTTTCCCTAGGTCACCTGTTTCGAATGTAATTGAGGAGTCTGCAAAAAGACCAACTTCCTCAGATCATATCTACGTAAATATAGCATGAAAAGCTCTGAAATTCAGAGTCAAGGTTCAGCACGATTTCTTATCAAATGGGTTTTTTTTGCAACTTCTGAAACGTCGAAGAAAAAAAGTTATAGCGAAAATTCCACGATGACCTGTTTGGAGCAGCGAAACCCTAGAATCCAAAGCTCTGATACCAGATCAACGCCTTAGAATTCAGCCTCTTCGAGGGGGCAACCTCCTTTACATTACATAAATGAACAATTCTTCGATGATACAAATGAAAATACCTCCTTTATATATATAGGAGTCTTAAGGGGTCATAACATAATCAGAGCCGACATAACGATAATAATGTAAGGGCACAATAATAACAATAGTGGGCTTCTATGGGGCACAATAGTAACAATATGGGCACTACATGGGTACATCAATATAATAAGTGGGTTGTACTAATAAAAATAAGGGGTTAACTAGTAGTATAGGGGCCTATCAAATTCCATCATTGTTTGATGTTTTAACGAGTCCAGTGAAGCTAAAACTTGACATCTTTTACATGTTTAGAGAGTTTCAAAAAGAGGCAAAAAAGAAAAATCCAAAAGTCCCTTTTCATAGATAGTCTCTTAAGTCTGAAAAGGTAGAAAACAATACTCAAGAGAACCTCCTAGCCATGTTCGACTAAGGTATTCATTTTTCGTAAATAGTCTATCTCAGTCTGGAAAAGTGTTAAACTTATACCGAGTAGATGTATTTTCATTTACTTTAATGATTTTGAAAAGAAAAGTGCTTGGAAATATTTTCACTTTTTGGGAGTCTGAAAAGAGTTGAAAGAGTACTCCAAGGGTTTCCTTTTTCATAGGGTTACAGAGCCCAAAAAAGAGATAAAAGTATACTCTTTGGTCAAAATAACTTGTTTAAAGCATGATGAAAACCTGTTAACGGTTGTCGACTTGCTCAAAACATTACGAAAAGGATTAAACATACTGGTTTCATAGTAAAAATGAAGCATATTCAGGTCAAAACATTAAATATGAATAAAATAATGTGAGAAATGACCATAAATACTCAAAATGACTATTCATTTTTACCATTTCACATTTACCTCTATTAGTGAGAGTTCTAAGCCCTTTTTCCTTGATCTTCTACAATTGATTGCGTCCAATCTGGTGGACCATTCAGAGTACCGTCAATTCCAGGTAGGAGCTAAAACCTTTCTCTTTCTTTTCATGGTCCAATTTTGTGATTTCATGCAAATTGTTTTAAGTTTTGAGGGTGCTAGGGTTAAAAGAATATGCCCTGAAACAAATGCACCCGGCCAGTATCAAAATATTCATTGCACCTAAGCATATTAACGCTGCAGGATGAGGTGCAACACTTTGTCTTGCACTACTAAGGTGCGTTGGGACGTAAAATTCCAACTTGTTTATCAGTTTTCCTTCAAATTTTGTCAATGTTTTTCATGAAAAGGAGCCTAATGAAACTCTTGGTGATGTTTCAGGTGTCCATCAGCACAAAATGGCATTCATTTGGAGAGAAAGAGACCATGAGGAACAAGCTTTAAATGGAGTAAATGATATTAATACCATCCAAGTGCTAAAAAAATGTGGATTTCTAAAATTCTTCTGGCTTCCTAGTATTAGGCAACAAATGGAGTTCTTGAAATACCTTGTTCATTCATGGGATGTTTAGGCACAAGCACTTAGGTTTGGGGAACATCTACTCAAGATAAAGGTAGAGGATATCTACTTTCTAACTGGTTTATCCAAAATAGGTGCCCCCATCTCTCTCCTAGGTGGGAGAAGTAGTGGGGAGATAGTGAAAGATTATATCACCACCTATTGTAGACCTCGAGCCCATCCAACCAAGGATGGAAAGATCAACATAAAATATGTGACCCAGTTATCTTTGAGAATGATCCTATTCATTATGATGAGATTGGTAGGATGCTCAACACTACATGTGGTAATTAAATCATACAAGCAGTACAGAGTGGAGTGTCTAGAGCTAATAGTCTTCAATTATGGTGAGGGAGTTCTAGTCAATATGAAGGAACAATTGACTAAAGAAAGAGAGGGGAAGTTAAAGAACTTTGGCTATGGTTCGATCTTAGTCTATTTTTCTCTAGAATGGGTTCCATTACTTCAGCCTCAGCAGATCATACTTGAGCCTAACAATCCAAGGGTACCACGGATGAAGAGGTGGATATATCATATGGCCCGACATGCAGGTCCATCGGCGATCAACTTCTCACCATCCTTATTTGGGTGGTTGCATAGACATTTCATGATGATCAATGGATATCCTTATGCAGCGATGGATTTTCGTGATGATCCTTAGCTCGTGTTGCCTGAGAGTGAGCAATGGGATGTTAGAGGTAAAATTTAACCATTTTAATTTTTTGGAAGTTTTACAAAAAAAATTTGTTTTTTTTATGTTTCCTGAGACTAAACTATTGATTCTTCATGCATATGTTGGATCAGTTCGACCAACGTTTCTTCATATCTTTGTCGTGCAGAGAGAGAACCACATGAGGAGGCAGTGGAACCAATACAGGTCACTGCGGTAGGACGGGGTGTGCTATGGGATCTTGAGGTAGCTGAGATCCTATCAGAGGTGGAGCGCCACACGGAGGGGTTGACACACAGGATTGATGAGACTGAGGTCAACCATATTCCAATGCGACTCCAGTGACACACTATTGGATTGCCTAGCCGTATTTGTTTATTGTTGTGCAAGATAGCTCATGCAGTGTCATTTTATCATGAGAACCATTGATTTTTATACTTATATCTTTGCATGTAGCTTTTTATATGGGAGATGTAGCCATATGTGTCTCGAGGCACAAATTTTGTAAAAATAAAATTTATGTGTGTGTGTGTGTGTGTGTTTTCAGTGTTTCCTAGTTCCTATCGTGATTTCAATATGATGTGATGTGAATTCTTGTTGCAAATGTCTATCTAAAACGTAATTAGCTAGGGAATCTGCTAATATGTTTAGATTTCTAGAAATGTGTTCATATCGTATGAAATCAAAATATATTTCCAGAAGATGTATTCTCAAAACCATGCGAAGGATAGCAGGATTTCTCACCGAAACAACAGTAGCAAGTTGTAGTACTATGAGGTGTGAGTCAAGCTTGATGACTATACAGTAGATACCATGTAAAATAGCATAAGATGGTAGATCCACCACTGCGATATACTCAACAATGTTGTTAGTAGAGCGACTAATGAAAATCCCTTGCATACTCACTAGCTCACCATTTGGAGCAAAGATAGCCCATGCTATAGAGGATAGGTTCTGATTACTACGACTAGCAACATCAGCATAACCAATATACGGTTAGATAGAAGTCAGCATCTACAAACCAAACATAAAAGGGATCAACAAAAACCTAAGGAAACTCTGAAAAGAGACACTGCAAACACACTCAACACACCTATAGACAATATGTACATAGTGTACTATGCATGGGATCAAGCACAGTGTTTTTTTAGGTACAACCCATTATGAGGCTATGCCATTGGAACTCCATCAAAATATACTAACTCATATGCTCTTTTTGCAAGGACTAACTTGAAAATGTATGGAACTAGCCACATGGGTTGGAGCTTCCCTAGACCTAACTCATCGGCCTCCTGGTCATATATGAGAACTAGGTCTCCTTCTGAGAAAACACGAGGCTTGACATTTGTATTATATTGTGCTTTGATGGGTCTTTTATGAGCTTCGTTGGCTAAGGAAGCATCGCGTTGAGTCTCATCCAAACGACTCAAATGTAAAATACGCTCCTCCTTTACGAAATTGGTAGGAAGAAGTTGAACAACTAGTTTTACGATGGAATTTCACATTCAATGGGGAGGATAGCTTCTAGACCATAGACCAACTGAAAGGGTGTGAATCTAGTAGCAGTCCTAACTGAGGTTTGATATGCCCACAAGGTAGTGTAAAGAAGCAAGTGCCAGTCTGATTTGTGGACCCCTACCATACGTTGAAGCATAGTCTTAAGAACTTTGTTAATAGCCTCAACCTGTTCGTTAGCCTGAGGATAGTAGGGAGTGGAACTTTCATGTGAAAGTCCCAACTTAGTAGTTAGTTTGGTCATCATATGATTCCGAAAATGTTTCTCGTGATCTATAACTATTGCTTGCAGAACACCAAACCTAACAATAACATGATTGAAGAAAACGTATGTAGCCATTTCTCCCATGTTGTTAAATGTAGGCATCACCTCAGCCCACTTAGTAAAGTAGTCAACAATGAAAATGATATAACCATGCCCCTTGGCTGAGTGAGGGTTACATGTCATAAAGTTGATACCCCATTTCGCAAAGGGACAAACAGCTACAACGAGATGCAATGGAGAAGGTGGTGCACAGACCTTAGAATCATAGATCTGCCACACATGAAACTTCTGGATGGCGAGGATGCAGTCGCCAAAGATAGTGGGCCAAAATTAACTAGCGTGTGATATCTTCTACACAATAGCGTAATGAGATAAATGTCTGCCAAATGCCCCTTAGTGGAATTCATTGAGGACTTTCTCGGCCTCCTAAAGGGTGAGGCACCTTCATAAGATCGTATCAATACCACGATGGTAAAGGGTTTCATTGATAATAACATAATTTCGGTATTGGTATTAAATACATCGTTTCTCGAAGCGAGAGGTATAAGATCAGAAAGTCTGCATCTAGAGATAAATTAGAAATCAGAAAATCTCCATTACACGGGTCAGATGATGATATCAGGAATAATGACACATTAGGGATAGAATCTATAGATGTGGATTCAGAAACAGGGGAATGAAGATCACACATTAGCTCGGCGAAAACTAAGGACTTCTTTGACTTGGATTTGATGACTTTGAGGTCAAACTCTAGGATAATAATGATCGACTTAGAGTACTTTCCCACCAACAATTGACGTGACAATATATATTTCATAGGGTTGTAATCCGCAATGACAATAGTTTTCCTAAGAAAGATGTAATGGCGAAACCTTTGGATGGTTTGAACCACTGCCAAAGCCAATTTTTCTACGTGAGTATATATGATTTCAGTATCGTTAAGGTTACGACTCAGATAATAAATAGGGTGTTTAGCCCTATATCATCTTCTTGGACCAATACCATTTCTAGAGTAGAAATGTAAGCAACGAGATATAAGAAATAATCAGGCTGATAATCAGGGGTGTAGAGAAGTGATACCTGAACCAATACATCTTTCAGGGCATCAAAATCTTTTTGAGTAACATCATTCCAATGGAAGGGAACCCATATTTTTAGTAAGCGAGTCAATCCTTTGGTCAACTTAGCGTAATTAGGAATGAACCTCCGTAGGAAGCTAGGTTTCCTTCGGAGTATTTGTAACTGAATAAGAGAAGAAGGTGCAAGCAAGTCAATTTAGGGGATCAATATGAATTCCTTGTTTTGAAATGAAAAAACTGAGGAGTCGACCAAAACTAACATAGAACACACATTTGTGAGGGTTAAGTCGAATGTTATAATGTCTACAATGGAGGAAAATAGCACTTAAATGCATCGGGTGATCAGCCTAATATTTGTAATGAGTAGGGAGATCATTTAAATGGGGTTGCACAATATGTTTAATATCATGAAAAGTGTAATCCATAACACGTTGAAATGTCGCTCCAGTGTTCTTCAAGTCAAATGGGAGATTTCGATAAGAAAAAGTACCCCAGGGACAAATAAATGCAGTCTTCGGTTGGTCCATCGGGAGAATGTTGATTTGATTATAGTCCAAGAATCCATCCATGAAAAAATAAATATCGCATCCAGCGCAGTCATCAACAATCTAGTCAATAAATGGGGTTGGATAGTTGTCCTTAGGACAAGCGTGATTCACTTCCCAGTAATTGACATATACTCAGATCGTGTCGTGTTTCTTCATGATAGGGACAACGTTTGATACCCAATCAATTAAAGGAACGAGGTATATGTAACTAGCCCATAAAATCTCTTCAACTTCAACCTTAATCCTAGTAGCCTTCTTGGGATGAACCAAATGAAGGCGCTTCTAGATGGGTTTTGCATCAAGATGCATTTTAATCTCATGCACTGCTATGGTTGGGTCAATACCTCGCATTTCTTCATAATACCAAGAAAAGACATCTCAAAACTCATGAAAAAGGGCTCTACAAATCTACATCTTAGATAGAGAACAAGATGCTCCAACGTATATATTTTTAACGATTCCTAGTTTAATCGAGATATCAATAAGCATGGTTTCTCTAATATTCGAAAGGTTATTTTTGGAGTCAACCTCATGAATAGATATGAAAATTGTAAAAGGTTCAATACAATTAGCATAATGTACATCACTGAAACTATCCTCAATGTGATCTGGTAAGGAGGAATGGTGATGACGTTCATCCCATGGCTCATGATCTAGCATCATGATCTCCATGATTCTCTCGTTAGTAGGGAATACTCGAGAAAATGTATCAGAAGATGTGCCATAATCCAATGATCGATCTACCCAATTAATCGAATAAAAGGCATAATTTGCACAAGATGACTAGATGCCCTCATAATCTAGCTCAACGGGGCTAACCGACATTCAGTCGCCAAATATTTGGATGTTAGTTTCATCTGGAACAATCCAAGGATCAGTCAGGATAGTAGAGGATGATATCATGTTGATATAAGAAACCAAAGATGAGTTGTCAGGAAGGACAAGAGGAGGGAGTGAAAAAGTTCTCATGAGTGAAGAATCCTTCAACAATCCAACTCCGATATGTTGGTAGGAATGTAGAGTTTCCCCTACAAGGGGGACACTTCCAGTAACATGGGTATCAAAGATGAAAAAGGTGAGTTGATCTATGGTTACAATCTCGCCTTTATGAGGAAAACCGATCATATGGATGTAAGTTGAAACAATGGTAGCCATGGCGTAAACCCACGTACGTCCCAATAGAATATTATAATCGAGTGGTTTTTCAATAACTTCAACTTCTATGGAAATGGTTTTTCCCTTGAGTTCCACTTGAAGGGAATTTAAAGTCCCATAAGGTTTGGATGTTATTCCATCAAAGGCTTTCAATGTGGTGTCTGATTGACTCAGTCGAGGTGAACCAATCACCTTCTAGCGAGACATGGACATAATGCAGGTCGAGACTCCCTCGTTTACAATAGAAAAATGAATTTTCTTACCACGAAAGATGACTTGGATTATAAAATCTAACTAAACTGGAAGCCAAGGGGTATAGTTTTCATGAGAGAAAACCACTAGGTTGAAATCTGATGGATCCACACATCTGATAGTTGATAACAAGGCCTTCTTTTGGGTGGAGTAGTTCTACAATACTTCAAGAGTTGACATAGCTTATGGAGACTGAGCCAAGTCTTCAACTAGGTTATAATTTTGGGAAGCTATTAAATGAGGATTTAAAGCAGACTTATGAATAACTCCGTTTGGAGGCTTGATAGTCAATTCCGCATAAATCAAAGGTGGAGTAGGATCAAATGAAGGCAATGCTTAACTGACAGGTTGATCAGTATCCTGAACGTTTGGTGGATTCACATTACCATAGTCCTTGTTCCGAGTGGTCACCATAACATCATATTTCAGTTTCGAGGAGCAAAGCATAAAAACCGTGTTAGAGGAAGAAGGGTCTCAGGA
Source organism: Pinus tabuliformis (assembly GCA_031772625.1). Taxonomy (NCBI): domain Eukaryota; kingdom Viridiplantae; phylum Streptophyta; class Pinopsida; order Pinales; family Pinaceae; genus Pinus; species Pinus tabuliformis. The sequence continues at coordinate 586,076,132 of CM062815.1, forward strand.
AACCATATATGTCTCCTGATTGGGAAATGGGTCAATAAACACAGCATGAGAAGTGGAAGATTTAAGAAACTGATTCACTTCATCATGGTGCAAACAATCACGGTTAAAGTGATCCTCATTGCAAATCAAGGATGGATATCGAGGCTTCCATTTCTCATCGAAGGATTGATTTGTTTGTTTATCCTATGGTGAGGGGTCTTTCTTTTTCTTACCTTTTCCTTTCTTCTTGCTTCCAGGTTGTTGTTGAGAATTGCCTTTATCAGATGAAACAACATTTATCTCAGAAGCAGAAGCCGCGGGAGGGTGGGATTGAGGGTTTTGAGTAGGTGCAGTAAGAGCAATACCATATAGTTTACTTGCAAACTCGGAACTGATAGAACCAATCACACCATCAACAACATGAGATTCTTTACCAAGTGGAAAATAAATAGTATTTGAAGGTCTCAAAGAGTTTAGTATCTTATGGCAGAGCGTTCTTGGTTGGGTATAAACAAGGTCCAAATATTGTGCACAAGAAATAACTTGTTCTTCAGGCACAACTCCACCTTTAGCCACATCTTTTGTTATAGGGGCTAACAAAGATTTGAAAAACCATTCCACTAAAAATTGATCAAGAACATAATTCTTGACCAATGGATGGTGACATCTCAACTCATGAATGTGATCTAAGATCTAAGTGGAATTTGATTGTTTTAATTTGGTCAAGAGTTCCGTTCAAGTTTCATATCTGATGGGCAACTGGAAATGTGTGGGGAAGGTGGTGGCTAAAGTAATGAAATTATGAACTCTAAGTAATTCATTATACCATTTAGCTGCGGTACCTGTAAGCGTTTGTTGGAAAAGATGAAGTCGAATAGAATCATCATTAAGGGAGTTCGAAGAACACCATAAATGATACATCATAACATGCATCAATGGGTCTTCTCCTGGATTCCCATTGAATTTTGGGATATCAGAAGAAAATTTAGTGGGAATAATCAGCCACCATGGCGAATGAGCAATGGGGTCATTAGTGAGCTGAGTTAAGTCTAGAAATTCAAGAGTAGCCACAAAAGGAAATTGTCGGTTAAAGTCCAGAGGAGGATGGCCTAGATATGAAGGAATAGCTTGAGAAACATGTACTTGCATCCATGGATAAGGAGGGTTCCGATCATAAGGAACTTGGGTACTAGAAAAAGGAGGATTCTAATAACCAGTATACAAGTGACATTGTTGTCTAACCCCAAGATGATGATAAAGATGCTGGAATGGTTGGGTTTGGGTTTGCTGGCCTTGAAAAGGCGCTTAATGAATACCTTGATACAGTCCATAATATTTCACGATTGGGGTTTGTATTTCCCCATGGTAAGGTGGGCTCGATTGGGACTATGCCATGCTATTAATAATATGTCTTATTGAAACTTTAGGAGTACCCTATCCAAGTAGTTGAGAATCTAAGGTACCTTGTACATGCTAGGTAAGTGGAACCTGGGAAGTGCCATCTACTGATGGACAAGGTTGCAATGGAATGACAACTTGTAAAGGTTGGATCACATGTATTTGAGGTTATTGGGGTGTTGATGGATGGATAGGAATCTGAGATGAAGATGGTGCAGGTTGAGGATTCAACAATCCGTCCCAAATTTAACCAGGTTAAACTACAAAAGTAGGTTTCCAAACACTGGTAGCCATTCAGGGATAACGGGGAATGTAACAAAGCTAATTAACAATTTGAGGTACAACAATAGGTTGCCTCCCTTCCAAAGAAGGAGGGGATGATGGAGGAAACTATGATCCAAATGGAGGGTACCCAACATAAGAAGTGTTAGGTTGTTGAAGGTAGCCTAGGGCCAACTTCCTACTTGATCGTGGGTTTGGATGGAGGAATAGGAGTAGACAGTGAGGAACTCATAAGAGAAGTACCAAATGTTATTCCCTAATTACATGACATGGGAGAGGTCTAAGGACTGGAAGATGCACCAGAAAAGGTACTATATAAAGATTGACAACCGATTGGGATGGATGAGCCACCATATAGATGATTTTATGGTGATACATGTCATAAATATAGATGAGGAAGAAACATTCGATGTCTCAACCATAGTGGCAAACACAGAATGAGAGGTTAGATCAGTTCCAGTCATGGTTAACAATCCCAATGAAGATTATCGTAAGAGATCCACAGTTAAGTCTGAAGAATCGAGTAAAGGAGTTTGTGTCGAAGTCTGGAGAGAAGGAAAAGGATGAATCTGATAAAGATGGAGTCCTTCCCAATGAACAAGAGTAGAAGGATGAGGCTCTTCTTGTGGGATCTCTTCAATATTCGCAAGTCTGTGTGCAAGATGTGCACCATCGGGTCCAATATATATAGGTTTTGTTTGAAACAATGGAAGAGAGGAGGAACATCCTAAAGCAAGATGGTTGAGGCTCCTCAGGTTCAACAACCTCAGGAAACAATGTGTCTGACTCAGGAAGGTCAGGTTCAAGGACCTCAGGAAATGAAGATTCAGGGACTTTTGTTTCGATTGTGTCAGTGTTATCGTCAAGTGTAGATGTAATCTCAAGCTCGAACTCACAAGGATAGATGACTCTGGCTGATCAATGTCACAAGGAGGGCTAGAAGTAGTTCTTGAAGTTTCTGATTCGGTATTTTGCATCTTCTTATACTTCTAATGACAGCCAGGATTAGACTCTGGTGGAAGAGGATACTGACTTTTCATTCTACGTGAACGACGAGGTGGGGGATTTTGTTCTTCCACGCTGGATAATAAATTGTATTAACATAAACATAAATAAATAAAAAAGAGGGTAATCTAGGCATTAAGGATTACCAAGCAACCATGAACTGCAATATACACCTTAGCGAACCAAGGACTTAATGTACGGTAGCCATTCTCCTCGAATGTTGTGTTTGGTGTATCATGGTATACAAGGAAGCAGACTCAATTACCTATGGTTGGATAGCAACCTATAGGAGACTCCCAAAATATACTCGACTGTACATGGAGGTGTAGTGCGCAGTAGTGTTGTCTAATGTGTAGTCGTTCGATGAGAGCATTCCCATATACTTTACATGCCTGGAGCGTTGTCCAATATACCCAAAGATACGTGGAGAACGATCCTATACACTCACACATGTGGAACTGGATTTCACCCCTGGGTTGCAACGCAAGAAAAAAAATGATAGCTCCTACATTTAACGACATTGGAATACATCTCTAGCCTAAACCTCTAAATGTTTTCATTAATGATACAAATTATCCTTAGGTCGATTCAATAAATTTTGATGTTTATCTTTGACTAAGTTTCAGTTTCAGGCTCACCACGAATGTCACCTGAATATCCTAAAATGAAAATCTAGCATGAGAAAATGGAAATCTTTCTCTTTCAATGAAAATCTAGCTAAGGAAGGGAAGAAACAATCAGTATGCAGTACACAACATGCAGCAAACAAGATGCAATATGAAATTTCCCTTTTGAATGCAATTGTTCCTATATCAATGCACATACAAAACCCTAAATGGCAATGAAAAAAATTTCTTTTCAACACACTTAATTTTTGAAATGAAGAAAACTAAGATGCAAATGTTTAATCATTGATTCAAATGCACTTTTCAGAATGAGGACTGAAACAACAATTCATCCAAGCAACCAAATGATAAGTACAAAGAAAAATCAAAACCAATTCTTACCAAAGGAAATCAAACACAAATTCAAACCAAATGGAGGCTTTAGAGAGACCACAAGGCACTTAAGACTCAGGGAAGGTTAGTTGGATATAGGCTGATCAAGGAGAGACTCAAAAACAAGGGGAAATTTTGTGCAAAAACAGGGGCCAATGCTCGTACAGAAGAGGCACCAGTGCTTTGCAACGTAGGTACAGAGTGGGCCCGGGTCAATTGCAATGCTCTATAAAAGGCACTAGGGGGTGCATTGGTCTAAGAATAGAGGATTCTGACACAAAAATTTCAAAAGGGACTCAATGAAAGGTCTTCCTAGGTATGTTCTTGGCTAGGTAAAGCAAAAAAGGTCTATCAAGGAGGTAATCAAACACAAAAGGACAAAGGAACCACCAAGGTAATACATCAATCCCCAGTATGGTTGTCAATTTTTTATACGAGATTTACGATTGCAGACAAAAGTATCTCTCGTAGGTTTGGTGGCTAACCTAGAACAACAGAGAGACAAGGAATACAATGATTTCCTTAAAGTAAATAGATGATGGTATGAAGCCTACCTGGAATCCGTCACAGGCTTCACTCCATATTTATCTTGAATGCTCCAATTCTAGCTTTGATTGCCTAAATTAGGACCTGCAAAGTCAGATAACATAAGCCAAGAAATTACGAGATACAAGTAGTATCATCTAAATACTCTATTCAATAGATCAACATGGTAATGAAATATATGAAATAACGACATCACATATAAGAAAACAAATAATTCTTTGCATTCATATAAATGGAAGGAGTTTACAACCATAAATATATGTTGATCTTGTAGAAGAGATCCTCCAAGGCTAACTTGTCCTTTCCTTGTCACAATGTGCACCTCCAATCAACATAAATGCATGAAATGAAACCTCTCACCACAACAGCATAAGGGTAAAATCACTCTCCAAAATCCAGCCCTTGCATATGGAAGGCTATAAATATATAGAGTGGGGTAAGTTGGGAGTTCTTATCCAATTACAAATCTAAGGTTTTAGATCCACCTTTGATGGGAGGATGGGATCAAAGGATAAGGGATGGAAACTCCAAAGTAGGGTAGAATAGGATTCAGATGATTTATATGAGGTAAATGGTTGTAACAAATTATGGAAGCTTCTAGAATAGGATGCTTCCAAAATTTCTCTCCTTTTCTCGAATTTTTGCAACTAATGTGGGTGCAAAGGGGAGCAACCTGTAAGTGATCAACACATGCCATAGTGGAGAAACCTGGTTATCAATGTTGTCTATTAGGAGGCCAGGGAGCATTGGTATTAAAACTAGCTCAGATGATGCAATTTAGGGAAGAAACTTTGGGAAATGAAAGGACGATGACAATGGGGAATAAGATGTTTATTGATCCTATTAGGAGGCCTATTGATCGAATGTGACAAAATGGCCTATAAAACCTGTGATATCACAACTTATTTTTGCAGCAATGACACATTTGCTACGAATACATTACCAAGATAAAGAGTAACAGAGAGAGAGCACATTTGTGTCTCAATCCCTTGGATATTTTGAAGAAATCAATGGGGTACCCATTGATTTAGATTGCCATAGATGTTATTGTCACACAGGCCATTATCCATATGACATGGAAGAGAGGAAACCCAATTTATGTAGGATCAGTCGCAGAAATTCCTAGTCTAGTCAATCATACGCCCGCAAAATATTGATTTTCATAAGGCAACCCTTTTTATTTCTTGATTATATTGAGTGTATGCACTCTTGTGCAATAGCTACAACATATTTTATTCTCTTGTCAATAAAAAAAAAAACAAATTACTCTAGACATATATGTGGAGAAAGGATCTTTTTAACTCTATTAGCTATAATTTTTTAAGTCAATTTATAAAGAGAGTTGTAAATTGAAATAGGTCTAAAGTCAGAAAAGTAGCTAGAGTTTGATTTTTTGGAATTAAAGCAATGAAGGTTACATTAATGGCACCCAATATATGGCCTGTGGTTCGAGATTTTCCAACTAATTGCAACAGCTAAGACCCCATGATATAAAAAAAAAAGATGTAAAATTCAACAGACCAACCACCAGGCCGTGGACTTCAATATTTGGCCATTTTTTCAACATGTGAAAGAGCTCCTCCTCTCAAGCTGTTATCTTTCTCATTGACACAATTTGAATATAAGTTTTCTAATTCAACTTTATCTAAGATATGATCTTCCTCCTATTATTTGAATTGCAGATTGAAGAAATTATAAGCCTCTTTCTTAATGTCCTTCAGAGAAGTGAGAAACCTTCCCTCAACATTCCTAATTTTCTAGATTGTATTCACTGCCTTTCACATAGATGTTCCTCTTTGAAAAAATCTATTATTTTTATCCTTGACTTTGATCCAAGCAACCCTGCTTTTAAGGTGCCACTCTTCCTCTTGAGATTTGATAAGCTTATTCTTCCTTTGAACAAGATCCAAAACTGATTTCTTGAGATGGTCAGAGAAAAAACTAGGGATTGTAGGATCCATATAAGAGGCCAAAACATGCTCAATCTTCCAAAGTTCCTTAGTTTAGTCCTCCTTATGCTTTTTAGTCCATGCCCACACGTTACCCTTGAGTCTCTTTAGTTGTGCACTGAAACACTGCATTTTTGTAATGTTGACAGAACTTATTGGAAGATTCTAGGATTGATCAACTAACTCCTTAAATTCTTGCTCTTCAATCCATTGGTGATTAAATTTGAAAGGCGGGGAATTTTGATTCTCCGTACCCCTCCATTGAAATTCCGTGATAGTATGATTATCAAATGCTCCAGAATAGAAGGATGAAGCTTGAGGGGCATCCATCTGCACAGTCAAGGACAAATGAACTAAGAACCATTCAATCCTTTTGGTAATGTCATCTTCACCGGACCGACCATTTCTCCAAGACAAACATAAAAGATTAGGAGCAATGTCCTTGAGCATTTTTCAGTTGAATAAATCCTTAAAATACCTAGCCAAGGAATCGATCCTAGCTTTTTTCCCACAACACTCATGAGCGACCAAGATAAGGTTCAAATCTCCTACAACTCCTATTAATTTTGTCCCATAACATTTTCCTATTTGAGTAGGGACCATAAATGTTTAGGATTTGAATCATATGGCTCATCCCTTGAAAATATATAGATAGTACTATACCAACCTCTGACTTATACACTTTGAAGGAACATATTTTAGGATTCCAAAATGCAGTTAACCATCCAGAATTTCCATTAGCTTTGGTGGCACAAGAGATCGAATGAGGGCATAATTTCAGAAAAATTTCACATGTATTATCCTTGGATATCATTGTCGGAACAAGAGGATTAAATTTGGAGCCTTTAATTGTATGCTATAGATTAGGGATCTAGAATATTGGGGAGATACCAACCCCCTTATGTTGAAAGACATTATTTTCATCAGGAAAAAAAAAAACTGGGAAACTTCGCTCTAAGGTCCCAACGATATCAGATACCCCCAATCAAGATTTCATCAAACGATGGCCCTGGATCAAAAGGAGGATATAACTTATTTTCTAATGCCTCAGAAAAGCAGTGATTCAACTGCGCCCCAACATTTCCACAAAGAGAGATCTTTTTATACTTAGTTTCATTTTTCCTTCTTCTGGTAGAGTGTTTTTTCCCCAGGTCTTCAGATTTTTTTTTTCCTTTTCTTGGAATAATTTCCTCTTAATTGACATGGGTTAGAGATTCATACAAGAGGCACCAACTATACATTCCATTTCAGCATCCACAGAAAGGGGAGAAGGATCTTATATGAGTTCAGATCTAAGTCGAATTGGGGAGAGGAGAGATAATTTCCTCTAAGTAGGTTCTGAATAGTCAAGTTGTGAGTTTGAAAGTAGAGGGGATTTCCCAACCTGATTATGGATTTGTTCCTCACTTGTTGAGGCTTGAACCCTATTTTTTGGATTATGAAGAGACAGTTTAAGACACAGGTCCTGTCGAATAAGAGTTGAGAGGGGAGATTCAGCTTGAGAATCTGGGGAAACAGGATCCCCATAAGACCCCACCAATTTAATCTGTCTATTGGGATATTGGTTATCTATAGTTGTCTTCCAGTCTGAATCATTGCTACCACTATTCATTAAGAGAGATCAGTTTTCCACTAGATGCCCAGTCTTTTTGCACCCAATGCAGCTAAATGGAATACCCCAGAAGTCCATCTGCTGCCTTATTGAATAAGCTCCCCACAATATATCTATAGCTTGAGGGAGACTATCTGAAAGATCAACCTCCACCAAGAACCAAGTTGACATCTTGTCTAGGAATCCAATTCAACCCTCATCAACATAATAAACTTTACCAATCTTGCTAGCAATCACCAAGATAGTCTTCTTAGACTAAAGCTCCAACGAAATACATGGTATTTTACCCTATACTTTTTTTCATTTAAGGCTTTCCATAATAGGGTCAAACCCAACATTCCATTTCTACAAAATAAGGAAACCACATCCCTTAACCCATGGCAAATCCAGAATTTTTTTGGCATCCTACTCCAGTAAGAAATGGAATCCAAACCAACTTTTGACAAGGACACAAACTTTAGGCCTATATCTTAAGAGGGAAAACCAACTTCTGTGTCAATTTCTTCTTCTACGTGTCATTATAGGATGCTAACTCCCACCTCCCCACTAGCTCCCAATTTTTCAATCTAACAACATTATTCCAGAAGTCCTCTACCCCCAAGTTTAGTTTCTGAATTTCATCTTGAGCCTTAATGGGCTTTCATTTCCTTACAATTCTCGGCAACTTCCATTGATATAATGGATATACTAGTCTCTTGATCATTATCATGTTTTATAGAAATGCCATGGTTCAGCTCAAGACTTGGATTTGGACCTATATTCATGTCTACTATATTTTTATCCACAACAATGATGATCTCTATGAGCTCCTCCGAGTTAAGAATTTGGTCAAAGAAGCATTGATGACTATCCATGTGGAACGATGATTTTGCGCCCCCACGTGCCCCAATTCAAAGTTGAAAAACCACCAATCATGAAAAAGAAATGTCACATACCAATTTGAATTGGATATCTTAATAATGGACCCCACCGACATTACCCAATAAGGGTTTCCATTTGTTTTAAAAAGTTTCGTTAACCAAAAAGTCAGAGATTCTTAGTAGTAGCTAACTTACAGATGATGGCCCGCATTGATGGCCATCCTTAAGTCAATTGCAGATTCCCAAAATATTCCGGGATCCGATGGACATGGGCGTGGTCAAAAAATTGACCGCGCCTATGTCCGTGTGATCCTAGAATATTCTGGGAATCTACAATCAACTTAATTTCATCGCGCGTGGATTGGATAAGTTGATTTTGGAAATACGTTGAAGGTAGAGCTATGGGGATTTGGCAGTATACTCCTCCTTTTCTTTTATCTACTCTAGAAACTATACGAAAGCCATCTGACCGTGCCAAAACTTTAACACTTCTCTTGTACACCCAGATGAGCATAAATTTAGTCTAACAATCCCCTGAAGTTGTTCTAGTGATGGCAGCTAGCTTTGAATTGTTCTTTCAGGGACTTAATTATCCAAGTTCGAATTTATGTACCTTCCAAAAACCCTCTTAATTACATTTAGAAGCCATGAATCCTTCAGGGGATCTTAACAGAGCACCTTCAAACTGATCCCAAAGGGAAAGATGAACACATTATGCAAAAATATGGTAAATACCTCTTTGGAATCAACATCAAAATATTACTGGTTCCAAGAGCCGCATCAACGAACTCACTCCATTCTCTGTGAACAAACATATTTCAACCAAAAACACCAAAAATTACACCTTGAATACTACATTTGATCCACCTTCCGCACACCTTCACTCAAAGAAGCCTTCCATGGATTCCTTATACTCCTCACTCTCAATATGTTCTTCCAAGAAATCTTTTAAAGTTTTTGTGGTCATCATGGCAGCATAGTTTTGGGATAATGACTTCATTAACCATTTATACAAACCAACTCTTACCACACCTTCTAATGTTTATGAAGATAAGATATAGTAGGAAAATTTCACCAATGACCATTAACACAAGTAGCATAATTTCAAATATATTGAACCAATCCATGTCTCGATAGCTTAAGATTCATACCACTTACCTAGAGATATCTACTTACAACCGGAAACTATCAACTGTCTTTATCACAGACTACAACTACTACTGACTCCAAGGATTAAACTCTTAGTTCATGCAAATCAAAGTGGAACTTCATAACTTCTAAATCAACGATTGCAACCATTCTGAAGACTTGTCATGACAGGTTTTCGACCACCATTTCTAAAGCTTATCTACATCTCCCATTTGAGATTTTATCTTTGAAGCTTGCCTACTTCACCCCTTCATTACCAGTCCATATTATGTCCAAATTAAATCACCGCCCAAAACCATAACTACTTACTTGTCTAGTGTGGTTTGTTGTACAATGACAGTTACTTGGGTAGGGATGGGATAATCACATTGATGCATGTATAGAGGACCATCCAAGGAACCATTGTGCACTGCAAACAATCCAATCATATTCATAGATGGTAACCAGCGTGGTAGCAGCCCTACTCGGCTAAGTATATTTTGGATGTGTAGCGTTGCTTTAGTTTGAAGGAAACATACCTTTAAAATGTCAGCTACCATATGGGCTGGCATTAATTCTAGTATACTCCCCGAGTTCATATTCTCGAGTGGCAGAATGATACACTTACATTGCATTTTAGCTAGGATGCCATCTATAAATATCTATGTTTTATGATCAATCAACCTTCAGTTGAATGCACAATTTGATGTTGGTTACTTAAATTGACTGTAAATGTACCATTCTAATTTCACTCTCTTCGAATGATGGGTCATTATGTTTGGGATGTATGAAAATGATTGATGCATAATACACTTCATGTCATGATTGAATAAGGAAAAAAATCTTTAATTTATTATATCTGTAATTTTATATTTAATTAAAGAATGAAAATTGATTAGTTTTTATAGGGCATCAAGGATATGAGTTAAGGCTACATAGCTAGAAAGGTTACATGGAAGGCTTGTGGTAAAGAATTTACATTATGAAAGGCTCTATGAAGAGAAGAGAGGAAAAAGGCTCCATGAAGAGAAGAGAGGAAAGGTGGATGGGCTTTGTTTGTTTCTTTAGTAGTCTCATCAAATTAAATTGACTCCCCTTCGTGCAGTTTTGATAGGTTGGTGTCGACATTGGACTGTTAATTTCTTTTGGGGTGCTTCAACAATGAACATTATGGAAGGTCATTTAAATTATAGGTACAAAAGATATGTTTGTCGAGTTTTATGGTTATTATTTTATTTATTTTATTTGTTAGTGGAAGTAATGTTTTATATGGTTTTGGTAGTGTGATAAAGTTTTTGAAAACTTCAAGTGTAGTATTACAGAAATTTTGAGGTCAATAGGTTTCAAAACAAAATGTACAACAAAAATCAACTTTATAAGAACAAATAGGATTCAATATGATGATGTCAACCATGGGTGATGATTCGTCATTTTTGAAGTAAAAAGTAAAAAGATTAAAAAAATAAAAAATAAAAAACTACTTTTTTCAACTTGTATTTTTAACTTATCTCCTTACAATTCTACTCAAATTTCGAGTTGTGCACTCATTGGATGTAGAATTTAATTTTTCATCCAAAGAGTACCCATGTTGCATACTTTCGATAGACCCTACTACACGAAAATGTGAAATACATGAAAGAACGTGATTGCAAATAGGGTTTTCATGTATTTCACATTTTCCATGTAGTAGGGTCTATCAAACGTATGTAACATGGGTACTCCTTGGATGCAAAATTAAATTATGTATCCAACGAGTTCTCCCACTTGAAATTTGAGTAAAATCCTTCAGAGATATGTTGAAAATACAAGTTGAAAAATGTAGTTTTTTTCCTTTCTCCCTTCAAAACTTGATGAGGCAATCTAATCTTATTTTATTATTTCCACTATTATTTTATAATATTCCTTAGGAGGCCCATTTTAGACCTCAAAATTTCTCTAATGGCACGACTCTAAGAGTGAATGAAGCAAGATAGAAACTCTCTTTACATGGTCAGAGGTTCATAAGGATTGGCAAAGTACAATGGGTTTGTTGGTAAAAGGAGTTAAATTCATTTTTACCCTATTTAAAATTTGAATTTACTGGCGGGAGATTAACTTTGTAAGTGCTAAGGGGGAGAGCTGCAAGGTCATAGTCCAACGACTATGTGTGGAGGTTTGGTCCCCATAAGTCCTGTGGTCCAATCCATGGTAGCGCTATGTACGCCTGAGAGCTGCTCTAGGCGCGATTTCTTCAATTGAAAAAAAAAAAGATGCTATGAGAGAGATTCATTGTTACCCTTAAGTTCTTTACAATGCTTGTGATAAGAGAAGAAAATAAGTCTCCAAGCATTAATGACAAATCAAAGGAAAAGGTGTTGATCAAGGGGTGGGGAGTCTCAACCTATTACGTGCAATAAGCCTTAACCTTGTAAGAACTTCAATAAAGGTAACCCTTCACTAGGCTAACCAAGGTAGAGAAGGAACCCAAAGATTGTGTAATGCACCACCATAAGAGATTCACATAATAAATAAAAATAGAGGTTGAAATGATCGAGCATAAGATTAAAGATAAACCAGCCAACACATCTTCACACATTATTAATGTCAAATCGATACATTAGATACCATCTACTAGTTTTTATGCAACATGGACATCAAATACTTTAGCACATCAATATTCATCAACATGTTAAATCAATCACTACCCATGTCATAGAAAAGCAAGGCATTCCATTGAAGGTCATATTGAACAATCTAGACATGTACCATAAAAACCACAACGAATAAGAAAGGCATTCACTAGAAAGCCATATTGAACAATCTATACATGTAACATAAAAACCACAATGAATAAACCTTTTACGTGAACAAGAAAATATGACGTTTTAGTAAGCTATGTGAGATAGAGAAGTAGTTAAAGAAGCTTTAAAATTAAAAAATCTAGCAACTAAGCACATGAAATTTTGAAGATATCAATTTTCCTCTATTTATGACTCACCTTATGAATCAAATACTTATTTGTTCGTTATTAACCCTTTTTTAAAATGATTTATTATATTAAATATTGAAAATAATATTTATATTAGATATTAATAATAATAATTAGATTGATTTAAATTATAATATATAATATTATATTTTTTCTAATTAAAAATATTTTTTATAATTTTTATATAATCTTATTAGAATCTTTAATAAATCTTAAAAATTATATAAATAAATTTAAAAAACTTAATATTAAAAGTAATATCAGGTTTATTTTTTTTTAAAATAAAATGCAAAATCATTAACTATTATAATTTTTGTACAGTAATAATAAATCTTATAAATAAATTTACGAATTCTAGCATCAAAGATAAATCGGGATTATTTGTATTTCTTTAATAAATGTAGAACATATGTTTTAATATAAGTAAATAATTTATATACGAAAAAAAACTTAAATATTTACCATACAAAAGTTTAAAACTAACAAGTTACACTCTAATCATTTGCCATTTTTGGTTTTTTTTTAAATTGTACATGTATTATTTTGATGTTTTGTTTTATATCATCTCTAATATAATGTTTTTATTCGAGATAGATAAAGAATCAAACATTGAAATAATATTACTTTGATGTTTTGATTTATACTATCTCTTCTAATATAATGTTTTTATTCCACATAGATAAATAATCAAACTTTGAAATAATAGAAAATAGAGTTGGTAATCCATTAAATATAATAAATATTGATATTAATGTAATGTAATAGTTACGCTGTAAGGCGTTCCCCTCTGAAATCGACTCCCTCAAATGCTTTTCTGTCATAATCTTAGCCATTAGATCACTTGTTAGACGATTGAACGAAAATCTGCCGTCCAATTTAATTAAAAAAACTTAAAAAAAACATTAAGTTTGAGATCGGTGGCTGTGACGGAGGGAGAGTGAATCGACAATTTTTTTTTGTTTTGTGGCGGCGATTTATTTGAAACGTGGCCCTGTGCCTTCGTTTTCATCTCTGCGTTTTCCCCCATTCGGTCGACTGCGCCTTCGTTTGCCTCATTACGCCGTAAGGCGTTTTCCTCTTAAACAAACTCCCCTCGGTGCACACCTGTCATCGCTCTGTCCCGTTTGATACATCTGTTAGACGATTGGATTATCTAGGTCCATTGATTTAAACGCACCAAACGGTTTTCTGTTTCTTTGTCGGCGTCTTATTCAGAGACGGGTTACTAACTGATTTGAATAAGACGGGTTATTTTAACAACTTCAGGTGTAACAGGAATCCAATTCCGAGGATCTCTTATCAAAGAGAAGGATCATGAAGTAACGGGAGGATTTTCTTTACTGCGACTCCAATTTCATAAACTATGGATAGGTTTCATATTTTACTTCACTTTTTTATTATTGCCCTATCTTGTTTATGCATGTTTCTTTTTGGTGTAGGATTTAAGATATTCTCTGGAACAAGGCATTTTTTTAGCGATTTTTTTATAGCAAACTATAGGTGACAGCAGTTTACTCTCCTTGATGTTATATTATACGAGATAGATAAATAGATAGCAGACTGATTAATGCTTTTTGATCTTCTGCATGTTTCTTTTTGGTGGGCGGAGGATTTAAGATATAGTCTCTGGAACAAGGCATTTTTTTTTAGCAATTTTTTATAGCCAACTGTAAGTGACAGCACTGATACTTTACACTCTTTCTACTCTCTTTGATGTTATACTATACAAGATATAGATAGACAACAGACTGGTTAAAGAGTTTTGATCTCTTTGTTGAATTTCTTGATCAATATTATGATGTAACCATTATACTACTTTTTATATCAATAAAAAGAAAGCCTTTTTTTTCTTCGGCAAAAAAGAAAAAATGTATTTTGCAAATAATTGAACAGACATTTTACAAACACGTCCTAATCAGATGCAGCACTTTGGTGGGCGGAGGATTTAAGATACAGTCTCTGGAACAAGGCATTTTTTAGCGGTTTTTTATAGCGAACTGTAGGTGACAGCACTGATGGTTTACTCTCTTTCTACTCTCTTTGATATTATACTATACCAGAGATAGATAGATAGCAGACTAGTTAAAGCATTTTGATCTTCTTTGTTGAATTTCTTGACCAATATTTCTTGAATTTTTTGATCTTCTTTGTTGAATTTCTTGATCTTCTTTGTAACCATGATAATACTACTTTTTGTATCAATACAAAGAAAGCTTTTTTTTTCTTGGGCAAAAAAGAAACAGTGTATTTTGCAGATTATTGAACACAGATTTTACAAACACGTCCTAATCAGATGCAGCACATTATTCATATGAGGCAGGGAAGGAACTGGTGGATCAAAAGGAGTCCATCTGAATTCGAGGAAGATTTAGTTAAAACAAACAACTTTTAACAGGATCCTATTAGAATTCGAATTATCCTAGTGATGTTTTAAATAACTGACACGTTTCGCTATAATAATTGAGAAATATTTTACTTTAAATAATTGAGTGATGTTTTAGATAACTGACGCGTAGCGCTCCCAAGACCATTGTAGGACAAAACACCAGTGTTTTTAGAGATGTAAATGTGAATGCAGTAACACGGAGTGAATGAACGCGCAAAAATATTGCAAGGCCAGTAGGCTAATTACGAAACGCATGTGATCGGTTCCCAGGGAAGGTGATGACAAAACACTTAGGACAGCATGATAATAATAATTCATTTATAGCCGTACTGTAACGTCAATGTGTATTTTCAGAAGTCTCTTACCAAATTTTAGTAATTGGATTAATTGGTTTGGATCGATCATGTTAATATCTCTATCTCAATTTAATTTTCTAATTAATTTTCATTTATGCCTCTACACCACACTATGTTGTATGCTAAAGTTGGAGTTGAGAAGTGTAATATTAGGGTGAATAAATTTGTTCTTTACATTTCTTCTAGGTGAGTTATTGAAATTCAATCTTTCTTCTGTTTTCTAAATTTTTGTAAATTTACTAATTATTTTAGAAGAAAAAATAAATAATTATAATTTCACAAGAAAAAGTAAATATTTATAAATTTCCAAAAGATGGTGAATTTTTAAATAGTCTTTTAATATCAAAACATATATAAAAACTAATTATATGAAATAGCCTTTCAATATCAAAAAATATATAAAAATTAATTATATGAATTATTTAAAAACTAATTATTTGGAAATGCCTAATTTTAAAACACTAATTATTTGGAAATTACCTAACTAAAAAATGAAAAAATGTCCATAAATCAACCTAATTATTTGCCTAATTTTAAAACTCTAATTATTTGGAAATTACCTAATTAAAAAATGAAAAAAATTCCAAAAATCAATCTAATTTCATGATGATAAAAACAAAAAAATGTCCTTACTTCAAAAATTAAAACAAATGGAAATGGGTTATTACACTTAATAACATGGATTTTTCTTTCTATAAGTATCATATGATTCACATCTATGAATAAATTAAAATGGTATAAGTTATTAACATAAATTTTACCATAAGTATCACAGATTCACATGCATCAATAAATTGAAATGGTAATAGGATATTAGTTAATAAAGTAAATCCTTTTATACACGTATTGTTGGACATAAATATTGACTTCATCTATAGACATTGTCAAGAAATATGTGATTAATAGTCAGTGGTTTGTTATAGTCATGTTAGTGGTTTGATAAAGTACATTGACATGGTCATAGAGTTGTGAGATCTTGACACTATGATTTCATCAATTTTCAAAGGTTTTAAAGTCTTGGTTTCATCATTTGAAACTAACCTTAGTCAGTGGTTTGATAAAGTACATTGACATGGTCATAGAGTTGTGAGATCTTGACTCTATGATTTCATCAATTTTCCAAGGTTCTAAAGTCTTGGTTCCATCAGTTGAAACGAACCTTAACTAACAACCTATTATTGAGGGCCACACCATTCCATGTTTTCCCATAGGTAATTACATTAATTCTTAAGGGAAAAATATTCTATTAATCCGCCTTCAACCCTGGCTCTTGGTTACAGAAGCGATGAACATAATAAGCAGGAAAATTGTTACGGATTGATTACCTTCTTTTCCAAGTTTGTATGTAAGAGAGTCAAACATGTACCAAGCCTTGATGGGCATTTTGGTGAACTTTAGACTGAATGGTAGCTGAGAGTACTTTCTAGAGTCCAGAGCGTAACCTAAAGCATTAAGGTCTTTTGAAAAAAACCCTTGTCTGCTTTTCCTTTAGGTATCATATCGTCTATTGGACACAAAATTTCATGCCTTCTAGGGCCATCAGGAAACTTTGGCTCTCTTCCTTTGACAACTGCATTCAGGGCACTAAAAAAATGCTTCACTATAACAGAACAAAACAACAGTGCTTATCACATGCACTACTGTGAATTATGATCACAACAATTGTCCATGGCCCTAAAGAAGAAACAAAACTCTCGCGAAAAAGTAAAGACTCTTCCTTCTGCACATTGTTTCACCAAAAGCTGTTAAAATCAGTTAGAAACCCATCTTTGTATAAGACAATGACATCTACGCAAAGGAAACAGAAAAAATATTTCTATTGGTGTAATTAAATCAATGGACCTAGACAATCCAATTGTCTAATAATGGTTCAAATCGAATGGTTCCATCTTACTTGGCTTGTCAATTTGAGGATTTGTCTAGGTTTAAATATGCTTCTAACAGGTATCTTCTGACGTCCTCTTCCCAAACCTGCAATAAATGAGGTTTACAAATTTCCTCAAAATTTCTATTAATTGATAGTATCAAATGAATGATCAATGAATGAGATCTAGAAAATGTAAATTGCATCATATCTATAAAGATTTGTTGGAACAAGAATAAATTAACATGTTCAAGGATAATTTTTTAGCATGGGATTTAATTCATTCTGAAAGAAAATTTGGAGTGTGACGGATCAGCCATGCATTTCCTTTCAATCTGATGAGTTCATACTTGCATTTCCTTTCAATTTGATGAGTTCATACCTGCAAAACCATCAACTTGTCCCCACAAAGGATTTCTTTCAGTTTAGGTAACAAAGAAAATGGTGTATTCAGGAGCAATCCATACCAAAAAAGGCCCCTGGCTGGCTGGAAACTTTGCCTTCCATTACCATATTAAAATTTTGATTACTTTTTCTATCACGTGTGAACTTTGAAGTTCTATTGCACCTTCTATTCTTGATTTTGCACTCAACGAGGATGAATTGCCTCTCCATGATAGGAAATGGTGCTTTCTTTTGCTGCATGCAAGTGAGAGAATACATCACATGCTGCTGCCCTTTCTTCTGCATACTTACAATTAACTACTAACATCCAGGAAATGGAAGACAAGAAACTGAACCAGTTTTTCTTCACAGGGTAACATCACAACCACACCCTTCTTTTGGGCACTTTGAATCCCGTACATCTCATTTCCACAACGTGAATACCCATTGCATGGACTAAAGCTTTTGTGTACATGACAGTACTGGACTGTGGACCTCACTTTTAGCCTCCACTACGAGAAACTGTCCTGGGAAACTACACAAAAAGAATACTTCAGGGAACTCGAGTGAAGGATGATATATCCTTCTAGGATATGGCACGCTTACTATCATCAAAAGCAGAGAAGGACATCAGCAAACATAAGCACTTCTCTAAGTTACCAGTCATAGCTATGCTTGCTGGATAGCTGAAAACTAGGCTTTCCTCAATTCTAAAGTTGGAAATGTTGTTTTTCTAGGAAATTTTCAGTATTTTTGGTGAATCACTCTGAGTTTTGCACTTTTTTTTTATGGCTCTTAATAAATCAGGGGTTAAGAGGGATTTATGCTAGTCAATATTTGGGTGAATAAATTTGTTCTTTACATTACAACCCAATGTCATAAAAATATTTCATTTCTTCTAGGTGAGTTATTGAAATTCAATCTTTCTTCTGTTTTCTAAATTTTTGTAAATTTACTAATTATTTTAGAAGAAAAAATAAATAATTATAATTTTACAAGAAAAAGTAAATATTTATAAATTTCCAAAAGAGGGTGAATTTTTAAATAGTCTTTTAATATCAAAACATATATAAAAACTAATTATATGAAATAGCCTTTCAATATCAAAATATATATAAAAATTAATTATATGAATTATTTAAAAACTAATTATTTGGAAATGCCTAATTTTAAAACATTAATTATTTGGAAATTACCTAACTAAAAAATGAAAAAATGTCCATAAATCAACCTAATTATTTGCCTAATTTTAAAACTCTAATTATTTGGAAATTACCTAATTAAAAAATGAAAAAAATTCCAAAAATCAATCTAATTTCATGATGATAAAAACAGAAAAATGTCCTTACTTCAAAAATTAAAACAAATGGAAATGGGTTATTACACTTAATAACATGGATTTTTCTTTCTATAAGTATCATATGATTCACATCTATGAATAAATTAAAATGGTATAAGTTATTAACATAAATTTTACCATAAGTATCACAGATTCACATGCATCAATAAATTGAAATGGTAATAGGATATTAGTTAATAAAGTAAATCATTTTATACATGTATTGTTGGACATAAATATTGACTTCATATGTAGACATTGTCAAGAAATATGTGATTAATAGTCAGTGGTTTGTTATAGTCATGTTAGTGGTTTGATAAAGTACATTGACATGGTCATAGAGTTGTGAGATCTTGACACTATGATTTCATCAATTTTCAAAGGTTTTAAAGTCTTGGTTTCATCATTTGAAACTAACCTTAGTCAGTGGTTTGATAAAGTACATTGACATGGTCATAGAGTTGTGAGATCTTGACTCTATGATTTCATCAATTTTCCAAGGTTCTAAAGTCTTGGTTCCATCAGTTGAAACGAACCTTAACTAACAACCTATTATTGAGGGCCACACCATTCCATGTTTTCCCATAGGTAATTACATTAATTCTTAAGGGAAAAATATTCTATTAATCCGCCTTCAACCCTGGCTCTTGGTTACAGAAGCGATGAACACAATAAGCAGGAAAATTGTTACGGATTGATTACCTTCTTTTCCAAGTTTGTATGTAAGAGAGTCAAACATGTACCAAGCCTTGATGGGCATTTTGGTGAACTTTAGACTGAATGGTAGTTGAGAGTACTTTCTAGAGTCCAGAGCATAACCTAAAGCATTAAGGCCTTTTGAAAAAAACCCTTGTCTGCTTTTCCTTTATGTATCATATCGTCTATTGGACACAAAATTTCATGCCTTCTAGGGCCATCAGGAAACTTTGGCTCTCTTCCTTTGACAACTGCATTCAGGGCACTAAAAAAATGCTTCACTATAACAGAACAGAACAAGAGTGCTTATCACATGCACTACTGTGAATTCTGATCACAACAATTGTCCATGGCCCTAAAGAAGAAACAAAACTCTCGCGAAAAAATAAAGACTCTTCCTTCTGCACATTGTTTCACCAGAAGCTGTTAAAATCAGTTAGAAACCCATCTTTGTATAAGACAATGACATCTACGCAAAGGAAACATAAAAAATATTTCTATTGGTGTAATTAAATCAATGGACCTAGACAATCCAATTGTCTAACAATGGTTCAAATTGAATGGTTCCATCTTACTTGGCTTGTCAATTTGAGGATTTGTTTAGGTTTAAATATGCTTCTAACAGGTATCTTCTGACGTCCTCTTCCCAAACCTGCAATAAATGAGGTTTACAAATTTCCTCAAAATTTCTACTAATTGATAGTATCAAATGAATGAGCAATGAATGAGATCTAGAAAATGTAAATTGCATCATATCTATAAAGATTTGTTGGAACAAGAATAAATTAACATGTTCAAGGATAATTTTTTAGCATGGGATTTAATTCATTCTGAAAGAAAATTTGGAGTGTGACGGATCAGCCATGCATTTCCTTTCAATCTGATGAGTTCATACTTGCATTTCCTTTCAATTTGATGAGTTCATACCTGCAAAACCATCAACTTGTCCCCACAAAGGATTTCTTTCAGTTTAGGTAACAAAGAAAATGGTGTATTCAGGAGCAATCCATACCAAAAAAGGCCCCTGGCTGGCTGGAAACTTTGCCTTCCATTACCATATTAAAATTTTGAGTATTTTTTCTATCACGTGTGAACTTTGAAGTTCTATTGCACCTTCTATTCTTGATTTTGCACTCAACGAGGATGAATTGCCTCTCCATGATAGGAAATGGTGCTTTCTTTTGCTGCATGCAAGTGAGAGAATACATCACATGCTGTTGCCCTTTCTTCTGCATACTTACAAATAACTACTAACATCCAGGAAATGGAAGACAAGAAACTGAACCAGTTTTTCTTCACAGGGTAACATCACAACCACACCCTTCTTTTGGGCACTTTGAATCCCGTACATCTTATTTCCACAACATGAATACCCATTGCATGGACTAAATCTTTTGTGTACATGACAGCACTGGACTGTGGACCTCACTTTTAGTCTCCACTACGAGAAACTGTCCTGGGAAACTACACAAAAAGAATACTTCAGGGAACCCGAGTGAAGGATGATATATCCTTCTAGGATATGGCACGCTTACTATCATCAAAAGCAGAGAAGGACATCAGCAAACATAAGCACTTCTCTAAGTTACCAGTCATAGCTATGCTTGCTGGATAGCTGAAAACTAGGCTTTCCTCAATTCTAAAGTTGGAAATGTTGTTTTTCTAGGAAATTTTCAGTATTTTTGGTGAATCACTCTGAGTTTTGCACTTTTTTTTTATGGCTCTTAATAAATCAGGGGTTAAGAGGGATTTATGCTAGTCAATATTTTGGATTAAATCATACTCATGAATGAATGTGAATGCAGTTGCTCAAGCATCCTAATCTAGCTCCAAGCTCTTCTAAGGGATCCAGGTTGTTTACAATATACTTCAAAGAGCGAGCATAATCAATTTGGAAGGATGCAAAATATATGAATGTGGTTGGAGGCTTAGGGCCACTAGAAAGTATGCATTTAGTCAGTCCTTGCTTTTGTCCATGCAAGTATATGATTGAAGGACCAGATGCACCAGAGTTATACATCTCCCTTACATTTGCTACACTTGTGTACAACAAATATCAAATGCACTACTTTTCCACCTCTGTTCTTCAATTGTTGTCCTCGGAATCTTCAAAATCTCACTGAAATCTCTATCACTTTGTCCAAAACCAGAAAAATAATGACATGGATCTCTTGCAGAAGGCCCTGATCTGGTCTTTGTCATCTGAGGGAATATGTCAATAGTTGATATGGTTTCGAGTTCCAGTTTGATCAAAATTATCAACAAGGGATTGATTTTGGATCAAGCTCATGTTAATTCAAGTATATGGCCCCTCCTATGTCCTATTTCTGCTTCCGCGATCATTGCTAATCGAGAGCTTACATATAAATAATGTGTTTTTGGTTGAATTTTTTTCCTTTAATTTGTTTTTCTCTAAGGAGTTCAGAACTTCCCAACATACCTTACAGGAATACTGAGTTTACAAACACAAATGGTAAACAATCAGGAAAAGACTTACATATAAATAATGTGTTTTTGGTTGAATTTTTTGCCTTTAATTTGTTTTGCTATGAAGAGTTCAGAACAATCAGGAAAAGACTTACATATAAATAGTGTGTTTTTGGTTGAATTTTTTGCCTTTAATTTGTTTTGCTATGAAGAGTTCAGAACTTCCCAGCATACCTTACAGGAACACTGAGTTGACAGAAACAAATGAGTTGACAGACAAAATGGTAAACAATCAGGAAAAGAAAGAAAATTACAAGGCCAACAACAAAAACGAGGCATATATGCACTTGTACTTCTGAGACATATAAGGAAGCTTCAAGTGGAAAAGTACTCAATAATATATAAACTTAAATTAATTGATGATGTTTCAATGATTAGAATTTTTGTTTAATGTTTTTCTGTCTAATAATTTTTAGGTATTTAATATGTTAGTATTCATTTCAATGATCAAATTTTTTTATATGTTTTGTCTAGTAATTTTTAGGTATTTAATAGGTTAGTATTCATTTTAAATTTAGATTTATTTAAAATGGAGTAGATTCATTTTTTTTCAACGTTGTAAATTTTTTGTATATGGAAATGCTTTACGATTATTAAATGACATGTTTTAGAAAAATTAATATCAATTCCATTTAGATTATATACTATGAACATGTCGTGGTGAATTATTATATTAAAAACTAATATTAAAATATAAATAATAAAATAGTAATAAAAGTAATAATTTTGTTATATATATATAGACATTAATTCATAATAAATATTAAGGTATATTTGTTAAACGATTTATTTCACATTATTAAAATAAAAATCATTAAATTATAGCGTTATTTTAAAATTATTGTTATTAAGAAATTATATATATATATATATATATATATATATATATATATATATATATGAAAACATGGAACATGATTTTTAATTATAGAGATTTACCCTATTTTATTATCGAGATTCTTAATTTGTAAATAAGATTTGTTAGAATACCATGAGCCAATACCATAGCTTATCAATACCATGTGCCAAAAAAACTAAAACTCACCACTTTATATAACATTTATTGATATGGAATTCTTGTAATTAACCATTTTAATTAAAAAGGAAAAAATGACATAACTACTTTGGAAATAAATCTTAACCTTTGATTTGTGTATATTACTATGAATATTCTAGAATATTTGTTAATATTTGTTCTCTTAAAACGAACTCACCTTGTTGTTTTGTTAAAGCTTGTAAAACTATCAAATTTATGTATTCATCAAAGGACCTATTGTACATTTCATAGAGTTGTTGTTGGTAGTCATGAGGGGGTCTTTAGAAACACAGGTCGGAGGTAGTTGAATAAACTTTCATGAAGTCCTCGGAGGAGAATTCATTCATAGTTCAAGTCTCGACAATGTTTCTAAGTTAAACATTCTTTAATATTATTCTTTCTTTTAAATGTACTTTGATATTTAGGTACGTGTTGAATAAACTTTCATGAAGTCCTCGGAGGAGAATTCATTCATCGTTCAAGTCTCGTTCTACAATGTTTCTCAACTAAACATTCTTTAATATTATTCTTTCTTTTAAATGTGCTTTCATAGTTGGGTAAGTGTTCGAATAAACTTTCATGAAGTCCTTGGAGGAGAATTCATCGTTCAAGTCTCCTTCTATAATGTTTCTCAACTAAACATTATTTAATATTATTTTTTCTTTTAAATACGCTTTGATAGTTGGGTACGTGAGACTACAACTTTTACCATCATTACCATAGTAATTCCTATGATTCTATAAACAAGAACTTAAACAATTGGTATTCCCATAAATACTCAGTGAATATGATTTAGAAATACAATTTGTTAATTGAAATTAGAAATACAATTTTTAATTGAAATTTAGAATGCAAATCATTTTGATACCTGGAAAAGAGTGAAATGAATAAAAAAAGGATAAGTAGAGGGTGATTGAACCAAAAAAGTTTATTTGTTGGCTACACAGTTGGGGTTCATTTAACTACAACATGTCTACGTTGAACTCTGTTATTATAACTTGTAGCTTTGTTCCAACCAACAAAACTATTTGTGTATTTTGGAGATAAAATGACATAAAACCCAAAGAATTCAACCAAAAGAATTGTCATGATTAAAACCCAAATAATTCCATCAAAAAATTTGTCATGATTATTAACTCCCATTATCAATATTTCAGTGTCATATTAGTCCAAGATTTTTGTGCACTTACAACTAAGGGAACTAAAGAGAGCCAAAAGAATGAATACCACCATGCTCATAGAAATAAATCCAACCAAAAAGAGGATGTTAGCTTAAACAATAGTAGAAACTCCATTTAAGAATATACAGATTGAAGTCATTGGAAGCAAAGATAGAGTGTTGAAGACTTACCATACACATTGAGAAGCAAAAAGATTACCGGAAAAGGCCACAATGGAGGACTGTAGATAACCCTTCTTAGTTCCTCTTTTCTTGTTTCCCTTATTCATCTTACTAACGAGATCAACATTATGCTCCTCCTCAATACCTGCAATAGTATCTAGTATTGTCTCCTTCTAGTTGAAGTCATTCCATAGCCTGCTAAAAATGGGAAGTTTTTTTTGGTCATATGTCATAGCCAAAAAGTTTCCAAAAGAAACAAGACCTATTTAATTCAATGTGAATTGTGTACTAGCTCTTTACCCTTCACCTACTAATTATCATCTTCAATGATTCTTTATATGTCAGAATGCTTCTCGAATTTATGCCTTACGGCGTTTCCTTTGCAACATCTGGTGCAAATGCTAGTTATATATTTTATGATAATATAAAGGTTATAGTTATTAAGATTATTATTTTATGTATTATTAGTTGATTTAGGGTCGAATTTGTTATCATTTTATTGGTAAGGATGTTTTTCTATAGAAATGGTCCATTTAAGTTAACGGTACATATGATTCTAAAATTGAGGAGAGCATGCCCAATATTGAAATCATTAATTTTAGAATTTAATACATCACATGTTAGTTGAAAGAAAGAATACCTCAAATCACGGGCTATGTAGAAATGGATTTGGCTTATTTAATGTAATTTTTCTATGCACAATCAATTCAAAACAACCATGTAAATTGTTTATATCAAATCAACATATTAGGAGTATAGTGAACAATTGTTATGTTTAAAATGTGAGAGAATGTAATAAAAACCAACATTAAAGATTTTTAATTACCCTTTAGTTAAATCTCACCATGTTAACGACCAAGTGAGATCAACATCAGCTCACTTCTACCATATTAAAATATAGGATCTTAAGCGTATGTATAGGCTTCATTACATGAAATACTACAAGAAATATACCATGGGCCACCAAAATCATGATTGCAGACATAAGATTGTTTCGCTCATTCCCAAGTCAAGGTAACCTAACATTCCCCCCTTTAAAATTGACCCCTTTACATTCTTTGGAACCAATCCCCTTTCAAAGCTTACAACTAGGGTATTTAGGAATCTCCCATGCCACCATATCATTCTCAACTTTACCATCGGTGTGCATGCCTAACCAGGTTTTACATTTGTATGCCCATTTACATGTAGTTTTAAAATTTGGATCTCCAATATATTTTTAATTTTTATTTTTAAAAGTATTGTTGCCATTACCTCCATAATTCTGTGATTGATCATAGCTTCTTTGACCAACACTTACAAATGTCTCTGTTCTCTCACCTTGTCATGCTTGTCTTCCACCATGCACGGCACAACTTCATCTTGGGTCTTTCACTTGCAAATCTTTGAAAGACTAAGCTACATCCTTCTGACTTGTTCATGTTCTGACACCCATGCAATGATGCAACCACACATTTTGATATAACTTCACACTATTATCTCCTTCTATTAAGGGGCATTATCTAAGAGAGTACCTCATCTCTTATACCAGTTGTTAGGAATATGACCAAGGCAAGATGAATAAAATAAAAGAAAATGTATCCATAATAACAAGATTTTATCTTAGAAAACCCTTGCGGGGAAAACTAGCCGTAAAAATCTGTGATTATCGTTTTGCCAAATCTTGCCAAGTGATCTTGATACCCTCTAACTTTTGGAACCTTATAGTGGAGGATTTGAATCCATTTATAGGCTTCATTACATGAAATACCATATGAAACATACCTTGAGACACCAAATGATGGGCCCAAAGACCAAGATTGTAAATATAACACTCTTTGACTCATTCTTAAATCAAGATTAACCTAACATTACCCCCTTAAACTTGAATCGGGGAAATTATACAAATCCAACCCCACTTGAAATCTTATAACCATGGTATCTGAGAATTCCACATGCCCCCTTGTCATTGTTGGCTCACGAGTTACCAAATCTATGGGTTAAAAATAAAATGGGGTTGAAAAACACTTTTTTACCTAAAACAGATTTCACTCTTTTATTAAATCAAGTTTAACCTAACCATAATACCTATTGGTTGATCTATATTTCTTTTAACCCTTCGGATAATTGCACCTCTAAGCCTTTCACCATGTAGATGAGGAAAATCCATGCTAAAGAAAGAGGACATATGGTGTAACTAGCTCCTTAACTTTCTCGATTAGAATCCCATATGTGACATTTAGTTGAGATTTGTCGGCTTATGGGGGCCTGACCCAGGTTTAGATTTAGTTAGCCAAACAAATCCTTACACTACTGGCCTTTTCTACACCAGCCCGTGGAGCATGGACTGAAGTCTCACCCGAAGCAGTATGGGGGGATGCTGGAACCAAGTTTTCGCACCCTTGAGATGGATGTGATGTAGGGTTATTCCAACTAGACTTGCCTTCGCACAGGTCACTTTGCGCCATGTTCTAACCTTCAGCACCTTCGCGATCCATTACAATTGACCTTTGCACAGCCCTAATGAGGGGTTGAGATGCTTTCGTGCTACTAGGGCAGTGAACTATGCTATTTCCCAAACTAGGCTAAGTAACTTACTTATCTTATTGACATATCTTAATTATCTTCGCGTAAACAAATGTTCTTACTTGCATCCACTTAACCAATATAGTCATACACATTCGTGCATCATATAATCATTAGAATTGAAATTCATACCCAATATAACAAATGCATAAACAGGAAATAAAGACACATAAATGATAGAAACTTCTCTTTATTAATACTTCTGGATGATTACAAACTCGACTCGCCCTGTGCACTCATCTGTAGGGGTCCGCGCACTCAGCTGTGGACTACTAGGCCTCTACGCACTCAGCTGCAGAGCCTCTACCTACGCTATGACTCAAAACTTAGACTTACACTTCAGAACTATCTCACATACATCTGCATTATCTTATCTTAGATGCCTTTGACTACTTAGAGCTTCGCTCTATTTATACAATTCCATGGTCCGCGGACCATGGGTAGATCTTCTACAACTGACATTACATTATCAAAATAAGGGCAGACAACCCTATGATTCTTTAACAACTACGCGCTACACACCCACAAAATGTGGAGTCTTTACATTGTAATTACAAAGTTGGACCAAAATTTGGGCTCTTAGCCCCAAAACTACCCTTGGAGGATCCCGCACCCAACGGTCCTTCAACACAAACATCATGACTCACCCTCGAGTCACTCTGCAGGAGCGAAGATCTTAGCGTGAATACCTCCCAACTCTGATTGGATTACTGCAAATTCGGCAGCGCACTGAGCGACTGCTTGCTAGACTTCCTCTATGCGTTGTTCGATGATCGTTGATGTTGAACTGCTGCCTTGAATCCTCTCCTGAGTTGCTTGCAGTTGCGCGAGCTTTGCTTCAATGGAGGCTATAATTGTATAAGCCTCATTGATCCATGGTTGTAGGTGCGCTTTCAAAACTGCCTCTTTATGCTGAGCGGCATCCACCTACTCCTTGAGCGCCTTTTCCTGCTGCATCCTTGCAAGCCTCTGTGTAAGGGAAACCGTTTGTGCGGTCCCTTTTACCTCATCGTATCTCTGTTGTAGCTCGCATGCCTCTGTCTCTAGGCACTCTATGTTTGGGTCCTCCTACAGGGTGGTTAGGACCTCGAACGATTGTTCGAACAGCTTCATGCAGTCTATCACTGCACTGTCAACCGCCGCCATTATTGTTGTGACTGTGGTGGTACGCTGTTCTCTGACCTCCGGCAGAGTTGAAGGTTGAGCCTTCAACTGCAGTTCTGCTATCTACAGGTTCATCTCCAGCTAAACCCTCACCATTTCTGTGCTTGTGTCGCACACCCATGTGGCTAACTTTCGGGCGTGTGCCTCCACCAGTTCCTCTGCTTGGATGGCCAACTCCAAGACCATCTGGAAGGCTTCCTCCACAACCTGCACTATTTGTTTGTTCTGCTCCACTGCCTCATTGCACTGCAAGCTCAACTGCTCAATGTTGATGCGCTGCTCGCTCATTACCTGTAGAGCACAACCCTCCCTGGCCCAAAGTTCTGTGTTGACTACATCCTGCAAAAGATAAAGCATCTCCTAAGGGAGTGCAGGCATGTTTAACTAGACCCCTTTCAAATTGCTGACTATAGGCCCTTCGACCTCATTCTTTGGGATGAGTGCTCCATCTAGTAGAACTATTATGTTGGTCATCTTGGCACGCAACATTTCATCAGCAGCTGAAGTGCCGACTATGAGGCTGGTGGACATTGTGCCATCCTGTGGAGTGCGCACCTACAACTCCTGTATTTCTATCCGAAGAGCCCCCAATACCAATTGTTGTTGTTCCTCAAACTACTGGAGGGCCTCTGCAGTGACATCCCTCATCGTTTCGTCGATATCATGTAAATCCCCCTCAATGAGGGTGATTGGGTTGAA
This sequence comes from Pinus tabuliformis, assembly GCA_031772625.1. Lineage (NCBI taxonomy): Eukaryota > Viridiplantae > Streptophyta > Pinopsida > Pinales > Pinaceae > Pinus > Pinus tabuliformis. The sequence goes on from CM062815.1 coordinate 586,105,175, forward strand.
CGACGTCTTTGAGGCCTTTGTTTTCTTTCGCGGCCCTACCTGCTCTCGTCGTCGCGGATGTTTGAGCTGGGTGGACATTGTCTACGGGTCTACACCACCTTGTTCTATGTCTGTCTTTGGTTCAGGCGAAGGTGACTTATGTCCTTCGCACTCTTCTTCTGTTGTTTTTTGTTGTTGTTCCGCCAATGTTGCAGTGTCGTGCACTACCTAGGCCTTATCCTCTACTTCTTCTTTTCTGCCAACTATGCCATTCAAAGTTTTGTCTCTTCCTTCTTGTGCTGCATGGTAGACTTCTCTGTTTCCACCACGGAGCCAGCTGGAGTGCACCACTCTAGCGGCAAGGACTCAAGGAGTGCGAATATCACATCGTCGGTCGCCAAATATGGTAGATCATGCCAAGTCTTTGTAGGGTCCTTCCACGCCCTGATGAAGACATGGTGGAAATCTAATTTGAACTCTGCAACGCTCTGCAAACTGTTGTAGACTATGGGCGATAACCGTGGCTTGCGATTAATCCCCATCCTGATATTCATCTCCATGAGCACCCAAAATATCTTGCTCTCTCTGATCCACTGCGTGTCCCTAGTCACCCACAGTGAAGTGTACTTCGCTGTGTCTGGAAGGTCCTACATGATCGAAAGGAACTGGCTATCTTCGGGCAACTCTCATGCTACCAGTACTATCGAAAATAGGAGCCAAGCGTAATGAAATGTTTTGCCCTACTCCTATGCCTTGCGGTAGTTCGCAAGGAACTCACCGCATAGGTAGTTTTCCCAGTTGAACTGGACCCCCTCTATGCATTGTGTCATTAGTGCAACCACTCGCGTCGGCACCTCATCCGTGCGGCACTTCCGCATTACCTTTCCTGCCAATATCTGTGTCGTGACCTTGATTGCAGGGTTGTTGATGCTGGAGATGGAATACCCTCGCTTTTTCTTCTCTAGCTTAAACTTTTTCTTCATTGCCTCCGAGAGGGCCAACTCGCAACCTTTTCCCTCTGAGATGTTTGTTGGGTCCTCTCCTGAGCAAGGCAATCATGTAATCTGGTGAATTAGATGGTTTGTGATGGGGATGGGCTCCTCTAGCCATAAGCACCCATCATGCACCAAGAAGAGCAGCTGCCTGATGACGAAAATAATCATTGGGGCGCGGTGGTAATGCGGCACCCAGAGAAATTTTAGCAACCCTGCTTTCTCCACACCTCTGATCCATTTACGTTTCTCTAATTAGATTGTTCCAGTAGTCGCGTCGATGCTCTGGTGCATTATCTTCGTAGTCGCTAAATGTGGGAACTTCTCATGGTCTGCGAGGTCCCAATCTTCAAATTTCAATACGGGAACCCATCCCAAGTGTGCGCCCTCAGAAATAATATCATCTAGGAGTAGCGAGGTTTGTAGAGAGCTCTCGCTATCATCTATACCCTTTGGAACCTTAGCTTTACCCTTTCATGGAGGAACATATTCCAGCAACCTGGTGATAGGGTCTGCGCCTTGGGTTTCGACTTCCATCTCTACATCCTCCTCCTCCACCAAGATTTCTTCAAACTCTTCCTCCTCATCAGCCTCTAGATTAATGGCCTTCCCATTTTCCTCCAATGTGAGCTTTGTCCTCAGTGGATTTCTAGGTGAGACGCACACCAGGATCATGGCCTGCTTATCCTTCTTAGGTCTCAGTGTGCGCGGTGATTTAGGGACCTCAACAATTATTCTGGCACTCTCTAGGGCTTCCACTTCCCCATTTTCCTACGTGGCTGTGACTTGTAATTTATAGCACCTTTTGAATTTGAATTCGACTGTTCCCCCCACATTCGGTCCATTAATGCTAAATTGGCGACAGATTTCCAAGAATCTAACCCATAAAGTCCGCCTTAAATTCCTATAGCCAGCTCCATTTGGCCTCAAACCGAGCATCACATCTTGAATAGTGATTGTAACAGTCACTTTCTGGCAGACTTGCGCGCCAACGTAGCTGTCTTCGCGCTTTCGCGGACCCTGTGACACTTCGCTACTGCGCGCAGTCCTGACATCGCGCAGTTCCCTTGTAGAGTAGTTTATAGTCTCGTGCCTCCTTTCAGCTGCCTGGAGTGCTAAGACTATGCCACTTTCATATAGTCACATCATCAGATCGCCAGTGTATGGCTTCAAGCGACTGCCATTCACCTTTCCTGGGAAGGGTTCTCCATTTAACTTGACCAACTGTACCGCACCTCCGTCGGTAATCTCCTTAATAATATACGACCCTAACCAGTGCATCTTGAACTTTCCTGGGAATTTATCAAACTTACTATCATACAACAACACCAGATTGTTTACCTTGAATGTGTGCAGCTTGATGTGTCGGTCATGCCATGCCTTTTCACGCTGCTTTTGGACCTACTAGTGAAATCCAATAAAAAATTGTTCTTCTTCAAGCTCATCCAACTGCGCAAGCCTCTCCTCCAAGGCTCCGCGATCTGTCATACCTATGAGAGCTGCTATGCATAGACTAGGCACAATGTATTGCGTAGGAATTATGGTTTTCACTCCATAGACAAGCCTAGAAGGTGTATATCCCTTTAGTTTCTTACATGTCGTCCGATAAGCCCATAACACTACAGGTATGCATAGGTCCTAATCACTTCGCTGCGCATTGCATACCTTGGTCAGCCTGTTTTCAAGAACTTTGTTGAACGCCTCCACTATCTCGTTAGCCTCTGGGTGATAAGGTGTGCTCTTCTGGTGATACACCTGAAATTCCTCTATTAGTGCGCTGATCGTATCGTTTAGGAAGTGTGTACCATGATCGCTCATCAAGATCTTCGGACATCCAAATCGCATCATTACATGTTCAAATAGAAACTTCGCGGCAATCGCTTCTGTCCAACGAGATAGATACTCCGTCACAGTGATAATATACCTTGCGCCTGTCTTTCCTTGAGGTTTAATAGGTCCTACAAAATCTATTGCCCACTTTTCGAAAAGTTGCAACATCATTTGTGGAATCAAATGCATTTCATCCCTCCGCGATGGCATTCCCATCCGCTGACATACATCACATGCCTTGCAATATTCCTTTGAATCCTGATGAAGGGTTGGCCACCACAACCCGACGCGTAGAATCTTCTGTGCAGTTGCTCTTCCTACATAATGTCCTCTCGCGGCGCCCCCATGAGTGTCCGCGAGGATGCTGCTTCGTTCAAATTTAGGTACATACCTTCACAGTATTTCATCATTCCCCATCTTATATAGATGCCCAGCAATGACAGATAAACCTATCACGCGCACCACTAATTCCTTCTTCTGCTGGATAGAGTATCCTTTTAGCACAGTTCCAGTTGTTAGAAAGTGTATTATATCTTCAAAATGTCCATCCGCTATCGCACAGCAAAGAGTTGCACATTAGGTAATCCTTCCTCCAAAATAGTAGGTTCCTCCCCTGTCTCGATGCGTGACAGGTGATCTGGTCCCACGTTCAACCGTCCAGGTTTCACAACAACTTCAAAATCATATTCTTAGAACAATAAAATCCATCTGCAAATGTGCCCCCCCAACATAGGCGTATTGACCAGGTACTTTAGTGTGGAGTGACTTGTATACATCTTAAAGTGGCCTCCTAGCAAATAGTGTCGATACTTCTGGAGCGCATATACCATAGCTAGTCCCTCGTGTTCAGTGGTGGAATAGTTCTTCTCTCCTTCGGATAATCTACGACTTGTGAACGTGATAGGGTGATCTAAGCCTTCTCCGCCATCCTGTGCCAGTACTGCCCCCAGCGCTATACACGATGCGTCGACATGTACATGGAACTCTTTCTTCCAGTTCGGGAAGACTAGAATCGGCGCAGTAACCATCTTTTCTTTCAATATATCCAGGCTTTTCTTACAGTCATCATTCCAGCAGAACGTGACATCCTTCTTCAACAATTTTTCCATCAGCGCAGTGATCTGGGCATAGCCTTTGATAAACTTTCTATAATATCCCATATGTCCCAGAGTGGCACGCAGTTGTTTCACACTTCTCGATGCTTCCAAGTTCAGAATCACCGCAATCTTTGCGAGGTCTACCATCAACCCTTGTCTACAAACCACATGCCCCAATAAGTTCCCAAAAGGAACGAGGAACAGACACTTCTTGAGGTTGAGCGCGATTTGGTATCTTCGACAAGTATCCAACATCAAGCGCAAGCTCGCTACATGGCACTTAACCAACCCAAATGCAATCCAGTCATCAAATTGACCTCCAAAAACTTATGAATATATTCCTTGAATGTCGCAACAACCATGCACGAAAAGATAGCAGGGGCATTCTTCAATCCAAATGGCATGACAATATATTGAAAGCAACCCCACTCAATCGCGAAGGTTGTCTTGCTCCTATCCTCCAGCGCGATTTTGATCTGGTGGTACCCCAAGAACCCATCAGTGAAAGAATATGCTTCCTGACCTCCTACATTGTCCAACACTTCATCCGTGAACAGAGTTGGGAATGGATCATGCACACAAGCGTCATTCAATTTTTTGAGATCCACGCATATCCTTATCTCATCCTTCTGCTTCTTCTCTTGTACCACCATTGGGCTTACCCAATCGGATTCTTCCACAGGCTCAATGATGCCTGCTGCAAGCATTTTGTCTAGTTCTACATGGACCTTCTCCTTGTATTTCGGATTTAAGCGGTAAGGCCTCTGCTTAACTGGCTTCACGTTAGGCTTTAATGTGATCTTCATCACTCCTAGATCTCTGATTATTCCTTTCAAATCTATAAACTTGGTCGAGAATAAGTCCTGATATTCGTGGAGTAATTCAACGACCTTATCCACCATTACATCATCCCAGTAGTCTCCGATCTTCGCGAATTTGGGTTCTGCCTCCGTACCAATGTTTACCTGCTTAGTTTTCACTGGCGCAATTATATCAGGGTTCTCAATCTGTAGTCTGTGAACCTCGCGGTGGCCTTCTGTTTTTGGAATGTTAATATTTCGTGGATCCTCATCCTCCTCTTTAGCAATTACATTATAACATTCCTGCACTCGACTCAGCTGAGTAGCCCATTTAGGCTGAATCCAGTCTACTGGCTCCTGTGGTATCCTAAGATGGTTGCTTTTACCTCTTGTAGCACTTCATCAATATTGTCCCACCCATCCTCAAAACTAAAGGTCATCACGAACCCTTCGCGTAGGATATCCCATTCACCTGTCCCATGGCGGAGCTCTGTTTCTATACACTGGTTCATTGGTATAACATCTAGTGTATGATAGAACATGTGCACCCACTCAGGTTGTGGCTCTTATCCATAGGCCTGCATCCACTTGGCCAGATGCATGCATAGATCATCCTGCCCATCATACTTGTCTGTCAGTCACACCTTAGGCTTCCCAAATCGTACTCACATCATTCTCCTACATTCGCGCCAATCATCAAAGCTTCCTTTGTGCGTACCCCACCATCTTGCAGGCGTAGCGCGCAGTACCCAGTCCAAGGCCTGGAAGCATTGCTTTTTTGGCACCTCCCTTTCGAATGCATCCAAGAAGGTATCTACCTCATTTAGACCATCATAAGTAGGCATATCTCTGACTTCTGTCGACACGTAGTGCAGTGACCAAGTCATCATGTTACAATTCAACGTAGTTACTTCGTGTAACCGATTCTACCATCGTTTTATTTCTTTGTCGGAATTTGAAGTGCAGGAACTCTCGCGCTCCCATGTAATCCGTCCATCTGCAGTGGGATTCACCTAGTCTTGGTCTCACACTGTTATCTTGTAGATGCAGTCCAGATCATCATCACTCTCATAGTCGCGGACTGGTTCCGTATAGCGAGATCCCTCAGCAGGATCCAGGGGTATTATTATGCGCAGTGACTTCTTCTCAAAGATCATCTTCCACTTCTTCAAATTAATTACCCCATTCATATCAGTGGCCTAGTCAATTCCCAAGAGCACGGAGTAGGGATTGCTGTAGTTAAAAATCACTATTACTTCAAAATCTGCCAGTGCACTTGCTCCCTCAATATCCACAATTATTCCCTGCAATCGCCCCATAAGTATGATTTTCTATTGGTTCGCCATTCTCTGCTAAATCGAAGACCATTGCAGCGTAGGTCTCCCCATTCACTCCCATGTCTGTTTCGGTAAAACATTCGCATCTGATCACAAATCTAGAATGACTTGGTCCATCTCGTATTCTCCGATCTACGCAGTTAGTCTCATTTCATGCCCCGTCCTTGTCTTATGCTTTTCGATCTTGCAGACTATGTGTGGTTCACCTGGCGCGGTCCCAGCACATCTGTTGATGAGTTTCTGTAACCCCTTTATAGCCTTACTATTGCGCAGTAGCTTCATACAGGTTTCCAAAAAAGTTGTGAGCATGGAGGGATCCATTTCCGACTCAGGTTGATCTTTGCTCCCTAACACGGACGCCTCAACGAAGCTCTTCTTAGCTTCCATGAAGGTTTCCCAAGAGCGCTCCAAATCAAACTCGACCTCTTTCGTCAAGGCTTTACGAACCCATGTACTACATTCTGGTTGTTTTCCTCTGTCATCTCCTGTCGCGATTCCACTTTGGAGCACAATATTTACGTTCGGATCTTCCTCGCACAGCTCAGACCTCATCATCTATAGGTTCTATGTCGGGGGAGTCGGTAGCACTCCTTTGTCACGGATCCTAGCTATCAGCGTAGGATAATCTTTTGTCTCATGATCAAACAGCATGCAATACTTGCATGACAAGCGCGTTGGATTCATGCAATTGTGGGCATAGTGCCCTGGCCCTCCACAATTGTGGCAAATCAACTTTCCGTGACCTCTACCAGGTCCTCCTCTGCCTCGGCCTTGTCCGCGCCCCTGAAATCCTATCCACGCCATTCCTGCATTCTGGTCAAGGGGCCGTGTTTGAGGCTGAACCCTGTAAGTGGGAGTTCTATCCATCATCAATTCATAGCTTCTGCAAGTATGCTCGTCATGTCCCACTAACCTACAAAAGTTGCAGAACAACTGTTGTGAAGTTTGTGTATACTTCTATAACAAGTGGCAGTTATTTGTGGCATGTTTTCCTGCTATTTGACAGATAGCGCACCACAAAGCAGGCACCGCACTAGGTCCTGCTTGAACTTCTGGCCTTAAAGGCATCGGTCCTCCTCCTGCAAGGTAATTCGTAAAAACCGGGCAGTGGTCTTTGTCATGACCCTAACTCTTGCATTTTACATACCACACTTCTTCGCGCACTTCTGGTCGAATCATCCTGTCCTGTTTCAAACTCTGCATCTCAAGGCACAGATTCTTCAACTGCGCATGGATCTGCTGAACTCCTAGGTTAGGATCCTGCATCGAGGTCTCATGTAGCCTCATAGCGATCTCTAAGGCCTCTGCCTGAGTTGTTATCTTCTGTTGCGATAGCGCACTTCTTAAATATGGTAGTAGCGAAGCTACAAACCACTTACGATGCTATCCATCTGTCAGATTCATATTGGCTTTGTGAATCATACATTTCAGCCTCTGATCTAGTTCCCAAGGAGTCTCGCCTGGTAGCATCATGATCTCTTTAAATCCCACGATCGACTACGCTTCAGATTTAGGCCTGCTAAATTCTCTATTTAGCGTTGTTTGGATATCTGTGACTCTTGCATTTGGGTTATCGTTGGAGTACTTAATATACCAGGTCAGTGTGCGATCCTGCAGGGTGCTAACCAACGTCACTTTCTTTATATGGTCATCTGTAACACCTTGCGCTTCCCATACAGCCCTTACAACCAACCAGAATTGGTTCAGATCTTCATTTCCCAAAGCTTTGAACACAGGCAACTTCACTGTGTTTGCCATACTGAATCGCGATGGTGGTGGAGTTGGTACGGACGAAGATGGAGGTGATGGCAGTGAAGCTGGTGGTGGTGTGGGTGGAGGTGGTAATCGCGGAATTCTTTGTCTTATTAGGTGAATAGCACTTCGCGGAGAGACCTTTGCGAGCTCTTCCTCATCCCTTCATGGAGGTGAAATCAAGGGGCTATTCTCTGGACCCTTATTTCCTTCGTTCATGTAAACCTTTCCACTTCGCGTAGCCCCGAACATCAAGGTAACTGCATAACCTGTTTTTTGCACAACAACATTTTAATCCAAGTATTCAAAGACTTTACGTACTTACCTCGCGGTCCTTTGAGAAAGCGTCGCTCTGCCTCGCTATAGCTGACTGAGGTGTCGACTACGAACTCAGTAACAAATCCTCCTATAATATGATCAAGCCAATGATCGACGACGCGCGCGATCTTATCCCGCGATGCTTCCAATCTTCACACTAGCTCTGGGGTCCACACAATAGGACCATCAAGCTTCCACCTTCCCTGGCTATTTGCTAGCTTCACGATCCACTCATATAGCTCAGTAGGGAAGGGCGTGAAAAAGATGTCATGGATCTCTGTATACAGGTAGCTGTCTAGCCACTCTTCTTTTGACAATCCCGTGTTTCTGTTCTCCTGCACCGCGAACTCATGAATTCTTTTGTCCAGCCAGCCTTCAATTTCTTCCTTAGTTGGATTCCAGTGATACAACATCACACATCTCTATGCAAATTCTGGTCCCCGCAAGGGAACCATTTATTGGCTTATGGGGGCCTGACCCAAGTTCAGAGTTAGTTAGCCAAACAAATCTCTACACTACTAGCCCTTTCGGCATCAGCCCACGGAGCGCGGACTGGAGTCTCACTCGAAGCAATATGGGGGGATGCTGGAACCAAGTTTCCACACCCTTGAGATGGATGTGATGTCGATTTATTCCAACTATAATTGCCTTCGCGCAGGTCGCTTCGTGCATTGTTCTAAGCTTCAGCACCTTCGCGATCCTTTACAATCGACCTTCGCGGAGCCCTAATCAGGGTTTGAGATGCTTTCACACTGCTAGGGCAGGGAACTGCACTATTTTCCAAACTAGGCTAAGTAACTTACTTATATTATTGACACATCTTAATTATCTTCACATAAACAAATGTTCTTACTTGCGTCCACTTAACCAATATAGTTATACACATCCGCGCATCATATAAGCATTATAAGTGAAATTCATACCTAATATCACAGATGCATAAACAGGAAATAAAGGCGCAAAAATGATAAAAACTTCTCTTTATTAATACTTCCGGATGATTACAGACTCGACTCACCCTGCGCACTCATCTGCAGGAGTCCGCGAACTCAACTGCGGACAACTAGGCCTCTGCGCACCCAACTGCAGAGCCTCTACCTACACTATGACTCAAAACTTAGACTTACACTTCAGAACTATCTCACATACATCTGCATATCTTATCTTAAATGCCTTTGACTACTTAGAGCTTCACTCTATTTACGCAATTCCATGGTTCGCAGACCATGGGTAGATCTTCTACAACCAACATTACATTATCAAAATAAGGGCGGACAACCCTATGACTTTTTAACAACTACGCGCTCCACGCCCACAAAATGTGGAGTCTTTACATTGTAATTACAAAGTTGGACCAAAATCTGGGCTCTTAGCCCCAAAACTGCCCTTGGGGGATCCCGCACCCAACAAGATTCTACTTTCAAATTTGACAAGGGCTTCCAATCATGAGTATAATAGTGAAACAAAATCACCAAATTTAAAAATACCATTCATAAATCATTTATTGGCCAAGAAATGATGATTTTATTCCAGATTCTTACCATTAAATTGAACCAAAAGAGACCACCATATATAGTTGTGGTTAAAAAATAGGCATGCTTAGAGTAAGTCAACTTCTACATAAGTTAATGGATTTTAATGACCTCCTAGAATTTCCAAATGCTTTCACCTGCAATGTCTTATCATATTTCAATCTTTGCTAGTGCTAATAGGAGGGTTTGTAGATTGAATTTTCCGCACGATTTTTCATCCATTAATGCCCATCTCCTGATGTAATGTGAAGAGAACATTTATGCTTCTTCATTCCATCAATTACTTGAATTATCCATTATGTACACAAAGCTTAGGCTTCTTGAAAGGATCCAATCTTGGAACTATACCATATATCCTTGTTCACAAAATGGCAGCGTTTCTTTCCCTATAGTTTTGCTAAGAGAAATGCCAAAGGAGTTTCTCTAACCTTTTATAAGCCACGTCAAATAATACCTAGAACATTCAAATATGTATGATAATTTTGTAGCAAAGCGCAGGAATTTAGTTCATGTCCCCACAACTTACAAATTTCATAGAAGTTAACCTTTTTTCCAACTAAGAAAGGTTTAGGTGCACTATTCCTAAATGTCTAGTTTAACATCACTAGAAATTTATTCCTCTGATAAATTTCAATTATACAAAGTGCGTACAATGTGTTTTTTCTATTTTCTATTAGACTTTGTTTTATACAACCTTATAATTGATTAAAAAATTAATTAATTAATTTTAGATTTGCATTGCGAATCTATATGAAACTTCAACAAATTCTTTCATTACTACAACATAATATTTTGGCATCCTAATTTGTGCCATAATTATGGCAAAATAGGAAATTGTATTTTATTTTTTCACGTCCCCACATCATTTAATGAATCCTACCTCTCTATTTTGTGTTTTATATATAGTCTATCTTTAAACTTTCCTATAGCCTATTTATTATTCTTTTCAATTTGTGTTTGTTTTTCAACTTCCACTTCGCTTACAATCTTGTATCCATTTTATATCCAATTTTTCGTCGACATTTTTATCCTTTTTATATCATTTACATTTTTTTAACATATTTTTTTCAATGTCATGTGGTTCTCTATGTCTTAATCGTTCCAATATTCTATCTTATACCCTAAATCCAAGCTTGTATACCAGTATTGTTGCTATGGTTTTCAAAAGTTAAATTTATCCAAGCTTGTATACCAGTATTGTTGCTATGGTTTTCAAAAGTTAAATTTCTCTCTTCTAACTCAAGACGTCTAATGGTTAAGTCATTTATTAACAAGGGAATCAATGTAAGCATGTGAAGGTTGTTTTGTTAACGTCAAACGTGTGCATTTGAAGGTATCCAACGCACACATCAATGTTTATAATGTAATACAAGGTTGTTTAGTGGTTCTACATAGATGAAATGTAGATGTACTAATTTAGGTGTTCAAGCTCTTTTGTACAATCAACGTTTCTATAAAGAAAGCAATACAACCGATAATTGGGGTTGGAATTTGGATTCATTTTTATTTATATGATAATTTTTTTTATCTTTTGGATTTTCATATTTTTAGTGTATGAATGTATAAATTAACTTTTTATCAATAAAATTTTGATTAAAAAATTACTTGTTATTCTAAAAATTTTACATATTTATTGTGAAAAAAAAAAGACTATAACACAAATAATGTATTGAATCCTAATTCTTATTATTTTTATTATTCTTTTTATTGAATCTTGAATCTTAGTATTCTTTTATAATTAATAAAGATAACATATTTTTCTATTTTTAAATTTCTTTTATATAATTAACAATTAAGTTAAGTTTATTTTTTTATAAAAAAATAAAACAAGTAATTGATTGTAAGTCTAGTTCAAAAAAAGTATACATAGTCTTTCATAATTGCATTTTTGACATTTTGGAAATTCCTACAAAACTATTTATTTTTTATTTAGTTTGTATTCTCTATATTTTTTATCATTTATTTATTTAATTTGAACACCATTAAAGACAAACAAAATAGTCTAAATCACATATGTTTTTTTGTATATTTTTCAATGAGCTTTATTAAAATTAAGTCAACAATAATTAAAATGATATCATCTAGTTACTTTATGTTATAGATTAAATATCCTGAAATTTTTCACAACTTCTAATCTATTAATATGTCTTTAAATAATTAATTATTTTACCCAAAATTTATTAAATATATATAACAATTAAAACCCTCAAATTTTTAAAACCAAAATTTTAATTAAACTTCACTGAAAAACTTTCAAAACTTTAACATATTATTGCCCACCATAAAATTGGAACCCCTCTTTTGGATCCTTTAGACATTTGTCTTAATTATCATGCAATTTAAACATCACTAGAAAAATAATGCAGCATAAAGATCAGAAGACTAAAGGCGGAAAATCCCACAATCATGAGTATCATTTGAAAATTAATAAAAATGATACCGAAGGAATTAAGACAGCTAGGGATTATAGAACCAAAATTTACTCACAAAAATAAATGTGGAATTCCAGTACAAATCTATTCTCGATGTTCACAGCAAAGATAGCTGGAATTTCACTAATTTCATTATTAATGAAATTAATGTCATTGTATTCTCGATGTTCACAGCAAAGATAGCTGGAATTTCACTAATTTCATTATTAATGTCTTTCTTACAATGGACAAACAAACAAGCCACAAGTTGTAGAAAACTCCCACTAGCCTATGGTCTAAAGTAGTTCAACTGATCTCAAACTCCCCCATGGAAAGTTTAATGAACACCACTTGCAACTCAAAACCAAAATCTGATGAAAAATTATCGCTATGCAGATATTGCTCGCACACCACACTCTAACCTGGTGGATAACTGACCCTGAATCCCCAGTGAATGAGCAGAGGCGGCAGGTAATTTACTATTACCCAGCAAATCATAACTGCAACAAATGTTACAAGTCATAGATGTCACTTATATAAAAACAAAATTCAAATCGACATAATGTAACAATTTCAACCCTTGCATATTTGATTTAATGCAAAAATGATGATTCCACAACAAGATCGAAAGTGGAATCAATTTGGGACTTCCGCTTGTTAAAAGATTTCTTTATTCTTTTTCTCCAAATCATTCATTCAAACAATCTAAACTTCAAAGCCTTTGATCATCGGAAAGGAATGGCACAGGAAACACATGGTTAAACATGGGTGACTGGCTAGCCCATAATCCTCCTTCCCTTTGCATGGTGCAAACAACAGACAACAGCGCCCACCAGCCATTACACCACTGCAGCCACCAAGAATGCAAGAAACCCTAACGTTGGACCGACTATCTTGCATCTGCATGGATTGTCGTGGGTTCCACACTCTATACAAATTGGCGTTCCTCCTCCCATCGTCTTTTTAAATATCAATCTGAATGTATATATTCTTTGATATTTTGCTCCAAGAACTGTAGATGGATCATATAATCTCGGCCCCTTCTGTTTTGTTGTGTTCTATTGAAATAGTGAGTAGCTGGCGCTCCATTGTTTTCATCTCATTTTAAAAAATTGTGGGTGTCATTGCTAAATTTAAACTCTTTGACGAAAGATGGTGGAATTGAATACATATTGAATTCCTTGATCGCAGATGGTAGAATTGAATGCATATTAATAAATATAATTCGCGCAGATGGTGGAATTGAATGCATATTAATAAATATAATTCGCTACATTGAAGAGTTAGAACATGGAAAAGTCTGAGTAGTGAAGTCTGTTAGAGCATGGAAAAGTCTGAGTACTGAAGTCTGTTGGAGCGGGAGCTGGGTAGCTGCCCAAAAAACTCCGTGAATTGATCACTAGCTATGAGGGTATTAATGACGTTTTCGACAGAAAAAAAAACCCTTAAAAAACATTTTGTAAGGTTCAAATTCCAACCCTGCTGATGGGACCCAGCCCACGTGTCCCTCACTCCCAAACCTTACGTGGACTTGTGTGATTATTTCGTAATTGGATATTTGTTTGATTGTGCTTTTATGAATTAGGTGATATTTAATCACCCGCCTGTACTTCTCCGCCTCTCCACGCTCCACCTGTCCGTCTCGGGATTTGGCAAAACCCTAATTCTCACTTGGCCCTTTTCCCCGGCTAGTTTGCGCTCATTTGGTCATTTTCACTGTTATGTTTGCTCTCTGTGGCTCTGCTCTGGTTTTCGGCTCTGTATATGGGTTTTGTTACTCTCTGCAATGTTCCGCTCTCTGTGGTTCTGCTCTGGTATTCGGCTCTGTCTATGGGTTTTGTTCAGAGGTTCGGCTCCGTCTCGGTGGGAAGCTCAAGGTTGCAACTCCGTCTCTGGTTTCAACCCATCATTCAACTTCGTCTGCTCAGGTAAGGGTTTCGTTTCATGCTGTATGCTCTTGTCCTCAACCCGAATTTCGCCTAACCCTTCACAGCTCCTCTGTGGTTAGGTTGTCACTGAGCTTCTGCGACTTATGGGCCTGGTTACAACTGGTAAGGTTCCACACCGTGGCTCTATACGGGTCTTTCCTCCCTCTGTTCTTTCTGTTCGTCTTTCACTGAGCTATTTGCTGTTGCATGAGTTTAATTACATCCGCGACCCTAACAATATATGTCACGGTGGTTGCAGGTAACTGGTTCCGTGGCCTTGCAGGGGATTCGACCGCCTATCCTCCGGGTAGCTCTGTTTCTATTCCACCCTTTTCTGTGGCTTTTGGTCTGCACTGTATTTGCTTGCTATGGTTGTCTATACACGTTAATGAGTCAAGTCTGTGTGAGGGTTCAACCCGCTTTTGTGATTCAGAGGGTTTCTGTGCTAATTTTCGGTTAATGCTCCGGTCCTTGGCTCTCTCGTCACTCGGTCATTCTATAGCAGTGCTAGGTAGTCTTATGAGTTCTCGCTTGCTTGGCCGTTGGCAATTTTATGACCGGCAAGATTTATACATAGCGAATGTAATAATTTTGGGGTTTCAGTGTCGTTGCTTACATGTGGTTTGAGGACCGTGGTTTTCTTGCTTGATAGCCCGACTCCTTTCGTTCTTCACTTGACCTCGGCTTCGGCTGGTCGTGAGACGCTTGTAAATGGAATACCCTGTTACTGTGTCGACCTGCAATGTATTTTCATGAACAGAACTTGATGTATGTGTGCGTTTACCTCTCGGAGTAATGATACTTGGTTACAATACTACTTTGCAATGTGTGAATATAAACAGTAAATGAAAATAGATGAATGTGCGTGGACGCTGTGTGAAACTCTGTCACGGTTGTATTTGTATTAGATGTAATGAAAAGAATTCACTGTATATGCAAGATATATCTTCGAGGACATAAAATCACAATCTGTAAATTTATTTAGGATGCACTGAACAATATATGAAGGAAAAGAATTGTATTCTGCTATTTCTCTTTTTTTCAATGTCACACTCCAGAACCTTTTACATGTATTTTTCCTGTCTTCTTATACAATAGTTCAGTAGTTAGGTAACTGTTAGTTAGTTCCAGATTACAGTTGACTTGACAGTTACTCCAGTTACGTGACTTGGCTATTGTTTGTTTGTCTGATGCTTTACAATGATTTATGGTCTTTTTGTCTAATTCTCTAATAATCTTAATTCAAAGCCTATAACTACAAGCCCTTAACAATTTTAGTTAGGACCTGTTATTACAATTGCAACAGAAACAAGTTAATAAGACACTTAAGCTAGTAAACTAAATGCTGTAGTTTAATCCTTAAAGAACAAAATGATAATATAAAAACAAAAACTATGACAGTCTTGCTGTCCAACTGTTGAAATATTCACTTCTCCCAATCTTCTTCAGAAACCTGGTCTGCCTCTTCTCGGTCTGTGCCCTGTCGACCAGATGCTCCTGCATCAGGCTGCCGGGGTAAAAGAGAGTTCTCATGGCTCCGTTCCATGAGTTCTTCCACCGAGTAACCTGCCTTTCGGATCTGCATCTCGTCAAGCCAAGAACTGTCCTCCATTGGACGGTCCTTCCATTTAACGAGATAACGCAGATATTCCTTTCTGCGTGTCTTTTTGGCCACCTGCGTGCTGATGATTCCTTCTATCTCATGGGTCTTGACCGATGGTAACTGTTTCTTCCAAAGATTGTCCTCGAACTGGGTGTCCCGTTGTGGCTGTACCACTCGTTCTTCCTCTGCCTGGGCATGATATGGAAACAGGTCTGCCACATTAAATATGGGTGATATGCCTATATCAGGTGGCAGCTGAATTTCATATGCATTCGCTGAGAATTTTCGCAGAATTTTGCATGGGCCGATTTTTTTGAACTTCAGTTTGTTATACGTACCCTTAGGAAACCGCTCTCGGCGCAAATGTGCAAGGACTTCGTCCCCAATTTCAAAGTTTACCTCTCGCCGCCTTGTGTCTGCATGTTGCTTATATTTCTGCGTGCTGTCCTGTAGTCTCGTCTTGACCTTTTCATGCAGCTCACTCATTGCTTCTGCAAAATCTTCCCCGTCTGCACTCCTTCTTTCTAGCTGTCCCAAATCTCGTAATTCATGTACTCCTCGCGGATGCATACCATACAAGATTTGAAATGGGCTAAGACCGGTGCTCCTATTTGGCGAATCGTTATAAGCGAATTCTGCCTGGGCAAGAGCTCGGTCCCACAATCGTGAGTTCTCCCCCGTCAAGCTGCGTAATAAGTTGCCCAAACTCCTGTTTACCACCTCTGTCTGTCCATCAGTCTGCGGGTGATACGCAGAGCTGAAGTTTAATTGTGTGCCCAGCTTTTTCCACAGGGTGCGCCAAAAATGTCCTGTAAATTTCACATCCCTGTCTGAAACAATAGTTTTTGGTAAGCCATGTAGTCGAACTACTTCCGTAAAAAAAAGATGTGCCACGTTCGTGGCGTCGCTTGTCTTCCGGCAAGGAATGAAATGAGCCATCTTTGAAAACCTATCCACCACCACCATCACTGAATCATACCCCCTCTGTGTTCTAGGCAATCCTAGGACAAAATCAATGCTGACTGAATCCCACGGCCTGCTTGGAACAGGTAGGGTTGTATACAGCCCCGTGTTCTGGCTGTGTCCCTTCGCTAGTTGGCAGATTTTACACCTGGTTATATACCGCTGCACGTCTCGATTCATCCTTGGCCAGTAATAAAAATGCGCGAGCTGCTCCATTGTCTTATTGACGCCAAAATGTCCCGCTAGTCCGCCACTGTGTTTCTCTCTCACCAGATTTTCCCTCATCGAACAATCTGGAACACACATCTGTCCCCCTCGAAACAACAATCCTTCCTGTAGATTGTAATCTAGCCATGGGCTTGTATTCCTCAATACGGGATTATGGCATGCTTCAAAAGCTTCCTTGAAATCCGCGTCCATCTGGTATAAATCTTTCAAGTATTCAAATCCCATCACCTGTATGCCACTTTCCTGTAAGAGCAGGGCTCTTCTACTCAAAGCGTCCGCCACTTTTTTGGCTTGCCCACTTATGTGTTTCAACACAAAGGTGAAACTTTGTAGATACTCCACCCACTTGGCATGTTTATGGTTCAGTTTGTGCTGCTGAGTTATGTACTGCAAAGCAGAATTATCAGAGAACAAAACGAACTCATTTCCCAGTAAGTAGTGCCTCCAATGTTTCAAGGCTTGAACCACTGCATAAAATTCCTTATCATATGACAAATAATTATGCCGACTCTCATTCAGCTTCTCACTAAAGAATGCCACTGGTCTGTCCTCTTGACTGAGTACAGCGCCAATAGCTGTCCCGCTGGCATCACATCGAACCTGAAAAGGTTTGCTGAAATCGGGCAGTCTCAAGATTGGCCTCTCTGTTATCTTATGCTTCAGGAGTTGGAAACTGTTTTCTGCGGCCTTAGTCCAGCAAAAAGGTTGGCTGGCCTTCTTGATGGTGTCCAACATGGGTGCGCAGATTTCACTAAAATTCCTGATAAACTTCCGGTAAAAACTTGCTAAACCGTGAAAACTACGTACCTCGAATAAACTTTTGGGTGACGGCCAACTCATGATCGCTTCAATCTTCTCTGGGTCCATCTTCAACTCATTCTCTGCTACCACGAATCCCAGATAAATCAACTCCTTCTGCAAGAAAGTGCATTTTTTTAAATTTACCAGCAGTTTGTTCTGCTGCAGCTTTTCGAACACCCTTCGGATATGCTGAAGGTGTTCTCTTTTCGTCCTGCTAAAAATCAAAATATCATCCAGATAGACTATTACAAATTTTCCTATAAACTCTTTTAACATCTCATTCATTAATCTCATAAAAGTGCTTGGAGCATTACTCAATCCAAATGGCATGACCATCCATTCGTACAGTCCTTCGTTGGTCTTGAAGGCTGTCTTCCACTCATCTCCCTCTCTAATCCTGATCTGATGGTACCCACTTTTCAGATCTATCTTAGTAAAATACGCTGCCCCACTAAGACAGTCCATCATATCATCCATTCTAGGCAAGGGAAACCTGTATCGAATGGTGATCTTGTTTATGGCCCGCGAATCTGTGCACATTCGCCATTCTCCCCCCTTCTTGGGTGCAAGGACTGTAGGTACCGCACAGGGGCTTAAACTCTCTCTGATCAGTCCCTTGTCTAACAATTCCTGCACTTGTTTGCGTACCTCCTCGTTGTCCTTGGGGCTCATTCTGTACGCTGCCTTGTTCGGTAAACTTGATCCGGGTATAAAGTCAATATGGTGGCTGATGCTCCTCTTGGGAGGTAACTTATCAGGTAACTCCTCAGCCGCAATATCCTGGAATTCTTCTAACAGCTCCTGGATCTCCTTGGGCAATTCTGACCTTTCCACGCTCAGTAATACTGGCTTCATCCTCCTTACCACTGCAAAATTAATCTCATTTTCTTCAATCTGTTTTATATACTGCTTTCCTCCAAGTAATAATGCTTTTGTCCCGCTGGATTCAGCTGTATCTTCCTCCTTGATGGGTACAAGTGTATGTTTGACCCCATCCTTCGTAAATTTATAACAATTTGTTTTGCCATCGTGTGTCACCTTCCTGTCATACTGCCATGGCCTTCCGAGCAGTATGTGACACACGTCCATTGGCATGACATCACAGACCACTGTATCGTGGTACTTGCCAATGCGGAACTCCACCTCACATTGTTCATCGACCAACAACTGGTGGCCTTTCTGCAGCCACGACACCTTGTAAGGTGTGGGGTGCTTCAGCCGCTTCAACCCCAACTTTTGCACCATCTCCGTGGCTACCAAGTTGTCAGTACTCCCGCTGTCGATAAGTACCTTACAGCACTTTCCATGTGATTTACAGACTGTCCGGAATAGTGCTTTCCTCTGGGTTGTTTCAGCCACTTCCTTGGTTGGCTTTATCAGTACTTTATTCAAAATTAAAGCTTCCCCCGTTTCTGCCATGTCTTCCACTTCCCGGGGTTGTGCTTCAGCTTCTTCAGGCTGTGCCATCAGCGTTCCCCTTTGACCAACTTGTTCAGCTTCTGGACACTCAAAGGCTCTGTGCCCCCATTTGTGGCACCTGTAGCACTGGACATTCGCCCCTCTTCCGCGGCCATTCCCTCGTCCTCTCTGGTATGACCGACCTCCTCTGGTGCTATCTCCTTTTTCGGCTGTCCCTGAAGCTTTTGAACTGCTGCTTTCTTCGCTATTTGCAGCACTCTTACCTCTTCCGTAGGACTGTCCTCGTCCTCTGCTACTTCCTCTCCCTCTTCTGCTGTTCTGTTTTCTGTTAATCTTTTCCTCAGCCTTAACAGCGCTCTGAAAGGCTTCTTCAATATTCCGGGGAGAAAGAATACTAATTTCATCTAGTATCTCCATCCTCAATCCATTTACGTACCTTGCTGTCTTTTCTAGGTTATCATCAGTATAACCAGCACGTAAATTTACCCTGTAAAATTCTTCTGTATACTCCCTAACTGTCATCCCTTTTTGTCTTAGGCTCTGCACTCGCCGATATAATTCCACCTGGTAATCTTTCGGCAGAAATCTGCCCTTCAACTTCGCTATCATTCTGGACCATAGTCGTATCGGCGACTTGTTCATTTTCTTTCTGTCTGCTTGGACACTGTCCCACCATAATAGTGTGTGTCCCTTCAACTTAGTGGCAGCGAACTTAACCCTCTTATCCTCACTGACTTCTTCATTTTCAAAATATTTATCCAGTTCGCTTATCCAGTCCAACAGGACTTCCGCAGACAGACTGCCATCATAATTTGAGATTTCTGTTTTTGGTTTGCTGCTGGCCATCAAAACCTGTCGCAGCAACCTCAATTCTGGAGCTTCCTCATCAGGCCCTTCTGCAGCAGTCATCACCTCCTCTTCACTGGTGTCTCCCAGTTCTGGGTCTCTTCGTCTACCCGCTTCTACTGCTTCCAAGCGAGCTGTAAGAACTCTAATTTGTTCTCGCAATCCTTCATCTGCTCCTCTACGTGCACCTCTTCCACGTCCTCGTCTTGGCACTTGTCCTTCTGCCATCTTCTCTTAACTAAAGAAAACTGCTCTGATACCAATTGATGGGGACCCAGCCCACGTGTCCCTCACTCCCAAACCTTACGTGGACTTGTGTGATTATTTCGTAATTGGATATTTGTTTGATTGTGCTTTTATGAATTAGGTGATATTTAATCACCCGCCTGTACTTCTCCGCCTCTCCACGCTCCACCTGTCCGTCTCGGGATTTGGCAAAACCCTAATTCTCACTTGGCCCTTTTCCCCGGCTAGTTCGCGCTCATTTGGTCATTTTCACTGTTATGTTTGCTCTCTGTGGCTCTGCTCTGGTTTTCGGCTCTGTATATGGGTTTTGTTACTCTCTGCAATGTTCCGCTCTCTGTGGTTCTGCTCTGGTATTCGGCTCTGTCTATGGGTTTTGTTCAGAGGTTCGGCTCCGTCTCGGTGGGAAGCTCAAGGTTGCAACTCCGTCTCTGGTTTCAACCCATCATTCAACTTCGTCTGCTCAGGTAAGGGTTTCGTTTCATGCTGTATGCTCTTGTCCTCAACCCGAATTTCGCCTAACCCTTCACAGCTCCTCTGTGGTTAGGTTGTCACTGAGCTTCTGCGACTTATGGGCCTGGTTACAACTGGTAAGGTTCCACACCGTGGCTCTATACGGGTCTTTCCTCCCTCTGTTCTTTCTGTTCGTCTTTCACTGAGCTATTTGCTGTTGCATGAGTTTAATTACATCCGCGACCCTAACAATATATGTCACGGTGGTTGCAGGTAACTGGTTCCGTGGCCTTGCAGGGGATTCGACCGCCTATCCTCCGGGTAGCTCTGTTTCTATTCCACCCTTTTCTGTGGCTTTTGGTCTGCACTGTGTTTGCTTGCTATGGTTGTCTATACACGTTAATGAGTCAAGTCTGTGTGAGGGTTCAACCCGCTTTTGTGATTCAGAGGGTTTCTGTGCTAATTTTCGGTTAATGCTCCGGTCCTTGGCTCTCTCGTCACTCGGTCATTCTATAGCAGTGCTAGGTAGTCTTATGAGTTCTCGCTTGCTTGGCCGTTGGCAATTTTATGACCGGCAAGATTTATACACAGCGAATGTAATAATTTTGGGGTTTCAGTGTCGTTGCTTACATGTGGTTTGAGGACCGTGGTTTTCTTGCTTGATAGCCTGACTCCTTTCGTTCTTCACTTGACCTCGGCTTCGGCTGGTCGTGAGACGCTTGTAAATGGAATACCCTGTTACTGTGTCGACCTGCAATGTATTTTCATGAACAGAACTTGATGTATGTGTGCGTTTACCTCTCGGAGTAATGATACTTGGTTACAATACTACTTTGCAATGTGTGAATATAAACAGTAAATGAAAATAGATGAATGTGCGTGGACGCTGTGTGAAACTCTGTCACGGTTGTATTTGTATTAGATGTAATGAAAAGAATTCAGTGTATATGCAAGATATATCTTCGAGGACATAAAATCACAATCTGTAAATTTATTTAGGATGCACTGAACAATATATGAAGGAAAAGAATTGTATTTTGCTATTTCTCCTTTTTTTCAATGTCACACTCTAGAACCTTTTACATGTATTTTTCCTGTCTTCTTATACAATAGTTCAGTAGTTAGGTAACTGTTAGTTAGTTCCAGATTACGGTTGACTTGACAGTTACTCCAGTTACGTGACTTGGCTATTGTTTGTTTGTCTGATGCTTTACAATGATTTATGGCCTTTTTGTCTAATTCTCTAATAATCTTAATTCAAAGCCTATAACTACAAGCCCTTAACAATTTTAGTTAGGACCTGTTATTACAATTGCAACAGAAACAAGTTAATAAGACACTTAAGCTAGTAAACTAAATGCTGTAGTTTAATCCTTAAAGAACAAAATGATAATATAAAAACAAAAACTATGACAGTCTTGCTGTCCAACTGTTGAAATATTCACTTCTCCCAATCTTCTTCAGAAACCTGGTCTGCCTCTTCTCGGTCTGTGCCCTGTCGACCAGATGCTCCTGCATCAGGCTGCCGGGGTAAAAGAGAGTTCTCATGGCTCCGTTCCATGAGTTCTTCCACCGAGTAACCTGCCTTTCGGATCTGCATCTCGTCAAGCCAAGAACTGTCCTCCATTGGACGGTCCTTCCATTTAACGAGATAACGCAGATATTCCTTTCTGCGTGTCTTTTTGGCCACCTGCGTGCTGATGATTCCTTCTATCTCATGGGTCTTGACCGATGGTAACTGTTTCTTCCAAAGATTGTCCTCGAACTGGGTGTCCCGTTGTGGCTGTACCACTCGTTCTTCCTCTGCCTGGGCATGATATGGAAACAGGTCTGCCACATTAAATATGGGTGATATGCCTATATCAGGTGGCAGCTGAATTTCATATGCATTCGCTGAGAATTTTCGCAGAATTTTGCATGGGCCGATTTTTTTGAACTTCAGTTTGTTATACGTACCCTTAGGAAACCGCTCTCGGCGCAAATGTGCAAGGACTTCGTCCCCAATTTCAAAGTTTACCTCTCGCCGCCTTGTGTCTGCATGTTGCTTATATTTCTGCGTGCTGTCCTGTAGTCTCGTCTTGACCTTTTCATGCAGCTCACTCATTGCTTCTGCAAAATCTTCCCCGTCTGCACTCCTTCTTTCTAGCTGTCCCAAATCTCGTAATTCATGTACTCCTCGCGGATGCATACCATACAAGATTTGAAATGGGCTAAGACCGGTGCTCCTATTTGGCGAATCGTTATAAGCGAATTCTGCCTGGGCAAGAGCTCGGTCCCACAATCGTGAGTTCTCCCCCGTCAAGCTGCGTAATAAGTTGCCCAAACTCCTGTTTACCACCTCTGTCTGTCCATCAGTCTGCGGGTGATACGCAGAGCTGAAGTTTAATTGTGTGCCCAGCTTTTTCCACAGGGTGCGCCAAAAATGTCCTGTAAATTTCACATCCCTGTCTGAAACAATAGTTTTTGGTAAGCCATGTAGTCGAACTACTTCCGTAAAAAAAAGATGTGCCACGTTCGTGGCGTCGCTTGTCTTCCGGCAAGGAATGAAATGAGCCATCTTTGAAAACCTATCCACCACCACCATCACTGAATCATACCCCCTCTGTGTTCTAGGCAATCCTAGGACAAAATCAATGCTGACTGAATCCCACGGCCTGCTTGGAACAGGTAGGGTTGTATACAGCCCCGTGTTCTGGCTGTGTCCCTTCGCTAGTTGGCAGATTTTACACCTGGTTATATATCGCTGCACGTCTCGATTCATCCTTGGCCAGTAATAAAAATGCGCGAGCTGCTCCATTGTCTTATTGACGCCAAAATGTCCCGCTAGTCCGCCACTGTGTTTCTCTCTCACCAGATTTTCCCTCATCGAACAATCTGGAACACACAGCTGTCCCCCTCGAAACAACAATCCTTCCTGTAGATTGTAATCTAGCCATGGGCTTGTATTCCTCAATACGGGATTATGGCATGCTTCAAAAGCTTCCTTGAAATCCGCGTCCATCTGGTATAAATCTTTCAAGTATTCAAATCCCATCACCTGTATGCCACTTTCCTGTAAGAGCAGGGCTCTTCTACTCAAAGCGTCCGCCACTTTGTTGGCTTGCCCACTTATGTGTTTCAACACAAAGGTGAAACTTTGTAGATACTCCACCCACTTGGCATGTTTATGGTTCAGTTTGTGCTGCTGAGTTATGTACTGCAAAGCAGAATTATCAGAGAACAAAACGAACTCATTTCCCAGTAAGTAGTGCCTCCAATGTTTCAAGGCTTGAACCACTGCATAAAATTCCTTATCATATGACAAATAATTATGCCGACTCTCATTCAGCTTCTCACTAAAGAATGCCACTGGTCTGTCCTCTTGACTGAGTACAGCGCCAATAGCTGTCCCGCTGGCATCACATCGAACCTGAAAAGGTTTGCTGAAATCGGGCAGTCTCAAGATTGGCCTCTCTGTTATCTTATGCTTCAGGAGTTGGAAACTGTTTTCTGCGGCCTTAGTCCAGCAAAAAGGTTGGCTGGCCTTCTTGATGGTGTCCAACATGGGTGCGCAGATTTCACTAAAATTCCTGATAAACTTCCGGTAAAAACTTTCTAAACCGTGAAAACTACGTACCTCGAATAAACTTTTGGGTGACGGCCAACTCATGATCGCTTCAATCTTCTCTGGGTCCATCTTCAACTCATTCTCTGCTACCACGAATCCCAGATAAATCAACTCCTTCTGCAAGAAAGTGCATTTTTTTAAATTTACCAGCAGTTTGTTCTGCTGCAGCTTTTCGAACACCCTTCGGATATGCTGAAGGTGTTCTCTTTTCGTCCTGCTGAAAATCAAAATATCATCCAGATAGACTATTACAAATTTTCCTATAAACTCTTTTAACATCTCATTCATTAATCTCATAAAAGTGCTTGGAGCATTACTCAATCCAAATGGCATGACCATCCATTCGTACAGTCCTTCGTTGGTCTTGAAGGCTGTCTTCCACTCATCTCCCTCTCTAATCCTGATCTGATGGTACCCACTTTTCAGATCTATCTTAGTAAAATACGCTGCCCCACTAAGACAGTCCATCATATCATCCATTCTAGGCAAGGGAAACCTGTATCGAATGGTGATCTTGTTTATGGCCCGCGAATCTGTGCACATTCGCCATTCTCCCCCCTTCTTGGGTGCAAGGACTGTAGGTACCGCACAGGGGCTTAAACTCTCTCTGATCAGTCCCTTGTCTAACAATTCCTGCACTTGTTTGCGTACCTCCTCGTTGTCCTTGGGGCTCATTCTGTACGCTGCCTTGTTCGGTAAACTTGATCCGGGTATAAAGTCAATATGGTGGCTGATGCTCCTCTTGGGAGGTAACTTATCAGGTAACTCCTCAGCCGCAATATCCTGGAATTCTTCTAACAGCTCCTGGATCTCCTTGGGCAATTCTGACCTTTCCACGCTCAGTAATACTGGCTTCATCCTCCTTACCACTGCAAAATTAATCTCATTTTCTTCAATCTGTTTTATATACTGCTTTCCTCCAAGTAATAATGCTTTTGTCCCGCTGGATTCAGCTGTATCTTCCTCCTTGATGGGTACAAGTGTATGTTTGACCCCATCCTTCGTAAATTTATAACAATTTGTTTTGCCATCGTGTGTCACCTTCCTGTCATACTGCCATGGCCTTCCGAGCAGTATGTGACACACGTCCATTGGCATGACATCACAGACCACTGTATCGTGGTACTTGCCAATGCGGAACTCCACCTCACATTGTTCATCGACCAACAACTGGTGGCCTTTCTGCAGCCACGACACCTTGTAAGGTGTGGGGTGCTTCAGCCGCTTCAACCCCAACTTTTCCACCATCTCCGTGGCTACCAAGTTGTCAGTACTCCCGCTGTCGATAAGTACCTTACAGCACTTTCCATGTGATTTACAGACTGTCCGGAATAGTGCTTTCCTCTGGGTTGTTTCAGCCACTTCCTTGGTTGGCTTTATCAGTACTTTATTCAAAATTAAAGCTTCCCCCGTTTCTGCCATGTCTTCCACTTCCGGGGTTGTGCTTCAGCTTCTTCAGGCTGTGCCATCAGCGTTCCCCTTTGACCAGCTTGTTCAGCTTCTGGACACTCAAAGGCTCTGTGCCCCCATTTGTGGCACCTGTAGCACTGGACATTCGCCCCTCTTCCGAGGCCATTCCCTCGTCCTCTCTGGTATGACCGACCTCCTCTGGTGCTATCTCCTTTTTCGGCTGTCCCTGAAGCTTTTGAACTGCTGCTTTCTTCGTTGTTTGCAGCACTCTTACCTCTTCCGTAGGACTGTCCTCGTCCTCTGCTACTTCCTCTCCCTCTTCTGCTGTTCTGTTTTCTGTTAATCTTTTCCTCAGCCTTAACAGTGCTCTGAAAGGCTTCTTCAATATTCCGGGGAGAAAGAATACTAATTTCATCTAGTATCTCCATCCTCAATCCATTTACGTACCTTGCTGTCTTTTCTAGGTTATCATCAGTATAACCAGCACGTAAATTTACCCTGTAAAATTCTTCTGTATACTCCCTAACTGTCATCCCTTTTTGTCTTAGGCTCTGCACTCGCCGATATAATTCCACCTGGTAATCTTTCGGCAGAAATCTGCCCTTCAACTTCGCTATCATTCTGGACCATAGTCGTATCGGCGACTTGTTCATTTTCTTTCTGTCTGCTTGGACACTGTCCCACCATAATAGTGTGTGTCCCTTCAACTTAGTGGCAGCGAACTTAACCCTCTTATCCTCACTGACTTCTTCATTTTCAAAATATTTATCCAGTTCGCTTATCCAGTCCAACAGGACTTCCGCAGACAGACTGCCATCATAATTTGAGATTTCTGTTTTTGGTTTGCTGCTGGCCATCAAAACCTGTCGCAGCAACCTCAATTCTGGAGCTTCCTCATCAGGCCCTTCTGCAGCAGTCATCACCTCCTCTTCACTGGTGTCTCCCAGTTCTGGGTCTCTTCGTCTACCCGCTTCTACTGCTTCCAAGCGAGCTGTAAGAACTCTAATTTGTTCTCGCAATCCTTCATCTGCTCCTCTACGTGCACCTCTTCCACGTCCTCGTCTTGGCACTTGTCCTTCTGCCATCTTCTCTTAACTAAAGAAAACTGCTCTGATACCAATTGATGGGGACCCAGCCCACGTGTCCCTCACTCCCAAACCTTACGTGGACTTGTGTGATTATTTCGTAATTGGATATTTGTTTGATTGTGCTTTTATGAATTAGGTGATATTTAATCACCCGCCTGTACTTCTCCGCCTCTCCACGCTCCACCTGTCCGTCTCGGGATTTGGCAAAACCCTAATTCTCACTTGGCCCTTTTCCCCGGCTAGTTCGCGCTCATTTGGTCATTTTCACTGTTATGTTTGCTCTCTGTGGCTCTGCTCTGGTTTTCGGCTCTGTATATGGGTTTTGTTACTCTCTGCAATGTTCCGCTCTCTGTGGTTCTGCTCTGGTATTCGGCTCTGTCTATGGGTTTTGTTCAGAGGTTCGGCTCCGTCTCGGTGGGAAGCTCAAGGTTGCAACTCCGTCTCTGGTTTCAACCCATCATTCAACTTCGTCTGCTCAGGTAAGGGTTTCGTTTCATGCTGTATGCTCTTGTCCTCAACCCGAATTTCGCCTAACCCTTCACAGCTCCTCTGTGGTTAGGTTGTCACTGAGCTTCTGCGACTTATGGGCCTGGTTACAACTGGTAAGGTTCCACACCGTGGCTCTATACGGGTCTTTCCTCCCTCTGTTCTTTCTGTTCGTCTTTCACTGAGCTATTTGCTGTTGCATGAGTTTAATTACATCCGCGACCCTAACAATATATGTCACGGTGGTTGCAGGTAACTGGTTCCGTGGCCTTGCAGGGGATTCGACCGCCTATCCTCCGGGTAGCTCTGTTTCTATTCCACCCTTTTCTGTGGCTTTTGGTCTGCACTGTATTTGCTTGCTATGGTTGTCTATACACGTTAATGAGTCAAGTCTGTGTGAGGGTTCAACCCGCTTTTGTGATTCAGAGGGTTTCTGTGCTAATTTTCGGTTAATGCTCCGGTCCTTGGCTCTCTCGTCACTCGGTCATTCTATAGCAGTGCTAGGTAGTCTTATGAGTTCTCGCTTGCTTGGCCGTTGGCAATTTTATGACCGGCAAGATTTATACACAGCGAATGTAATAATTTTGGGGTTTCAGTGTCGTTGCTTACATGTGGTTTGAGGACCGTGGTTTTCTTGCTTGATAGCCCGACTCCTTTCGTTCTTCACTTGACCTCGGCTTCGGCTGGTCGTGAGACGCTTGTAAATGGAATACCCTGTTACTGTGTCGACCTGCAATGTATTTTCATGAACAGAACTTGATGTATGTGTGCGTTTACCTCTCGGAGTAATGATACTTGGTTACAATACTACTTTGCAATGTGTGAATATAAACAGTAAATGAAAATAGATGAATGTGCGTGGACGCTGTGTGAAACTCTGTCACGGTTGTATTTGTATTAGATGTAATGAAAAGAATTCAGTGTATATGCAAGATATATCTTCGAGGACATAAAATCACAATCTGTAAATTTATTTAGGATGCACTGAACAATATATGAAGGAAAAGAATTGTATTCTGCTATTTCTCCTTTTTTTCAATGTCACACTCTAGAACCTTTTACATGTATTTTTCCTGTCTTCTTATACAATAGTTCAGTAGTTAGGTAACTGTTAGTTAGTTCCAGATTACGGTTGACTTGACAGTTACTCCAGTTACGTGACTTGGCTATTGTTTGTTTGTCTGATGCTTTACAATGATTTATGGCCTTTTTGTCTAATTCTCTAATAATCTTAATTCAAAGCCTATAACTACAAGCCCTTAACAATTTTAGTTAGGACCTGTTATTACAATTGCAACAGAAACAAGTTAATAAGACACTTAAGCTAGTAAACTAAATGCTGTAGTTTAATCCTTAAAGAACAAAATGATAATATAAAAACAAAAACTATGACAGTCTTGCTGTCCAACTGTTGAAATATTCACTTCTCCCAATCTTCTTCAGAAACCTGGTCTGCCTCTTCTCGGTCTGTGCCCTGTCGACCAGATGCTCCTGCATCACCTGCTGGCGATAAGAGCATTGCCCACGTTGCCTTCTTTGGGCCGATCTACAGGTGTCCTCTTTTCTACAAGTGTCAAGTACAAATACGCTCGACGATTACAGAATTCCCCACGTTGCCTTCATTATACCGATCTACAGGTGTCCTCTTTTCTACATGTGTCAAGTACAAATACGCTCGGAGATTTCACAGGACTTACGTCATAAAACCTTCGATAATTGTGAGATGCTAGTAAACAACTACGTTATTATATCTCTACAAATGACAGGTGCAGCGCATGAGCTCTTTAATTATGTAACATTTTATCGGCTCACATGCATTCATGAAAATGCTCAAACTTTTAAGTCCCGACATCATCCATGCATACCCACACCAAACAAAAGTGTGAACTAGAGTGAAGGTTAATGAAAAACGAGGAGCATAATGCCACATGGCAAAACAAAATCAACCTTTTCGTGGTCCCACGCTTGGACAAAGGCTTTTTCCATCATATGATTTGTTTTTACATATTCCAGTGAGCGCTACGTGGAGTGAGATGCTAGTAAACTACGTTAATATATCTCTACAAATGACAGGTGCAGGGCATGAGCTCTTTAATTATGTGGCATTTTATCCGCTCACATGCATTCATGAAAATGCTCAAACTTTGAAGTCCCAACATCATCCATGCATACCCACACCAAACAAAAGTGTGAACTAGAGTGAAGGTTAATGAAAAACGAGGAGCATAATGCCACATGGCAAAACAGAATCAACCTTTTCGTGGTCCCACGCTTGGACAAAGGCTTTTTGCATCATATGATTTGTTTTTACATATTCCATTGAGCGCTACATGAAGTGAGATGCTAGTAAACTACGTTAATATATCTCTACAAATGACAGGTGCAGAGCATGAGCTCTTTAATTATGTGACATTTTATCCGCTCACATGCATTCATGAAAATGCTCAAACTTTGAAGTCCCAACATCATCCAAGCATACCCACACCAAACAAAAGTGTGAACTAGAGTGAATGTTAATGAAAAACGAGGAGCATAATGCCACATGGCAAAACAGAATCAACCTTTCCGTGGTCCCACGCTTGGACAAAGGCTTTTTGCATCAATTTGTTATTACATATTCTAGTGAGCATACATGGAGTAACACTCAACGTGGATCCTTTCCTTCAAGGCTCGCAAAACCATTCTGCTTTTCAAAAAATTGAATTGAAGAGGTTTCCTGCAACCTCCAAAACCGACAATTTTACATCGGAAGACCAAACGTGGAATACATCAAAAAAGGGTCAAGTGCCCCATGCGAATAGGTGCATTTATCTTCTACACGCTGCCCCTCTATGAATTCATTAATAAAAGGAAACCACGAGAGATAGCATTCCCACTGAGTCTTTAATCCTCTAGTCTCCTTTAGGTGTTTTTGTAGAGTGATATCAGAGCCTTTCCAAGCCTTCAATCAGAATCCAATGTAGGATTACTACAATCTGGAAAGCCCAGAAGCTTCTTATTCAGAGGATTTCCAGGCTGATGATAATGAGTATCCTCCTTATGCAGACGATGCCCAATATTTTGACATTGATATTTCACTGCCCTTCTCCCCAACAAACACCAACCCAATCTCAAGCTCAAGCTTAGACGATGTTGATAGCGAAGATGAATTCGAATTGGACTTGTCTCTTTATCGCCCAAATCCCCCAAACCCAATTCAGTGCATTTCTCCTCCTGCAGATAGCTTGTTTGACCATGGCAACCTGCTTCCCCTTCAGCTAATTCCTACGCCACAGGAGCATGACATGGATTTGAAGGATATTCGTGTCTCCCCGGACTCTTCTAGTAGGACTGCAGGAATCAAGACCCACTTCCCCAAATTGCTCAAGACTGCTACCAAGTTGAAGTTATCTTTGTTTAGATTCACAAAATTAAGTAAACTTGGGATGGATCTGCAGCCTCCTTGTGTTGAATGTGATACCGCGTCTATGCGGCAGAAGCTTCCTAGCAACAAGAGTTACATGAGTAGTGAGGGGATAATGACATTGATAGAGGTACAGGGGACCATTCAAGGAGCCATTGCCCACTACAAGCAGTCCAATCATATTCATAGATGGTAACTAGCATGGTTTGGTTGCAGACTTACTCGGCTCTGTATATTTTTCCGTGTTCAGTTTGGAGGCAGCATACCTGCAAAACGTCAGTTGTCATATGGGCTGGCATTAATTGTAGTATACTCACCGTGTTCATATTCTCAGTAGGCAGCAGGATACATTTATGCTGCATTTCAGCTATGATGCCATCTGTAAATATTTATGTCTTATGATCCAGATCAATTAACCCTCTATTCATGAATGTTGGAACTTGATGTTTGTTACTTTAAATTGATTGTAAATGTACTCTTCTAATTTCACTTTATTTGGATGGATGGTTCATTATGTTTGGGATGCATGAAAATGACTGAAGCATGATACACTTCATGTAATGAGAAGAAAAAAAAACATATATATATAGATAATATATCTAAAATTTTAGATTTAACTAAAAAATTGAAAATTTATTGGGTGTCAGAGATGTGACTTAGGGCTACATAGAAGCTTGAGGAATATGCATTATGGCAAACAAACTGAAAGAAGAGAAACAGATCTCTCTTTCTCCCATCTTTTTGAGTTGTGATGGTTTGGTGTTGGTACTCTTATTTAAGGAATATGTATGAAAGATATGTTTTGGAGTTTTATGGTATATGGTTATTATTGCTTTTGTTTTATTTGTTGGTTGAAGTAATGTTTTAAATGTTTTAGATTTATGTGGTATAAATTAATTAGTTTTTGTGGGGTTTATTTTTCATTATGTTATAGGTTCAAATCTTATGGGGAAGGGTCAAAGATGGGAGTTATTTTGGCGGGAATTTAACTATTTCAAGGGGCGTCCAAGCTCATCCAAGCTCCACCAAGCTTCACACAATCTTGGTGATAGCATCTCACTGGTGGTCAGATTGTTCTTCCATCCAACATTGGGGTTGGCCCCAACCTAGGCTTAGGCTAACTCAAAAAAAGTTGAAAAAGAAGTTTACAATGATTTAGGTTTAAATGACAATGTGATAAGGTTTTTGAAACTTCATTATGGTATGGGAACAACTTTAAGAGTGAATGAGCAAGATACAGATTTCAGATTTTAGGCTTCTGCAATTTTTATCTTGTTGTAAAAAAATTTCTGGATCCATTACATTTTATGAGAAGTTGTATATCGACGTTTCAAACCAACAACTGTGGTTCATCTTCAGGATGCATAAATGTGAAGATGAACCACAGTTGTTGGCTCGAAACATTGATATACAACTTTTCATAATATGCGGTGGATCTGGAAAATGATTTACAACAAGATAAATATTCTCTTTACAGGGTTGGAGGTGTATGAGATTGGGGAAGTGCGGTGGCTTTGTTGGAAAAAGAAAGCAAATCCCTTGTCACTTAAGATTTGCTTAAGATTGGTAGTTATTGGTGGGACATTAACTTTGTAGGTGCTAAGGGGGATGTTCATGGTCCCCCTTTTCAATTCTTTGCATTGTGTGTGAGGAGGGAACAAAACCAATGTTCAAGCATTAATCACATATGTAAGAAAAGGGTGTCAATCGAGGGGGAGAAAAAAATCTCAACCTATTAGGTGCAGCAAGCCTTGACCTTGTAAGCACTCCACTAAAGGTACCCTCTATACAAGGCTGACCAAGGAAAATAAGGGTGCTAAAAATGACGTCATACACCACCATAAGAGATTCACACCATAAATCAATGTAGAGGTTTGTTAAATTGTAGCAAAACAAGGCTTCATTTGACTTGTGGCTTAGTCATATGGAGAAATTCAAACTTCCACATCCGCAGGATGACTTGAGTTGCAATTAGTAGGAGTGACATGGCCAAGTCACTTAGTTAAGTTAGTTAATTCGAGTTTGTGGGAAAGAAGTAGAGCTGTGCATGAGTTGATTGCTATGATTTAGAAATCTAATGGAGTTATAGTTAATGAAACTCAGTTATCTAAGCTCTAATCATGAATAGAGTCTGTAGGAGTTTTGTTGAGTAGTTGTAACTATTCTTAACTCACTGATCTCTTAGTTAACTAGTCAATTTACTCAAAATAGCCGTAGTCATGCATGCAATTCGAATTGCCCAATTGAGTGGAGGGAAAATGCATAATTGTATTTATTATTGTATACTATTGAGTGTACAAAGTTTGCATGTAGCAGGTGAGGAATTCTCTTGGGATTGCGCAAGGAAATAGGAGGAAGCAGGAGGCCTATTTTGGCTAAGTATTGGCCAAGGAAAACTCAGGAGAAGATCAATATTGCAATGCAGATTGAGCTTCAAGGATTGAAGCAGTCATTGTAATAAATCTATATTCTCATATGATATAATACAAACAGAGGAGAAATTTTTCCCAGGTGGTTTCCCCAGTAAAAATTGTGTTCTTATGATTGAATAATTGCATGTATTTCTATTGTCAATTTTCCTTCTACAAAATTTAGTAGAAGAAATTGGTGTCTATTTATTTCAGTATGATTTCATTAGTAGTTGCAAAATTTGAGATATTTCTATAAGGTTGAAAGAATTGAGCATAAAGTTAGAGAGAAACAAACCAACACATCTTCAAAGGTTATTGATGTTGAATTGATAATTTGGATACCAGGTACTAGTTTCTCATGTAAGAGAGACATCAAATACTTTAGCACATTATATTCATCAACATACTAATCAATCACTATCCATGTAATAGAAGAGCAAGGCATTTAATAGAAGCCCATTCTAAATAATCTAAATGTGTAACATAAAAACCACAATGAATAAACTTCTTACTTTCAATAGGAAAATATGAGGCTTTAGTAAGCTTATGTGTGATAGGGAAGTAGTTGAACAAGCTCACAATTAAAAGGCCCATTAATTAAGCATATAAAATTTTGAAGATATCAATCCTCTTCTCATTTTTGGACTCACCTTATGAAATTGACTAGATACTTCTTATTTTTCTCTTAACTTTTTTTGTAATTATCTATTATATTAAATATTAACAA
This sequence comes from Pinus tabuliformis, assembly GCA_031772625.1. Classification (NCBI taxonomy): domain Eukaryota; kingdom Viridiplantae; phylum Streptophyta; class Pinopsida; order Pinales; family Pinaceae; genus Pinus; species Pinus tabuliformis. Next base: position 586,138,839 of record CM062815.1, read on the forward strand.
GAAAATGTATAGTAAATATTTTTTAGGTGGGTTGAAATATATTAACTGCAAAACATGTGATAATTTATAGAGAGGATTACAAAAGTCAAGTCAGTATCTCACAGGGGAGTTTGGTATCCAGAAATAGAGTCTCCTTAAGGAGGAGAGGGACAACTATGAATTGAAAGAAAGAAGAGTAACCAAACTAGAACTGAAACATTGTCCTAAGCGACCTTGTACAAAAGGAATTGTAAGTAGGAGATCAAAAATCATCACTATTCAGCAGTCAAGTTAAGGGACATGAATCCAAACATGCAACCTGGATGGTTCTATTATGTCCTGTGATGTTCCACTTACCACTAGAGGAATGCCAAGATGTTGTTTAATCTTCTCCATCCTATGATATAAACCCCTTTTTGTAGGTGTTCAATGGAGTGAAGGATGTCCATGCAAGTTTCATGAAAGTCTAGAAGAGTCTGCCCCAATAAAAAGTTCATTTTCCAATAAAGATCCGCCATTTGCAAATATTTGTTGAACTGGTCCCTAGTGTGCCCTATGTCTGGGATCCAATCAACCCAATCCTTAAGAACCTTTGTATTTGAAAGGGGCATCCTATGAGAGAAAGCTTCCCCCTCCATGTGGGTGAGTTCTCCATATATGTGGGTGATCTGAAAATGAGATCTTAAACCAATATAAAGGTATTACAGACTCATGTGCAGGAATGCCTATATTACTTAGTGCAACAGATCGAAAAGATTGTGAATAATATAGACAATGAGCAGTTAGAAGTCACACACATCAACACAGCAAATAATCAAGGAGTTCACCAGAATTCCTGGCTATGTCTCCTGGTCTAGCTTTCAGTGTCGACCTCTATATTATGTCTTCAAGAGCAGATTATTACAAGTGTGAGCTCAAACCGAGTCTCAACACAACAGTGACAAAACAACAGGGATTTACTTGAAATCCTCAAGTCTATAAGAGTACACAGACTCTCCCTCTTGCTCTCTGTCTTCTGCTTTCTCTGGCTCTCTTTCTGTCTCAGCAACTGCCTCCCTCTGTCTCTGCCATTGAATGGCTTTTAAGCCTATCAGCATTGTCAGTTTGCATTCCTTTCTCGGGCTTTTTGGCTCCCAGCCCCTGTCCATTCATCTCCCTTTTGAGTGTTAAACAATCATTGTAAAACGCTGAAGGTATGGTGGCCACCTGTTTGTAACGGAAAGGACCACTGGCGTGGGTGAAATCCCATAAAGTCGTTTCTCTATTTACACAGAGAAATACATAGAAAACATAGAAAAATCTGTCAAAACACTTTCTATCGAACTTCAAATAATATCCAATCACGTCCATAATCCCTATCGGGTCCGTGTTATATCGTTGTCTCAAGCCCCTTTGTATTTCACACTGTTGATCTGCCTGATCTCCGATCCAATGGCTAACATCCATTTCGGGCGGCCCACTTGCACGGAGATTACCCGCCCGAAAACGCAGTTTTCTCTCTCCTATTAGGTGCCACATGTCGGTCGGTGTATGGAATCGGGCAGAGCCCGTCCAATACCACTTACCGCTTGAGGCCCGCCCGAAATCCCGCTTACCACAGAACTCAAATAACATAAAACTGCATCTATAAATATTTCAGGTCTGGCTTTATCACTTCGGGTCATTTCCTTTTGTATTTCGGTTTTATAACGGAAATGCGCTAATACACAAAAAAGCTCGATAAACACTTTTATATTGGAACTCAAAATTTATAGGGCTGCTTTTATAAACCCCATCGAGTCTGCCTTTATCACTATCGCAAGTCGCATGTTGCATAGGCCCGGCTCCTTTGTATTGCTCTGATGTGATATTGCGATGCGATATCGCGATTGGCAATCACATATCGCAATGTCTTCAATCCCTGGTAAGTCCTTCCTTTGTGTTATAGCGATGTGATATTGCGAGTTGATCTGGGCCATTGATCTGCGTGCTCGATCAACGGTCCTCGTTAAATCACGCTGATCGCTATCGCGATTTCCATAGGGCGGCCTCTGATACACTCCACCGACTGCGATATCGCCGATCTGATCTGGACCATTGATCGGTTTGATCCGATGACTCATGTGCATCCCAGCTACGCTTCTGCTTTCCTTTGGATTTTCAGGTTTTTCCGCCATTCTTTCATTGTTTTCCCTTGTGATAGTGTTTCTGATAGTTAATATACATGAAGACTTAGAGGTTTTAGGATCCATTTTGGATCACGCCTTCCCACTGAAAAGCTTTTGGACCACCAAAAGTTGGTTTTTAGGCATTGATCAAGTGAGGATACAACTCCCTCACTTGTTTAACTTCTATCCATCGTGCTTTGCTTGGATTTGAACCTTTGAGCCCTATTCTCAGGTACTCAACATCCCCTCCACGCATAGTTCTCACCTTCCTGTCCAGAACTGTATCTTCCTGTAACTCATTGAGATATTCAGGCAACAGATCCTCAATAGAAGGCAACTGACTTTTCTCTTCAGGATCTTCAATCAATGAAGGTTCATACAATCTCAATTTTTCTGCATTAACGATTGAATAGATCTGCATATAAGCTGGTAAATCAAGGCGAAAAGCATTTTCCCCAATTTTATCAAGTATCTTGAAAGGTCCATACCTTATTGGTTTTAGCTTCTTACCTTCACCTTGCATTCTGTCTTTGCTGATGTACAACCAGACTTGATCACCAACTTGGAAACTATGCTCAACCCAATACTTGTCATGTCTTGCCTTGTACTTGGCTTGACTTCTTTCCAGCTGTTCCTGTACCGCCTGGTGAATTTCTTGGATTTTTTCAATGAACTTGGTTGCTTTGTCCACATCACTGTGTCCATCAACTGCTATGTCTTTACCAAAGACAAAATCCAAGGGAGACTTTGGTATAAAACCAAAACAAGTCTCAGAAGGAACTCTCTGAGTTGAAGAGTGCTTGGCACGGTTGTAAGCATGCTGCACATAACACAATTGCTCATCCCAAAGCTTGGGATGCTTGCTGCAATAGCCTCTGAGCAACTAGATCACTGTCATGTTGACCACCTCTGTCTGACCATCTATTTGTGGATGAAATTTTGTGCTCTTCTTCAACCTGGTGTCCATCAACTCCCATAAACTTGACCAAAACTTCCCAACAAATCGAGAATCTCGATCAGATACAATAGAAGTGGGTAAACCAAAATGAACCCATACATTCTGAAAGAACAACTTTGCTGTTTGTTCAACTGTAACCTACTTGTTACAAGGTATCAAAATACACATTTTACTGAACCTATCCACAACAACATACAAATAATCATGACCTTTTCTAGATTTTGGCAATCCCCCAACAAAGTCCATGGAAACACTTTCCCAAGGACGAGAAGGAATTGGAAGTGGAGTGTACAAGCCTAATTTTCTATTACTGGGCTTGCTTGTAGCACACATAGTACACCCTTTGATATATCTAGAAATTGTCTCATGCATTCTTGGCCAATAATAGAACCTTTGCAATTGTGCAACTATTTTACTTACACCAAAATGCCCTGATATGAGAGAAGTATGTGCTTCTCGAATTATGTTAACTCTTTCAGTTTGTGGAATCCATAACTTTCCCAAATGATATAAGAGTTGGTCCTTTACATAATAATCCAATTCTTCTACTTGCTTTCCATGACTTAAAGTTGCATATACATCTTTAAAATCTACATCTTGAGTATATTGTTCAATGTAACTTTCATGCATTACTGAGTTATGCTTAAGTATAGTAGATGCATTTATGATTGGTCTTCATAATACGTCTACAACCTTATTGTGTATGCCCTTCTTATATCTAATGACAAGATGAAATTGTTGTAGAAAACCCATCCACCTATAATGTCTTGATTGCTGCACTTTAGTTTGTGAGTGCAAATATTGAAGTGGTTGATGATCTGTATGTATGATTGTTTCCTTGCCCATTAGGTAATGTTTCCACTTTTTCACACTTTATACTAATGCATACAATTCTTTATCATATGTGGGATAATTAACTACTGCAGAAGTAAATGTCTCAGAATGATAACATATGGGTTTTCTGTGTTGCATCAACACTGCTCCCATGGCATAGTCACTAGCATCTGTCTCAATCTCAAATGGATGTTGAAGATCTAGCAGTGCTAGTACTGGTGCTGTACTGATTTTCTCTTTTAAGGTGTCGAAGGCTTTCTATTGTTTGCCTCCCCACTGAAACACATGTTTCAATCCTGTTAAACCATGTAATGAAGCTGCAATCAAAGAAAAGTTAGCAATAAACTTTCTCCAATATTGTGCCGCCCCTAGGAAATTCCTAACCTCTGTAGCAGATTTGGTTTTAGGCTAGTTCACAATGACTTCAACCTTAGAGGGATCTATCTTCAATTCACCACCCCCTACTGTTAGTTTGACAACGAATTAGTAATTTTGGGTAAAATGTAATTATTCAGTTTTATACCGAATTGTCAATTATGTAACGGAGGTCGATGATATAAAACTAGTGAATGCCCATGAAATGTAAGTGAAGAGAATCATTGCTGAATAATACATTCCAATCCCTTGCCCCATGGATGTTTCCTTGACACATTGTCGAGGTTTTACCACGTAAATCCTGTGTCTATTTGTGTGTTTGGTTTCCAGTTAGTTATGGTGTTTTCTTGGTCAATATTAACTGAATGAGTGTAGTTCTTTCCTCTTTTTCTTCTATTTCACCAACAAGTGGTATCAGAGCTCCGAGGGCGGTGAGCCTGGGCGTGAAAGAAAGCGGCTGTGCGTTGAAGGCGTGAGGTTGAAGTGTTCAGAACCTGCGTGAAGACCAAGGCGTTTTACCAGAGCGTGAGATTGAAGTGTTCAGAACCTGCGTGAAGACCAGGGCCAGTTCTTTTTTTTTTTATCAGAAGCTGAGTTTAGAACCTGCGTGCTGCCCTGCGTGAAGACCAAGGCGTTTTACCACAGCGTGAGATTGAAGTGTTCAGAACCTGCGTGAAGACCAGGGCCAGTTATCTGCCTGCGTGAAGACCTGCTGCGTGAAGGCTGAAGGGGCTGTTGCGTGTTGCCAGACCGCTGCCTAGTCTAGTAGGAGCAGAGTACGAGCTGCTGTCCAGCGGAAGAGGAAAAACCTTTGTTCTGCGTGTTGGTTGCCAAACCTCTGTTCTGCAAATCCGGGTATTTTTTTTTAAAGAAATTTTGTTTCAGAAAGTTTTTGAATAAAGGGGTGAATGTGAGAATTTGAAGAGAAGAAGACAGATTTTTTCTTTAAGGAAAGGAGAAAAAAAGTTTTTTTTTTAAAAAGGGTTTTCTTTGAATCGAAAAAAAAACAAAGGTTTTTCCTGAAAAATATTCAGCAATTTTTAAAAAAAAATTGAAGTAGGGAGAGTTAAAACTTGGAAATCCTTTGTTGGCATTGGAAATTTTTGGAAGAAGACAATTGAAATTTTTTTTTAAAACCCTAGACTGAAGATTGAAAGTCTTAGAAAATGGCCAAGATGTCGAATGCAAAATTCGAGGTGGAGAAATTCACCGGAAAGAGCAATTTTGCTCTTTGGAAACTGAAGGTTAGGGATATGCTTGCACAAGGCATGGGATGTGGCAACTAAGAAACCTGCAACCATGACTACTTCAGACTGGGAGGACTTGGATGCCCGAGCTCTCAGTACCATCCGGTTATGCCTAGCGGATGAAGTTCTCTTCAACATTGTTGAAGAGACTACGGCGTCAGGATTGTGGGAAAAACTTGAAAATCTCTATATGACAAAGTCATTAACCAACAGAATTTATCTGAAAAGGCAGTTATACAGTCTTCGAATGAAACAAGTTTTAAACATTGCAGAACATTTGAATGTTTTTAATACACTAATATGTCAATTAACAGATATGGAAGTCAAAATAAAGGAAGAAGATAAAGCCATAACCTTGCTGTGTTCTCTACCTGAATCGTGGGATCACTTCGTAACTTCGATCAGCTTCAGCACTGCTGATTCTTTGAAGTTTGAATCAGTTGTGGGAGCTCTCCTGTCTGAAGAAGTACGAAGGAAATCCAGCACTGAAATAGCTGCATCAGAAGCCATGGTCGCTAGAGGACGCTCAAAGGAAAGAGGAGAAAAACCAAGGGGGTCTTCCAGATTGAAATCGAAGGGAAAGAAGTGTAAGGCAAAATGTTGGAACTGTGGTAAAGTTGGACACTTGAAGAAGGACTGTTGGAAACGAAAGGAATCCGAAAACCCGAAGAACGAAGCGAATCAGGTCGATTCAGGTATGATAGACGAAGTTTTATCTGCTGAAGAATTATGTATGATAGATGAAACTTCACCTGAATGTAATGTCTCTCAGGGTTTTGATAGCTGGCTGTTAGACTCTGGTGCTTCGCATCACATGTGCCCACATAGAAATTGGTTTACCTCATATGAAAATGTAAACGGTAGTTCTGTGTTTATGGGTAACAATGTGTCATGTCAGACTGTTGGGATGGGAGATATCAGGATTAAGATGTATGATAACATAGTTAGGACATTAACTAGTGTTAGACATGTACCTAATTTGAAGAAAAATTTGATTTCTTTGGGAGTGTTGGATTCAGATGGTTCTAAGTTTACAGGTCAGCATGGCGTCTTGAAAGTCTTTAAAGGAGCCCTTGTGGTTATGAAGGCAGAAAAGGTCGGAAATGTTTACAGGTTAAAAGGAAGTACTCAAGTCAGTGAAGCAGCGGTTGCATCAGAAAAGGAAGAAGTAGGTACTCGTCTATGGCATCAGCGATTGGGTCATATGAGTGAGAAAGGTCTTCAAATACTGATGAAACGTAAATCTCTTCCCGATCTGAAATCCTTGAAGTTAGATTTCTGTAAACATTGTGTGTATGGAAAACAGTGTAAACAGAGATTTAAAGTTGGAAATCATAATAGTAAAGATGTTTTAGACTATATTCACTCTGATCTGTGGGGTCCATCCCCTGTTGTGTCATATGGAGGTGCATTGTATTTTTTAACGTTTATTGATGATTACTCTCGTAAAGTTTGGGTCTATATGCTAAAAAGGAAAGCTGATGTATTAAATGTCTTTAAACAATTTAAAGTAATGGTAGAGAAAAGAACAGGCAAATCTATTAAATGTCTAAGAACTGACAATGGTGGTGAGTTCACTTCAGTTGAATTTGAACAATACTGTAAGGATGAGGGAATTGTTAGACACAAAACTGTTGTTTATACTCCTCAGCAAAATGGTGTTGCTGAGCGTATGAATCGGACTCTTATGGAAAGAGCCAGAAGCATGATCAGCAATGCTAACTTGCAAAAGGAGTTGTGGGCAGAAGCAGTATCTACTGCTTGTTATTTAGTTAACAGATCACCTTCAGTAGCAATTGCTTGTAAAATTCCTGAAGAAGTTTGGACAGGTCAGTCTTGTGACTATTCACATTTGAGGATATTTGGCTGTGATGCTTATTCTCTCATTCCGAAAAATCAGCGTTCAAAATTAGATCCAAAGTCAAAATGTTATGTCTTTGTTGGGTATGACTATGCAGTGAAAGGATATAGGTTGTGGGATCCTACATTGCGGAAGATAGTCATTAGTAGAGATGTAACATTTGATGAATCCTCTCTGTTAAAATCAAATGTTGAAAGAATTGAACAGGAACAGGTATCGCCGAATCAACAAGTTCAGTTGGAGGCTAGACCTTTCAGTAACAGTTGAAAGGAAGGAGAGACTTCTGGAGAAAAAGGTATTGAAGACACAAAGGAAGCCGTTGAAGCTTCTGAACCAGTACAAGTTTCTGAACCAGTTCAGCAACCAGTCGCTCTGAGAAGGTCTACAAGGGAAAGGAAAACTCCCAAAAGGTATGAAGATTCTGCTTCATCTTTTTCTTTGATTACTGAAGATGGGGAACCCTCTTGTTATCAGGAAGCAGTAGATGATACAAAGAGCGAGAAATGGAAAATGGCTATGGAAGAAGAAATGGACTCCTTAGCCAAGAACAATACCTGGGATCTTGTAGAGCTTCCTGAAGGGAGAAGTGTTGTTGGATGTAAATGGATCTTCAAGCTGAAACGGAAAGTTGATGGAAGTATCGAAAGATATAAGGCGCGACTGGTAGCAAAGGGTATTCTTAGGTTGAAGGTATAGACTTTCATGAGATTTTTTCTCCAGTTGTAAAACTTGTTTCTATACGTACTGTGTTGGCACTAACTACGTTGCTTAATCTTGAGTTAGAACAGTTAGATGTTAAAACAGATTTTCTACATGGTGATTTGAACGAAGAGATATATATGGAACAACCAGAAGGTTTTGTACGAGGTCGCAACAGAAGATTAGTTTGCAAGATCAGGAAATCATTGTATGGTCTGAGGCAGTCTCCCAGACAATGGTACAAGAAGTTTGATTCCTTCATGGTGAGCCAGAACTTTATAAGAAGTGAGTATGATCATTGTGTGTACTTCAAATGTTTCAATGGCATATTCATTATCTTAGCTTTGTATGTTGACGATATGCTTATTGCAAGCAAAAGCATGGAAGAGATCAACAGGTTAAAGGCTCAACTCTCTAGGACGTTTGATATGAAGGATCTTGGAGCAGCAAAACATATCTTGGGCATGGAGATACATAGAGACAAGAAAAATGGTAAGCTTTGGTTATCACAGCAGAAGTATGTGGAGAAAGTACTTGAAAAGTTCTCTATGAACAATGTGAAACCTGTTAATGTTCCACTTGCTTCCCATTTTAAGCTTTCTTCAGTTTTGAGTCCTAGAGCTGATGAAGAAAAGTAGTATATGTCTCATGTACCATATGCAAATGTTGTAGGCAACTTAATGTATGCGATGGTATCTACAAGACCTGATATTTCACATGCAGTTGGGGTTGTCAGCAGGTTCATGGCAAATCCAGGTAAAGAACATTGGCAAGCAGTGAAATGGGTGCTTTGATATCTAAGAGGCACAAGTGACCATTGCATCGTCTTTAATGGTAGTGAAGGATCAGTCTGCGGATATGTAGATGCTGACTATGTAGGGGATTTGGACAAAAGAAGATCTACTACAGGTTATGTCTTTACTCTTGCAGGTGGAGCAATTAGTTGGATGTCAAAGCTTCAAGAAACAGTTGCGTTGTCCACTACCGAAGCTAAGTATATAGCTGCTTCAAATGCCAGTAAAGAAGCAATCTGGTTAAAGGGTCTGCTCGATGAGATTGGAAGGACGCAAGAGAAAGTGAATGTACTTTGTGACAGTCAAAGTGCTATTCACTTGGCTACAAATCCTGCTTATCACAGCAGAACCAAGCACATTGATGTAAGGTATCATTTTCTGAGACATGTGATCGATGGCGGAAAAGTAGCTCTTCAAAAGGTCCATATGCGAGAGAATTGTACAGACATGTTCACAAAGCCAGTTACAATAGAGAAGCTGCGGTGGTGTTTAGCTTCTCTTGGCTTGCAGAAAAGATGATGAATGGGCATGGGCAAGGGATTAGGAAAATTGTTGTCAAGGTGGAGTTTGTTAGTTTGACAACGAATTAGTAATTTTGGGTAAAATGTAATTATTCAGTTTTATACCGAATTGTCAGTTATGTAACGGAGGTCAATGATATAAAACTAATGAATTCCCATGAAATGTAAGTGAAGAGAATCATTGCTGAATAATACATTCCAATCCCTTGCCCCGTGGATGTTTCCTTGACACATTGTCGAGGTTTTACCACGTAAATCCTATGTCTATTTGTGTGTTTGGTTTCCAGTTAGTTATGGTGTTTTCTTGGTCAATATTAACTGAATGAGTGTAGTTCTTTCTTTTTTTCTATTTCACCAACACCTACAATATGACCCAAATAATTTAAATATGTTCTGCCAAATTCACATTTTGACAGTTTTACATAGAGATTTTCTCTTTTTAAAACATCTAAAGTCTGCTTTACATGGTCTTCCCATGTCTTACTAAAAACAAGAATGTCATCTAAATAAACAATTACAAAATCATCAATAAAAGGTCTGAGTACATCATTCATAACTCTCATAAATGTAGCAGGAGCATTAGTTAAGCCAAAAGGCATAACCAACCATTCATAAAGTCCTTGCTTTGTCTTGAAAGCAGTCTTCCATGCATCTTGTTCTGCAACTCTGACCTGATGATAACCACTTCGTAAGTCTAACTTAGAAAAGTAAACTGCTTCTTTCAATTGATCTAATAGATCATCAATACGAGGAAGAGGATAACGATTCTTGATCGTTATTTTATTTAGTGCTCTATAATCAATGCACATTCTCCACGAACCATCTTTCTTTCTCACCAGCACAATTGGAGATCCACATGGTGATGTGCTTGGTCGTATAAACCCTTTATTGAGCAACTCCTGTACCTGCTTCTTTATCTCTGCATTCTCTAAAGCTGACAACCTGTACATTCCAATGTTAGGTAATGGAGCATCTTGCTGCAAACAAATATCATGTACTATTTCTCGCTTGGGTGGCAGACCTTTTGGTTCTTGAAATAGAACATCATACTCTGAAACAACTTTAACTAAATCAGCTTTCTGTTTAGAATCACAGCCTTCAAATGCATTGGATTTTTTAGGATCCTTTTCCTTTACAACCATTAGTAAAAACTTCTTACTTGAATTCACAATTCTTTTCATCTGTCCTGAGTTTATGAGAGAATAGTTATTTTTGAGTTTATGAGCTCTTACAATATATTCCATTCCATCTTTAGTGAGTTGATACTTATTTTCAGCTCTATAGAAAATAGCTTTCCTATCATACAAGTATGGACTTCCCAAAACAATACCACATATATCCAATGGAACTATATCTAACTCAACCTCATCTACAAATGTTGATCCAATAGCAAACCTAAGTTTACATTGTCTCATTACTTGTAGCTTTGTTTTATCACACACCCAACCTAATGGATATGGCTTCTCATGAGGTTTTGTTTGTAACCCCAACTTCTTTACAATTGTTTCAGAAATAAACTTTACTTGTGATCCACTATAAAATAAAGTATCAATCTTATTGTGCTTGGAAATTACTCTAATACGAAAAAGCTCATTTATTTCTCTCTCATTACTTTCATTATCAACAGATTGTGCAGAATTACTTGTGGATGCTTCAGAATCTTTACCTTTAATACTTGTGGTTGCAACTATTGTTTCATCGCCTGAATCTGATCCCAAGTCCTGCTAAATAGCTGCAGCATTCCTTTTCTTCCTTCCATCGAACTTCTTAGGTCTCTGTTCTGGATGCAAAAGCCAGCAATGTGCCTCATCGTGTCCTTCTTTCTTGCAATGAGTGCATGAAGTTTTATCTTTCTGTACAGTGTTTGCTTTCCTCTCCTTCCATTTCAGTTTCTTCTTTTCCTTGTTCTTGCTTACAAAATATTTAGATGTTCCCCCAATCTCTGGGTTTACATTCTTACCTCTAGCCTCTAGATGTGTTGCTTGAACTGATACATCATCTAGGCTAGTGGGATTAAACATGAGTATAGTATGCTTTAAATAACCATGCAGACCACCTATATACTTCAATAAAGTCTCAGGTGAGTCCAAGGATATACCTAGAGTTAAAGCTCTTTTCCTGAATTCCTGAGTATAACTTTGTACACTCTGACCCTTCAACTGGCGAAGAGTTTGCCAACTCATCATTGCCTACTGCATGTAAGCTAAAGGATAGAATTTCTTTTTGATAGCAGAAACAAATTCATTCCAGGTAGAAATGATTTTACCATGTTTTTGCAAATCAGCTTGTGTCTTGCCTTCCCACCATACTAGTGCAGTTCCTCCAAGTCGAAGGCTAGCCCGCTGAATCTTCTTCTTTTTGAATCAATGTTCTGCACCCTGCAATATACATCAATCTGTCTTATCCAATTATCTAGCTTCTCTGCATTTAGTTCTCCATCATAAATTGGCAAATCAAACTTCACATCTAATTTAATCAAAGAAGTTTTCTTCTTTTTCTTATCAAGGCTAGTTTTATGCAAAGAAGATGATGAGGATGATGAAGGTGATGATGGAGGAGTTGGTGGAGAAGGCATTTCTCCTTTTCCTTTGCCTTCTGGAGGGGCAACTAGAAAATGTTCCTCTGCTCCTTTGTCTGGTTTGAGTGTTGAAGTGCTTTCACCTCGACCCTTCTTAAACTCCAGATACATCTCTTCCACCATGGCTCGCATGGCCATAAAACTGTCCATGAACTGAGATTTTGATCCCAGTGGAGTTTCTTCTGCCATTCTCCTCTGAGAATAGACTCTTCCAATCTCTGGATTAGCCTCAACAAGTTCTCCTTCTCCTAGTCTGAGCTTTAATCTAGTTAGCATTCAAAATCCAGCACAAGCTTGTCTAACCTTAACAAAACCAAAACCAAAAGCTCTAATACCACTTGATCTGAAAATGAGATCTTAAATCAATATAAAGGTATTATAGACTCATGTGCAGGAATGCCTATATTACTTAGTGCAACGGATCGAAAAGATTGTGAATAATATAAACAATGAGCAGTTAGAAAACATAACAGTCACACACATCAACACAGCAAATAATCAAGGAGTTCACCAAACTTCCTGGCTACGTCTCCTGGTCCAACTTTTAGTGTCGACCTCTATATTATGCCTTCAAGAGTAGATTATTACAAGTGTGAGCTCAGACCGAGTCTCAACACAACAGTGACAAAACAACAGGGATTTACTTGAAATCCTCAAGTCTACAAGAGTACACAGACTCTCCCTCTTGCTCTCTGTCTTCTGCTTTCTCTTGCTCTCTTTCTGTCTCAGCAACTGCCTCCTTCTGTCTCTACCATTGAATGGCTTTTAAGCCTATCGGCGCTGTCGGTTTGCATTCCTTTCTCGGGCTTTCTGGCTCCCGACCCCTGTCTGTTCATCTCCCTTTCGAGCGTTAAACAATCATTGTAAAACATTGAAGGTATGGTGGCCACCTATTTGTAATGGAAAGGACCACTGGCGCGGGTGAAATCCCAAAAAGTCGTTTCTCTGTTTACACAGAGAAATACACAAAAACATAGAAAAATCCGACAAAACACTTTCTATCGAACTTCAAATAATATCCAATCACGTCCATAATCCCTATCGGGTCTGTGTTATATTGCTGTCGCAAGCCCCTTTGTATTTCACACCATTGATCTGCCTGATCTCCGATCCAACGATTGACATCCATTTCAGGCAACCCACTTGCACGGAGATTACCCGCCCGAAAAGGTGGTTTTCTCTCTCCTGCGGGGTGCTATGTGTCGGCCAGTGTATGGAATCGAGCGGAGCCCGTCCAATACCACTTACTGCCTGAGGCCCGCCCGAAATCCCACTTACCACGGAACTCAAATAACATAAAGCTACATCTATAAATCTTTCGGGTCCGGCTTTATCGCTTCGGGTCATTTCCTTTTGTATTTCGGTTTTATAACGGAAATGCGCTAATACATAGAAAAGCCCGCAAACACTTTTATATCGGAACTCAAAATTTATAGGGTTGCTTTTATAAACCCCATTGGGTCCGCCTTTATCGCTATCGCAAGTCGCATGTTGCATAGGCCCCGCTCCTTTGTATTGCTCCGATGCGATATTGCGATCGGCGATCGCATATCGCAATGTCTTCAGTCCCCGGTAAGTCCTTCCTTTGTGTTATAGCGATGCGATATTGCGAGTTGATCTGGGTCGTTGATCTGCGCGCTCGATCAATGGTCCTTGTTAAATCACACTGATCGCTATCGAGATTTCCATAGGGTTGCCTCCGATACACTCCGTCGACTGCGATATCGTCGATCTGATCTAGACCGTTGATTGGCCCGATCCGACGGCTCCTGTGCATCCCGGCTGCGCTTCCGCTTTCCTTTGGATTTTTGGGTTTTTCCGCCGTTCCTTCACTGTTTTGCCTTGCGATAGTGTTTTCGATAGGTAATATACATGAAGACTTAGAGGTTTTAGGATCCATTTTGGATGAGTGGGTAGCATGAGCTCCGGATGTTCTGAGGCGAAAACCTCTATCCGATGGGGCATGTAGGTATGAATTCGGTGAGCCCACTCTTGATGTAAGTGGCCCTGCTTCTAATATGAGCCCACTAATAGGACATGGAGGACATAGTAGTTGAATGAAAAGGTTTAAACGAAGTACAAGACTGACTTAGGGGTGCACTATAGCCAGGGGAACTAGGTATTATAGAAGCCAGGACTTGAGAATTGATGAAAGCAAAGACCGTATAGGAAGGGTTCAGTGACATCCAGGTGTGAAAGCGATAGAGAGATAACATTGATTCCCCCCATCAACCAATATCTCACCTGACACCATAGAAAAAGCTTACATAAATAAAACAAAGAACAACACACCCGCAATATAGCAATTCCAACAGAGAGAGATAGAATTAGATTTGTTGGAGGGAAATGAGAGACATGTCCATTATCTAAAGAAAGAGGCACGACCAACAGTAAGGGATTTTTAGCAAGAAAAGGGGAAAGTCGTGCCGAAAGTACCAAATAAGTGAAGGAAAAATTGAGACTTATTCTCTTGCCCACATACCTCACTGACCACCTTGCAAGCTGACCAAAATAATTAGTTCAAACTAATTTTGTAACACAACACATTTTTACCTATTTTTAGATGAAACCACGCCCACTCCTTGAGGGAAATTTAGCTCGGTGTGTAGTGCCACTACTTGGAGTGTTCTTTCATGGTTTATCCATTCACGCAACCTCTCAATCCCAGACCCTTGCACTTTAGATGGTTTCCCTACTCACCAATGCTTACCCCCTGCCACAAAAATGTCATCAATGCATGTCTAGAAATTTAACAATATGAGAGGATTCATATCATTCATGCACATCACACAAGTAAGCCACTCAAACATACCAACTTTTGCTCAATGTTGTTGCCTCTCCATATTTGATTCCTCGCTCTTAATAATTACACAAAACTACATTTAACATTGTTAAGGCGCGTTACCACATCCCTTATTTCATTAACCAATCAGACATAAACAACTCCCCTCCCCACTTCTTGATGATCATCTTAACCAGAAATAATGTATACTAAATATTAACCATAATAATTACATTAATATATATTATAAAATATAATATTAGTTCACTATTTTTTTTTTTTCTCTTTAAAAGTAACTATTGTAATTTTTATATATAGCCATAATAGAATTCCTAACTAATTTTATAAACTATATAAATAAATTCGTATGGTAGCATCATGTTGGTTTCTTATTTTTTTTTAATTAGAAGTCAAAATGATTGACCATTATAATTTCTATATAGCCACACTAAAATTTCTAATAAGTTTTATAATTTATATAAACAAATTTAGAAATTCCAGCATAAAAGCAAATTACGTTTGTAATTTACGTTTGTAATTTTTATGCGATAAGCTGCATGGTTTTGTTCAATGGAGTGGCAAAACCTCCACAAACCATGTCACCTAAAATAATATAATATCATATTTTTAAAATGCATTTAATTCTCTTAATAACTTTAACCATATTTGTTTTTATTTTTATTTTAATAACTTTAATAATATTTTCTTTTGTCTTTGGTAAATATAATTTTAATCATATTTATTTTTACTTTTATTTTTATTTTAATAACTTTAATTTTTTTGGCGTTTGGTAAATAACATTGATGGAAATGTGAAATGTATTTTTTAATATTTATAGCTATATAATTTTAATAAATGAAAAATAATTTAATTATTTATCATATTTTTTAGATATAATAAGTTACAGTTATGTTACTTTGGACAATTTGATTTATATCATCGATTCTATTCCTGGTTAACCAAGTTTTTACTATAATTTATTCATGGTTAACTTAATTTTTATAATTGATTTTTTCCAATGATAATTTATTTAATTCATTATTTGATTGATTTTGTTGGTGTGTTTTATTATTTTATAAAGTTTTAAAATAGTATTAAATAATATATTAATTTATTATAAAATAAAAAATCAAACATTGAATTAATAGAGATGGTGGTTAATCAAATATAATAAATATTAATATTAATATAATGTAATAGTTATACATTTTATAATTATATAAATGTTATGATCATAAAAGTTATAATTTTAGTGTATTAATGAACGATATAGAGTCAAATTTATTAGTAGGATGTTTTTTCATAAAAATGTCAACTCATGTTTAGGGTACTTGTGATTTTCAAATTGAAGCGAATGTGTCCAATTATAGAATGACTAACTTTGGTACTGAATACATTTTTAAACTAGATGAAACTTTATCTACTCTATGGTGAAGTTTGTCGTTATATTTGCAAAAAGGAGTCAAACTAGGTGAGGAATGCACCTGTAGAATCAATTAGCTTATTGTTTGACATAGTCACCCTTGACACTCTTGCAACTTTTTGAGATGTGCCAACTTGATATCTATCTTCTCAAACTACACAATTCAATAAGTAAAGTCGAGTCAAAATTAAAGCCACATCATACTAGGTAAATTTAAAAAAAAGATCATTTTAAAAATTATATTCACTCTATTTTCCATATAAAAATAAAAGGTCTATTGTAATAAGGTTCCATCTGACACGAAACTCAATGCAAACTTCTTGTTAATGGACACATGAAGGAGTTGACAACATGAACATGAAGCCAATTCCAAGATTGACATAGAAAAAAAGGGTCAAACTAAAATATGTGTTTGACTATTTCTTCCTTATTGCAAAAGAGGTTTTACATTGGGTAACTCTCTGGTACATCTTATGTTAGTTGAAAAAAAAGGACGCCCAAAATCATAGGCTGAGAAAAAACCATAGGCTAAGATCAAGCCCAACATACTTTTAGTTACACATTAAAAACTACCAAAGAGAAAAATAAAAAATTGTTAAGTTTAAATATGACAGGAAATAATAAAAAACAAACCCTAAATATCTTTAATTACCCTTTGCCAAATATGTCCATGTTAATGACCAAGCTCAAACTTTCTCACTTTTAGCCCCTTCTAATGGAGGATATCAAGCCTATTTATAGGCTTCATTACATACAATACTACAAGAAACATGCCACGAACCACCAGAATTGTGGGCCCAAAAATCGTGACTATAGACTTAAGACTCTTTGACTCATTCCCAAGCAACGGTTAACTTAACATTACCCCCTTTAAACTTGACTTAGGGATATTATTTGGATGTAAACCCCTTTCAAGGATTCTAACTAGGGTAGCTAGAAATTCTGTATGACAACCTATCAATCGCGACTTTCTAGGGTATGCATGTCTAACTAAGACTTACAGTTGTTGCCCATTGACATGTAGTTTAAAAATATTCATCTCCAAAATATATTTGTTTTTTTTAAATTATGGTTGTTATTACCTCCATAACTTTGGGATTGACCATAACTTCTTTGACTCACACTTATAAATGCCTTCATTCTCTCACATTTCCATGCTTGTCTTTCACCATGAGTTACACAACTTCATGTTGCATCTTTCAGTTACAAATATTTGAAAGACTAAGCTACCTCCTTCTGGCTTGTCCATGTTCTCATGTCCATGCAGCAATGCAACCTCACATTTTGGTATTACTTCACACAACTATCTCCTTCTATGAGGGGGCATTAACTAGAGAGTACCTCATATCTGATACAAGTTGTTATGAATTTGAGTAAGGTAAGATAAATAAAATACAAAAAAATATATCCATAACAACAAGATTATATCTTGGAAAACCCTTGTGGGAAGAACTAGCCATAAAAAACTTTGATTACACTTTGGCCAATTCTGGCCAAGTTAGCGGCCAAGTAACAATAGTGGAGGATATGAAGCTCATTACTGGAGGTCATGTACAGGCTTATTATATGCAATGTCATAGGAAACACCATGGGATACCAAAATGATGCTCGCAAAGATCATTATTGTAAACATAAAACTCTTTGACTTATTCTTCAGTCAACGTTAACCTAACATTCCCCCTTTTAAACTTGACTAACCCCCCTTCATAGATTATAACCATGGTACTTAAGAATCTCGCATGCCAAATCTTGCATGCCCCCCTATCACTCTAGGCTTACAGGTTACCATATCCATGGATAACCAATACCATGGGAACAAAAAACTCTTTCTTAACTGAAATAGGTTTGACTCTTTTAATGAGTCATGTTTAACCTAACAATAATGCCCATTGGTTGATTTATATTTCTTTTAACCCTTAGGAAAATTCTACCTCTAACCCTTTCACCTTGTACATGGTGAAGGAGTCCATGCTAGAGAAAGTGGACATGTGGTGTAACTAACTCCTTAACTTTCCTTATTAGAAGCCCATATGTGACATTTAGTTGAGATTCTACTTTCCAATTTAACCCAAGCTTCTAATCATGTGTCTAATAGTGAACAAATCACTTTAACAATACCATTTATATAGTTTGTTGGCCATGAACCAATCATTTTCTTTTAAATTCCTGCCATTGAATTGAACCAAATGAAACCACCATATATATTAAAAAGATAGGCTTGTTTGCCGTAAAGCACCTTTCTATATAGGTTGTGGATTTTCCCAGCTTCTAGAATTTCCAAATTCTTTAAGTTACATTAGCTTGTCATAGTTAAATCTTGGTTAGTGCTAACAAGAGGATTTTTAGATTGACTTTTCCACCCATTTTTCACCCATTGAGGACCATCTTATGATTTAATGTGAAGAGGACATCTTTGTCTCTCCATTCCATCAATTACCTAAATTACCCATTGTGTACACAAATCTTGTCCTTTTTTAAAGCATCCAATCTTCCCCACTTTTTGGAACTACACCATAGATTATAGTTCACTAAATGGAAGCATTTTTTCCTCTAGATTTGCTAAGAAAAATATCAAAGGAGTTTATCTAACCTTTTATAGGTCATATTTTATAATATATTCCTATCTTCAATTATACAAAAAATGCACAATATGTTTTTTCTCTTAGACTTTGCTTTGTACAACCTTCTAATTAATTTGAAAAATTAATTATTTAATTTTATGCTTACATTATTGGTCTATATAAAACTTCAACAAATTCTTTTACTATTATCACATAACATTCTAACATCTTAATTTGTACCTACCTTTATTTATTTATATATATAGATATATTATATATATAATTATAATTTTTAAATTTCCATATAATTTATTATTATCATTCTTATTGGTGTTTCTTTGGTAAATTCCACTCCACTTTACTTACCATTTAAAATCTATTTTCTGTACAATTTTCCATGAATTTTCATCCATTTTATATATCATTTACATTCTTTTAACATATATTTTCATGACTTCTTCTTCTTATCTATATTTCAATCTTTCCAACAGTTTCTCTTGTACCAGAATTGAAATGTGCGTACATTAAGTACTATGTTATTAAGAGTTAAATTTCTTATATCCAACTCAACACCCTAACTCGGCATTCTACCTTCTTACTCTTTAGCTTCTAGTATTTTCAAATTCCAACGAGAAAAAAAGCAAAAAAATGTGGCAGAGTAAAATTGCCCTCCCCACTACGTATATTTCAGTTTCGGCATGGTCTTGAGTGTGTAGGCAACCGTGCTTTATCCAGCAATACTCTGGACATTGAATAACGCGTAGTCTAATTAGGCGGAAGAGTTATTTGGAAAATTATAGAAATTCAAGTTATATTTAGAGAAAATCCAGTAAGGATTTTTGTAAATTGAAGTTATAGTTGTCAAAATTCAAAATCTTAGGTGTCTTAGCCATTTTTGATAGTGCTGAATCTATTTCGACCATCAAAAACACGATTCAAACACTACCTCTATAATTTTTTTTGAAATTTTATTACCCAAATTCCGACCACTTTTGACCATCCGAGTAATTCCTCCCTCTACGACTCCATTGAATAATCCTAACATACATTTAAAGGTTAAGATGTTTATTAACACGGGAGCAATGTAACATATGAAGGTTGTTTTGTTAACGTCCAAAGGTTAAGATGTTTATTAAACGGGAAGCAATGTAAGCATATGAAGGTTGTTTTGTTAAAGTCCAACGTTTGCATGTGAAGCAATCCCCGCACTACCTATAGGTCAGTGTTTATAATGTAATACGGAGGGTTTTTAATGGTTATAAGTAGATGAGATGTAGATAATAATTTAGGTTTTCAAGTTTTTTATGGTTTCAATTTTAAGGAGTTGTTTTTAAGTATGGTTTTTTTTAGTGCATTTTTAGTTAGAAATAAGTGAGAAAAATTGTAGTAAAATTTCTATTTGTGTTTTTTAAACTGATTTTTTGATTACCTATATGAATTAACCATTTTAAAAGATCTTTAACATATTTTAATTGCCTAGAGTTCACTCATGAACTTGTTATTTAATAAATCCTTGCTAAATTCTAAACAAATTAAATTAAAAATAAACTGAAAATCATGATCAATGGAAGATATCATGGGTTATTGAGAGAGTTTAATGATAAACTTCCCCACCCGAATTCCAATCACATGAAACACTATTATGTTGTATATTTGATCATATGTACCGTGCTTCTTCCAGGATTTCACACCCCTTTAATAAAAACTAAACTGAAAATTACACTTTAAAAAATGCGCAAGGTTAATACATCAACGTTTCTTCAAAGACAACGACTTTAAAATCGACGTTTTCTCAGGAGCCTCTGCCCTAAATACAACCGGCTACAACACCATTCCCCAGGTTACCTTGATTATACCGAGCTCCAGGTGTCCTCTTTCATTGAATGGTCAAGGACAAATACACTAGGGGATTTCACTGGGATTACGTCATTGGATTAAAGCCAAAAGTTTGGAACATTATGACATTATTATAAACTCCTTATATCTCTATACACATGAGAGGTCAGGGCATTACCTCTTTAATTATGTAACATTTTATGGTCAGGTTCACAGGAGCATTCATAAAAATAGTCAACCTTTAGAGTACTAAGGTCATCCATGAGCTTAGGCGCACTTCCCCAGTCTTGCATACCTACACAACCAAACAAAAGTGTGGAGTTATAAAAAACAAGATTCATTGCCAACACCCCCAACCTTTTCATGGTCCCATCCTCGGAACAAGGCTTTTACAAGTAATGTGTTTCTACATATCCCACTCGCTGCTATATGGAGTAACACCGAACGTGGGCTCACCATTCCTTTTTTTAATAAATTGAATTGAGAAGGTTTCGTACAATCTCCAAAGCAGACAATTTTGCAGAGAAAGACCAAACATGGAAGGCATTCTCGGAGCCTCCATAAGCCATTTTTAGCAGTATATCATATATTTTATTGAGGCTTCAATGCCAAAAAATCCAATGCAGGATTACAGTATGAGTAAAGCTCTGGAGCTTCTTATTCAGATGATAGCCAGGCTGACGATAATGAGTATCCTCCTTATACGGACGATGCCAGTATTTTGATATTGATATTTCATTGCCCTTCTTCCCAAGAGACACCACCCCAACTTAATCCAGTCTCAAGCTCAGTCCATGCTGATAGCGAAGATGAATTCGAATTAGATTGTCTCTTTGTCTCGCAAATCCCCTAACCCCAATTCAGTGCTTGTTTGATCAAGGCCAGCTGCTTCCCCTTCAGCTAATTCCTACGCCACTGGAGTATGACATGGATTTGAAGGATATCCATGCCTCTCCCGACTCTTCTAGTAGCGGCCCTGCACGAGTCAAACCCACTTCCCCAAATTGCTCAAAACTGCTGCCAAGGTGAAGATATCTTTGTTTAGATTCAGAAAATGGGGTAAACTTGTGATGGATTTGCTGTTCCATGTGCTGAAGGTGGTATTCTACGCAGCAGAAGCTTCCTAACAACGACATGAGTAGCGAGGGGATCATGAGATTGATGGAGCTACACGGGGCATCCAAGGAGCCATTGCTCACTGCAAACATTCCAATCAGATTCATAGATGGTAACCAGCGTGATAGCAGCCCTACTCAGCTCTGTATGTTGCCGTGTAGAGTTTCTTCAGTTTGAAGGCAGCCTACCTTCAAAATGTCAGCTATCATATATGGGCTGGCATTAATTGTAGTATACTCGCCCGGTTCTATTTTCAGGTCGCAGCATGATACGTTATGCTGCATTTCGGCTAGGATACCTTATGTAAACATCTATGTTTTTATGAATCAGATCAATCAACCTAGTGTTGAATGTGGAATTTGATGTTGGTTACTTAAAATTGATCGTGAATGGACCATTCTAATTTCACATTGTTTGGATATGAAATCAGATCAATCAACATTGTGTTGAATGTGGAATTT